>OZ010614.1:7149818-7322318 GCA_963932145.1 Acanthosepion lycidas
ATCGATTGAACAATTATCAATCGATTGCAAAGAGAATTGCACCAAAGTCTGTCAGGAATTCGATGAATTTCGGGAAAAGACGAGGCTGAAGGCCGCAGAGTTGTGCGACCAAATGAAAGAAAAGACGAGCGAAGAAGAAAGGAAATGGCGCCAATTTCTCGAAGATAAAGAAAGACTTTCATTAAGCGACGACGACGACGAAGTTGTTTCTGGTGCCGGGTCTCTGGGAGCGGAGTTTTCAGGGCGGCTCCACGAATCGTTCCCTTCTGTTGAGGAAGGTCATTTTGTGGTGACCTTTTCCAGAATGGTGCCAACGATCATTGAACCAACTTCAAGAAGAAATCGTCGACTTTAAGGCAAAGACATGGCATCCAAGAGAATTGGAACTTGAAAGCGAATTCCGCCTTCGGGGTTCGAACCTGGGGTGGATTTTGTCGATTGCCGCCAGCGACAAAGACGGTCACGTGTTTGTTGTCGATGGAGGCGACGATTCGATCAAGGAATTCGGCGAGACTGGGGAATTCCTCGGCCGATGGTCCTTGGATTTCGAAACATTCTCACCCTGGGACATTTGTTGTTTTTCCCAAGACAATTTCGTTGTTTGTGGGGATGGGTGGGGGGAGCTGAGGGGGTGAGAGGGGGAGGGGGTGGAGGTTGAAAGTCGGGGAACTTTTGGTTTTTGGCGCGAAAGAAAAGTCGGCCATTTTTAGAATTAGAAAAAAGAATCAAAACAAACGAAAATCCATTTTTTTCTTTGTGTCAAACGAACGAAAAAATTTTCGTTTGTGATTTGAATTTTAAAGAAATTTTTTCTTTTTCTGAAGAAGGAAATGAAATGAAAAAAGTCCAACTTGAAAAATCGCTGGGGTCGGGTTATCCCCCCCTCCTTCGTTCCGATCCGACGACCGGGAATTTGTGGGGGACAAGAATTGAAATGTCGGAATTCTTCATTTGGAATAAAAATGGCCAAATTCTTCAAATCATCAAAACTGAAAAAGAAATTCTCGATTTTTGTGCCGATGAATTTGGGTTTTTTTATTTTTGCAACGAGGAAGGAATTTTTTCTGTTTTACCAAAAAAAATTTAATTTTTTCGTGAATTTTACAAATAAAATTTATTTTAATTAAAATTCTTTTTTTTTTTATTTTATTAAATAGAAATTTTGAAAATTAATTTAAAAAATAAAATTAATTTTAATTAAAATTGTTTTTTATTTTTATTCGTTTTGATTTGAATAAATTTTCGTTTCTAAATTTTTGTAAATATTTTTAATGATTTCCCAATATGAGTTCAGGTAAATAAAACAGAAAAATGTTTATTTTTCGTAATATGAGTAAAAAAAAAAGAAAAAATGTCAATAATTTTATGAAAAAAAACCAATGGATTTTACAAGATTTTTTCGTTTGTTGTCATTTTTTTTTTTTTTTTTTTTTTTTTTGTTTCTCCGACCATCAAAAGTTGACAAAAAATGTGGAATTGAATTTGATTGAATTTTTAAATTGAATTAAAAAAATCGATTAAAATTGATCGATTTTTTTTTTTTTTTTTCCGAAGAAATTTCCGAAATTCATTCTTTTTATTCGTCTGCTAACAATATGAGGCGAGTCAAATAATTTCTTTTTTCTTTCTTCGGGGTGGGGTAGGGGGGTTCATATTGATGCCCCAGGGTAAGGAAGGATTCTTTTTAAAAATGATATCTCTTGGGTCCCAACTGGAAAAGGAGATCGATAGGAAAGGGTGTGGCCCGTCTTTACCGGACGGGTTGGGGTAGGGGGGGGGGAGGTGAAAGACAACAACAATCATCATCATCATCATCATTAATAAGAATTAAGAATAAAATCAGATGAAAGAAAATCAGTGATAAAATTCTTTCTTTTTCACAGACTCTCCTACTCCTCCCACTTTTAAATTTCATTCCTCCCTCCCTCTCCCTTAAACTGTTTTTCTCTCTTTCTTTTCTCCACCCCCGACTTTTTCCCTCTCTATATTTGCTTATGTTTTTCAATGCCATCCAAGTCTGCCATTTTTCGATGACCGAAAACAAAATAAAAATAAAAGCCAAGCAATCCAAGAGAAAACTTGAAGTCAATCAAATGAGAGGAGGCTGTGGAGAGCCATAAACCAATTATATCTTGAAGAAAGATGAAATTGTATAAGGAAATAAAAATAGATTTGAGTCGTAGCCATATTTATTGTTTTCTTAATGCATTTTCTTTCTATTAAACAAAATATGAAACTGAATCCATTTGGCTGGTATTATAGCGAGGTGGTTGAACACAAACGACCGAAGATTTCCAGTTTGGCCAGATTTGATCAGTTGCAATTATATATATATATGTGTGTGTGTGTTTCAACTTTCATGAGTCATCATCAGGGGAGATAGAAAGAAATACATAGGGTAGACTGACCTGCCTAGCCTTAAATAACAAGCCAAGGGAAAAGATTAAATGATATTTCACAGATATTGCCTAAAAGAAAAAGGAATCTGTGGAGAGCCATAACCGCTTATTCTTAGGTTCGGAATAAAAGGGTAGGATGGAATTAAAGGGACCAGGTCCTGAAGGAGAGAAAAGCAACAAAGAGAGGGGGGAGTACTCATAACATTGTCGTTGTTGTTGTAGAAGAGGAAGAAATGAAGAGAAAAAATATCGCCGTGGTTTTTCTTCTTCTTCTTCAATTAAAATGCCAGCTTCTCTTTTCTCCCCCCTTTATTGTTTTTATCTTTTCTTTATTTTCTCTCTACGTCTACTCTTTCTATTTTCTCTCCCTCTCTGTTTTCTCTGTCCCTCTCTCTCTCTTTCGATATCAGAAGGAAAGCAACACATTGGAAACTGAATTCTAAACAATCCAAGGGAAATAACTCTGATTAATTCTTTTTCTTATTCCCCTTGAATTGATTCTTTATTCCTGGGTTTGACGCCTTTTCTTTTTCTTATTCTATTTAAATCTATCAATAAAATTATCGGAAATTCATTAATAAATCGATTATTAATCGAACACTTGATTATTTATTGATATTTCTGTTTTCCTTCCGATAAATATGGCAGAAAAATTTGCCCGAAATTGTTTGCTTTTTCTTGTTATTTTTTGAGACAAAACAGAATCAATTTCTTTTGGTATTTGGAGAGAAAAGTCGAAAGAAGGAATTGAAACCGGGAAAATTTCTTTGTAAATAACCCCAAAAAGTGGAATGTTTTTTTAATTATAATATGAGACTTTCTAAGTAAAAAAAAGAAAAATGCATTTTAAATATTTTAAATGTCTTCTTTGAATTTAAATTTTTCTTCCATTTCAAAGATAATCGCCTAAAAAGTTAATCCGAATAAAAGGAAAAAATAATTTCCGTATATAAATAAACTTTTTCGACATTTTTACAAGTTTGGATGTTTTTCGAAGTTTCTTAGTAAATTTAAGGATTAATTAATTGGATTTTCTTTATCTAATCTTTACTTTTCCTTAAAATAGAATGAAAATAACGTTTTATTTACGCACGGCTGCCTGTCGGGGTCAAAGGGTACAAATTAAATAAATTCCAATTACACCCAAAAAGGTGCGCGTAAAATTTGAGAAAAATGACAATATAAAATATTATTTTCTGCAAATGAATTAATTTCGTTGCAATTGTGAAATTTTTCTTGGTGTTGAGTCGGAAAAATTATGCAGGAAAAAAATAAAAGAATGATTTCTTTTAAAATAATGAAAACTTCAAAGTAGAATTTCTGTTTAATGACTGAAGTCAGAATTGGTTTTTGTTGTAGAGAAGAATCTGGAAATAAATGCAAGAAAACAGAGACACGCAAATAAACAAAACAACCTTAATTATGGATCGGAAAATTGAATTTATTAGACAAAAACTCACTGAACGGAACTGACGGGAATTGAATAATACCCTTCCGATTTTGAATAATAGTCAGTCTATGCGTGATATAAGAATTATGCTCTTTTTGTACATCCATACCAAAAATAAATTAACCGTTGTCCAATCTGAAAGAAAATAATTTGTTTTATTAAATTTATTCAAGAATTGACATGAAACATAATTCAAAAAAATATTTCCTAAAAATTTAATGAAATCTTTTGCCTGATTTGTGGCAAAATTTTAAAAGCGATTTTTTGCTTTCATTTTAGAAAAAAAATCCCTTTTGGTTGTACGTATTTTATAAACAAAATATTAAATTGCATCAAATCGGCTGGTATTATGTCGAGGAGATTGAACACTAAGAATGGAAGCTGTCCAGTTTGGGAGCTTCGATAATTTGCAGCGAGAAGATATGTGCTTTCGCATGGAATGTGGGTGGGATGTATATCCTGAGAGCAAGTAAGAATTAATTAACAAATCGGATCATTCAGTAAGTAAGTAAGTAAGTAATAATAATAATAAGAAGAAAGAGATACAAAAAATTGTTCTGACAAGTACGAAGGGCTTTATCTATGTAATTTTTTTTTTTTTTTTGTCAGTGGAAAGTGTCATGATGCCATTTCTAACCTTAGGTCCCTGGGCGGGACCCGGAAAGAAATGTTTAAACGCCAGAAATCAAAGGAAATAAAAATAATAATAATAATAATAATACAGACAATATAAGAAATAAAATAAATGGAATCATAATTAAATAAAATTAATTAATTATTTATTAATCTAATTATTTAATTTATTTTCTTCTTACTCTGTTGTCTATGTCTCGGGATATTTTCTCCTTTTCTGATTGAATACTAATCAATTATTTCTTGCGATGTTTCCACTGAGTCTAAGCCATCAATATTTAATCCAACGATTGATCTCACATTTTCTATGACAACAGATTCATGAAGCAACGATTTATCCACAAGGATATTGTTACAAAATGTCGGGATTATAACAAGAAAAAGATGTCAATAATGATAAGTCGGCATCGTAGAAATTGAGAGAGCAAAGCATTTTGTTGTCGCAGATTTCGTCGCCTAATTACTGAACCTCAATGACGGATGGAAGAGAAACCAGAATCAACGTGTATTTTCCAAAGAGAATTCTTTTCATGTGCATGGTGTCCGAATAATAGACATGTTTTTGATGAGGAAGGTTTTTAATCCTAATCTTCCTCCAGTACAATGATCAGGACCCACTCAAGGTAGCGGATTACTATTAAAAGGGAAATGATGAATAAAATGTGTTTAATGAAAGAGGGGGGGGAATTAAAGAGGATGGGAACAAGATGTCGGCATGGAACTTCTTCCTTACAGTTGCAATATGACGGAAATGAGAATAATTTGATTCTGTCCTAGCCCTAAAACTATGAACTAGTGGAACTAAATAATGGAGCGCTCATCTGAACATTGGTCATGGAAATAACGACAGAGTAGGGAGAGGTATACAATTATGAATTCAGTTGAATTGGCTAGATCCAACCGTAAGTTCTATGCTAAGAGTTTCTTTTCTCGCACTTTCTTCCTGTTCTATGCGTTCCGGTCAACTTTGACCTTCAAAAATTTAAATGCAATGTCAATCGATATCTACTGACTTCCTGATTACTCTTCTATTGTTTTCGCTCTTTAATAATGTTTCTAATTCTTTCATACCCGGTAAACCATTGTGTCTTAGTGGCTTTACTGCCTTGCTTGGGGTAAATTCAATTTTAAAAAAGAGAAATAAGGCAGAGAAGTAGTGATTGAGCAGCTCCAAGCCAGATATAGCATCAATAATCTGTTTCTGGTCTAATCTAACACTTTTAAAGATAAAGCATGGCAGGAGGAGTCTGGTACTTCCTAGTGAGGCAGAATGAACTGACCATTCTCCCAAAATCTTTACCAAGGGAACATACGAGTTCTGTTTGAGTTCTGGAGAGAATCTGAGATCCATGGAGCTTCATTGAGAATGGAGCCGTTCATCGTGTCTAGAGAAAACTCGGTGTTTGATTAATGATGGCGAAATGATAATAGCTTGATTTTTGAGGTATTGAAAGTTAAAAGCCAGTTATTTCCCCATCGATCTGTTTGATCTAGTTCAACCGAGAGATCAGCAGAGGTTCCGATCATCTGGCGTTTTTAAATTCCACCCATAAATATGTATGCCCAAGTTGAAATAATATAATTTACATTGTATTTACAGGATTAATAATACACTTTTAAGTCTTCATCTGGGAACTTCCACCTTGAATAAATCTTACATTTGTTAATATCGAAAACATTTCTATGAATCCAGTTTATCTATAATTATACACCATTGAAGACTTGCCTCTATACCTACAAACTCTGTCAAATACTCACCATTTTGAAATTCCATAGAAAATATTGAAGAAAATTAATCTTACAGCACATTTCACTAATACATTTATTCCCTTACCATATTACCCAGGGATCCACTGATGGTTCTAACTGAGTCTGTAATCATTCATTGTCAACTAAAAAAAACACATTTGTAGGATGGATGAAATTTATTTGTCAAAATCCCGTATTTAGCCACCGACAGTTTTTGGTGCTTTTACTTCTGTCAAGATGTTTCTCAATGAGCGGGACAAAATCATAAATCATCCCAAAAAGGAATTGAAATAATAAAACAATTCTAAGGGAGATAATCGCTTTAATTTTAAGGACGGCTAATCTGTAGAGTAGCAAGGGAGATAATTTCTATGCAAAAAAAAAAAAAAAAAATTTCAAGTAAAATTTCCTTTACAAATTTTATTTTGCCGTTATTTAGAAAGCATAAATCGAGAGAAGCAGTTAACAATGAAGATTGTGCAGCACCAATATTTTAAATCTGGTGTATCTGTTGTAACCTAGGAAAGGCTACTGAATAAGAATAACCTATACGAAGGTTGGAAATGAACGATAATATTTATTACAGGAAAGGCATACAAGATTTGCCAGCGGCGTGGAGAAAGTAATCAATTGCTAGTAGAAATGAATCAAGGTGAATCACAAGTGAAAATATTTATTGCAAATGTATTTATGCACAAATGTGGCACAAGGCCTAAAATGGGGATGGGGAGGGTTGGTCTTTGCCTCTCTTAAAATTAAACATCTCGCCACAAACACTGACCCAGACATACTACAATAACCCTTGCACCAAAACAACACATTCTTACTAACCATTCTTACTACAACCACCACAATACCCCAGAGACTCTATGAAATCCTAACTAAACCCTATATGTACATTTTTTATCTGTGGGAGTGGGGAATACAAAAACAACTTTTAAAAATTTATAAACCTCAATGAATATTTACAATGATAAAGAAAAATTATCACCCACCTTTCGCCAAATTTCAATGGATGGAGAAGTTTCCTTTCCGTCCTAATTTTGACTTTGAAGCAGATGCTTAAGGGACAGGATCAGTTGGGAAGAGGTAAACTTCTCGTCCCCATGGAATTCCTCCTATTGCGTCGTACATATCACGACTCGCATAACACCAAGTAAGCAAAAGAACACATAGTGCTCAACCTTAGTCAACAGTGGTACGATATTGCTACAAACGGAGCTGGCTTCGATGTCAAAGAACATTCCGCGCAGTATACGAACCATGATGTCAGCGAACGCAGTTTAGAGACTTTACCAAACCCGCCGAACAATGTCTTTTGCCGACCCAGAAGCCTCCTTGAACTACCAGTCAGGTGAGTGATGCCTCAGCATTAGTGAGACATTTCAACCCGGAAGCCCATGGCCATAATCAGCGAGCTTCCGGTTTCGTCAGACCGAGCTCGCCTATCAAATCATCCTGAACGCCCTCACCCTAACACCTGATATAATGCCTTACGGGAAAACGGCTGGATATCGGAGAGGCCATCCGTCGCCCCTAAGAACGCAAGCCGACATTCGCAATGGAAGGAGCACTCGTGTTTGTGTAAACAGCAGGCTCCTCCTCGCACCAGCGTACACTTCTCAAGGATGGAAAGTTCTTGCGGGCATCTCCCTTCCAGAATTCTAGGTAAGAAATGCGAAGCATATGTTGACGAATCTCAATGCAAGGCACCCCTGAGACCGTCCTTAGAAGGGTGGAGGCAACAGATCTCGCGGTTCACCTTGGTGGACTTGCCTCCCCACAAAGACGAGAACAAGAGCCATACGAATGCCAATAAAGTGTCAGACGGGCGTGAAATTAGGGAGAGTCGGTAAAAGAGAATCGGGTAGATGTACGAGGCACATACTTCTGCCCCTCGCTTCAAGGAAAGATTCCTCCGGGACCAGAGACGAACCTCCAACCAGTTCATTTCCAACAGGAGATCGGAACTGAACCAGACGCCGGCCCGTCCGTCCAGAGGAAAGATCCGGGAAGAGAGATTTCCCTCCACAAACACAACCGCAAGCCAACATATTTATCGCGGTTGATCTTGGCCCCTGTCACCATCTCATAGCCTCTGATTTCTCTGCTGACTTCGTTAATTTCGGTCATGCTCGACACAAGAACCGATTTTGGCTCTTTTTTTTTTGTTTGTGGTCTTTAATAACAATGTCTGGGCGGTTGGCTTTGATTGTTCTGTCAGTGTGTATTATGTAGTCCCATAGAATTGTAACAGGTCCTATCTCCGTAACCGGGTCTGGGTGGTGTTCATACCATTTTCTTTCAGTTTTCTTCCCGTAGAAGTTGTAGATTTTCTAGTGCAGATCTGTATCTGGTCGGTTGCATTTGTCTTTGCTGTCTTTTTTAAGTATTTTGCAGTTTCAGCCGGTGTATTGTGCTGTACTTGCATTTCTACGCCCATTTGAAACTCCATTTTGAATTTGTTGCCTCCTTTTATTACGGAGTAAAGACGCTTACTAGTTGCATGTTCCTTGACGCATACCATCATCCAGTCTTCTGTAGTTTCCAAGTATCTTTGGAGGCCAATTGTTGTAGTTTTGTAGGACAGTTCTAGTTGAACTAATCCTCTGCCTCCTTCGGATCTGGGCACATACAGACGATCAGCATCAGCTTTGGGATGATGCATGCGATAGCAAGTGAGAAGCTTTCTCGTTTTGTCGTCCATTCGCTTAATTTCAACTATGGTCCAGTTAAGGACATTAAAGCTGTATTGCACCACAGGGACAGCCAATGTGTTTATGGTTGATATTCTGTTTTTTTAGTTTAGCTCGTTATTTAGTACCAGACGTACACGCCTGTAGTACTCTTTTATTTTTTCCTTCATTTGGGGGTGTTGTATGCCATCTCCTTTGCTAACTCATAGGTACATACTAGCTTCATCATGCTCAAGTTCCCTAATGTTTGTCACAGAATCTAAATCTATTAAGGGTGTTTCTGTAATTCTACCTTTCTTGAATGTTACTTTTGCACATTTATCTAATCCGAAGTCCATACCTATGTCGTCACTGAAGTATTTTACAATAGTGAGGAGGCCTTTCAACTCATTGTCGTCTTTGGCAAAGAGTTTGAGATTATCCATGTAGAGTAGGCGATTGAATATTTTCTTATTTATTTTGTAACCATAGCTACTGTTGTTCAGTTCATGTGTAAGAGGGATTAAGGATAAACAAAACAGAAGGGGTGACAGAGAGTCTCCTTGAAAGATTCCACGTCCGATATTCAGACGGTTGGATATGGCAGTGCCCCCGGTGTGACTAAGGTATAGTTTGGTGTTCCACATTCCCATGCTGTGCTTAAGGAAATTTAATACCACAGGGGAGACTTTGTACATTTCCAAAGTCTTAAGGATCCAAGAATGTGGAACACTATCAAAGGCTTTACGATAATCAATCTACGCTACGCTAAAATTTCTATGTCGTCTCCTGCAATTTTCTAGGATCATTTTATTTATCAGAAGTTGATCTTTGCAGCCATATGGACCTCTCCTGCACCCCTTCTGTTCCAGCGGGAGAATGCTGTTTGTTTCGAAAAAGGAATAAATACGGTTCGTCAGTACAGACGTCATCAACTTATACGTTGTGGAGAGACATGTTATCGGTCTATAATTTTTCAGGTCGTCTGTTTCATTTGTTTTTGGTATGAGGTATGTAATACCTTCAGTAATCTATTCCGGGATTTTATTGGGATTATTTACAAGCGTTGATAATGTTTATGCAAGAATTTCCTGGGTAGATGAGAGATGATAAAGCCAGAAGTCGGGCACCTTGTCATTTCCTGAGGATTTCCATTTTGGGGATTTCGTTAGAGCTTGCCTAACATCATATGTGGATATATTTTCCCATTCTTGCAGAGGTGTATCCAGCATTCGTTCTTCTTCACGTCGGGTCCATTCTGCATTTGGGTTATATTCCTTTCGGCTGCTCCAAATATTTTCCCCAAATGTCTGTACATTATCAATCGATGGTGGCCTTTCGACATGTATAGGTGTTTTTCCAATTTCCCTGTAAATTTTCTTAAGGTCCGTTCGAAATATTTTATTTTGGCGATAGAACCTACAACGTTTGTCGTATCGTCTTGTTCTCTGTGCTTTTAGCTGAAGTTTCTGCTTCAGTATTTAGGGATTTAATGTTATATTTCCGCTTGATCTTTTTGCCCTTACGTGTGGAAATATTCGCGTTTCTGGTGAGCTCATCTAATATAGAAAGCTCACATCTGATTTGTTTTATTTCTCGTATCAGTTTGGTTTTCCAAGCTGGTTCTCTATGTCTGTTAATTTTATTTATTGTCTTGATCCTAAGCTTCCGAGTCGCTGCTAGAGCTGTTGCGTATATGACGTTGTTAACTTCTGTGATGTTTCCCGGTGGTTTATCTGTTAACAGTGTTTCCAGTGCAGCGTTGTATATTTTCACGATGTGCTTGTTGGAGTTCGTCATATGGATTTTGGGGAGCTGGTCTCTGTCTGACAATTGTATGAAAGTTACTCTACTGAGTACTTGGATGACGTCATTTTTCGCTTCGGTGATTTTAGCTTCGTGGTTTTCAAAGAATTCTAACTTATTGTCACTGAAGATAATTCCAGGTACATTTTCTGGAGAACTGTACGTTGTGTTTAAGGTAGAGACTTGGATTTTATTTCCTGGGAGATTATTTCGTATTTCATTTGTTTTAGTTTTTACCTCATTCTCTGTTACATTCCTTATTTCTAAATTCATCTCATTAGAGTTTGATTGATGGGCCATAGTATTTTGTCTTATATCTAATTTTATCTTATCTATTTCTGTCTTTGAGAGTCTGTTGTTTCGCAGAATGTCCCTACGGACATTGACAAGCATGTTTGGATTGAGGTGATATCATTTCTCACCATACTTCTCCATATATGGTATGTTTGATTGGTGGTGTTCTTTGCTGGGTTTTCGAGTGCAGTGAAGAAGGATGTCATGACTTGTCGATACTCTTCGCGGCTCCATTTCATTCGTTTACTTTTTATTAGTCGATTTGGTATTGAGTCACTTGGTCCAAGGTTGGAAATAATCCGGATTTGCTGACCTAGTGTCTCTACGTGTGTGGAAGAGTTTGTTCCAGTGACAGATTTTTCGTCCCCAGACTGGTTCCTCTCTGAGGGACGCGGCAGTTGTTGTCCCGGGTGACAGCCGATCAGGTATGAAATTTTATTCGTATTCATTGAAATTGCTAGAGATATGCGTTTTAACCTTGACCACCAAGGGGTAATTATATTCAGGTTACCAGCTTTAAGACAAGTCTAGAAGAAGACTCAAGATGCACACCCAACCAATGAGATTGGTTACAATGTGGATTTAGTAATATATCGAAAGTGGAATAGTACATAATAGTGTATGCTAGTCAGTGGGGCAGACTATACTAAGAGTTAACGTAGTATAAGTCGGAGTGACCACTCCGAAGGGGAATGTCAGGTTTTAATATATAGAGTTTAAGAAAAAAAAAGAGAGAGAAAGAAAAGAGAAAAGAGAACAGAAAAGGAAAGAATTAAGTCAAAAAGATTTCGATTCATATCAAACTACAGGAAAAGTATCATTGAAAAATGGTACAACAATTACAATTTCTTATAAGTCCGGAGCATGGGACAAGTGACATTCCACAAAAGTTCAATTATATCTATATATATGATATACATACATACATACATATATATATATATATATATATATATATATATATATATATAGTGCAATGAGGTCAAGTCCCATGACCACCAACTCAGTAAAATGCAATAAATCTTCTTTCCCTAATACACCACTCACCTGCATAGAAATATACTCGATTCAAAAGACGGCAACAAAAAATAGCCTAATGCCCATCCACCGGATGAACGGCGGGAGAGAAAAATGACATAATGCCCATCCACCAGCTGAAAGTTGGAGAGAAAAATGACTTAATGCCCATCCACCGGTTGAACGGTGGGAGAGAAAAATGACTTAATGCCCAACCACCGGTTGAAAGGTGGGAGAGAAAAATGACTTAATGCCCAGCCACCAGCTGAAAGGTGGGAGAAAAAATGACTTAATGCTCAGCCACCGGCTGAAAGGTGGGAGAGAAAAATGACTTAATGACCATCCACCGGTTGAAAGGTGGGAGAGAAAAATGACTTAATGCCCAGCCACCAGCTGAAAGGTGGGAGAGAAAAATGACTTAATGCCCAACCACCGGTTGAAAGGTGGGAGAGAAAAATGACTTAATGCCCAGCCACCGGTTGAAAGGTGGGAGAGAAAAATGACTTAATGCCCAGCCACCGGTTGAAAGGTGGGAGAGAAAAATGACTTAATGCCCAGCCACCGGTTGAAAGGTGGGAGAGAAAAATGACTTAATGCCCAGCCACCGGTTGAAAGGTGGGGGAGAAAAATGACTTAATGCCCAGCCACCGGTTGAACCGTTGGAGAGAAAAATGACTTAATGCCCATCCAGCGGTTGAACAGCGGGAGAGGAAAATGACTTAATGCCCATCCACCAGCTGAAAGGTGGGAGAGAAAAATGACTTAATGCCCAGCCACCAGCTGAAAGGTGGGAGAGAAAAATGACTTAATGCCCAGCCACCAGCTGAAAGGTGGGAGAGAAAAATGACTTAATGCCCAGCCACCGGTTGAAAGGTGGGAGAGAAAAATGACTTAATGCCCAACCACCGGTTGAAAGGTGGGAGAGAAACATGACTTAATGCCCAGCCACCGGTTGAACCGTTGGAGAGAAAAATGACTTAATGCCCATCCAGCGGTTGAACAGCGGGAGAGGAAAATGAGTTAATGCCCATCCACCGGTTGAAAGGTGGGAGAGGAAAATGACTTAATGCCCATCAACCGGTTGAAAGGTGGGAGAGAAAAATGACTTAATGCCCAGCCACCGGTTGAAAGGTGGGAGAGAAACATGATTTAATGCCCATCCACCAGCTGAAAGGTTGGAGAGGAAAATGACTTAATGCCCAGCCACCGGTTGAACGGTGGGAGAGAAAAATGACTTAATGCCCAGCCACCGGTTGAACGGTGGGAGAGAAAAATGACTTAATGCCCAGCCACCAGCTGAAAGGTGGGAGAGAAAAATGACTTAATGCCCAGCCACCGGCTGAAAGGTGGGAGAGAAAAATGACTTAATGCCAATCCACCGGTTGAAAGGTGGGAGAGAAACAAGATTTAATGCCCATCCACCGGTTGAAAGGTGGGAGGGGAAAATGACTTAATGCCCATCCACCAGCTGAAAGGTGGGAGAGAAAAATGACTTAATGCCTATCCACCGGTTGAACTGCGGGAGACAAAAATGACTTAATGCCCAGCCACCGGTTGAACCGTTGGAGAGAAAAATGACTTAATGCCCATCCAGCGGTTGAACAGTGGGAGAGGAAAATGAATTAATGCCCATCCACCGGTTGAAAGGTGGGAGAGAAAAATGACTTAATGCCCATCCACCAACTGAAAGGTGGGAGAGAAAAATGACTTAATGCCCATCCACCGGTTGAAAGGTGGGAGAGAAAAATGACTTAATGCCCATCCACCGGTGGAAAGGTGGGAGAGAAAAATGACTTAATGCCCATCCACCGGTGGAAAGGTGGGAGAGAAAAATGACTTAATGCCCATCCACCGGTGGAAAGGTGGGAGAGAAAAATGACTTAATGCCCATCCACCGGTTGAAAGGTGGGAGAGAAACAAGATTTAATGCCCATCCACCGGTTGAAAGGTGTGAGAGGAAAATGACTTAATGCCCATCCACCGGTTGAAAGGTGGGAGAGAAAGATGACAATGCCCATCCACAGGTTGAAAGGTGGGAGAGAAAAATGAATTAATGCCCATCCACCGGTTGAAAGGTGGGAGAGAAAAATGACTTAATGCCCATCCACCGGTTGAACGGTGGGAGAGAAAAATGATTTAATGCCCATCCACCGGCTGAAAGGTGGGAGAGAAAAATGACTTAATGCCCAGCCACCGGTTGAAAGGTGGGAGAGAAAAATGACTTAATGCCCATCCACCAGCTGAAAGGTGGGAGAGGAAAATGACTTAATGCCCATCCACCGGCTGAAAGGTGGGAGAGAAAAATGACTTAATGCCCATCCACCGGCTGAAAGGTGGGAGAGGAAAATGACTTAATGCCCATCCACCAGCTGAAAGGTGGGAGAGAAAAATGACTTAATGCCCATCCACCGGCTGAAAGGTGGGAGAGAAAAAATGACTTAATGCCCAGCCACCAGCTGAAAAGTGGGAGAGAAAAATGACTTAATGCCCATCCACCGGTTGAAAGGTGGAAGAGAAAAATGACTTAATGCCCATCCACCGGTTGAAAGGTGGGAGAGAAAAATGACTTAATGCCCATCCACCAGCTGAAAGGTGGGAGAGGAAAATGACTTAATGCCCAGCCACCGGCTGAAAGGTGGGAGAGAAAAATGACTTAATGCCCATCCACCAGTTGAACGGTGGGAGAGAAAAATGACTTAATGCCCAGCCACCAGCTGAAAGGTGGGAGAGAAAAATGACTTAATGCCCATCCACCAGCAGAAAGGTGGGAGAGAAAAATGACTTAATGCCCAGCCACCGGTTGAAAGGTGGGAGAGAAAAATGACTTAATGCCCAGCCACCAGCTGAAAGGTGGGAGAGAATAATGACTTAATGCCCATCCACCGGTTGAAAGGCGGGAGAGAAAAATGACTTAATGCCCATCCACCAGCCGAAAAGTGGGAGAGAAAAATGACTCAATGCCCATCCACCGGTTGAAAGGTGGGAGAGAAAAATGACTTAATGCCCATCCACCGGTTGAAAGGTGGGAGAGAAAAATGACTTAATGCCCATCCACCAGTTGAAAGGTGGGAGAGAAAAATGACTTAATGCCCATCCACCGGTTGAAAGGTGGGAGAGAAAAATGACAATGCCCATCCACCGGTTGAAAGGTGGGAGAGAAAAATGACTTAATGCCCATCCACCGGCTGAACGGTGGGAGAGAAAAATGACTTAATGCCCATCCACCAACTGAAAGGTGGGAGAGAAAAATGACTTAATGCCCATCCACCGGTTGAAAGGTGGGAGAGAAAAATGACTTAATGCCCATCCACCGGTGGAAAGGTGGGAGAGAAAAATGACTTAATGCCTATCCACCGGTGGAAAGGTGGGAGAGAAAAATGACTTAATGCCCATCCACCGGTGGAAAGGTGGGAGAGAAAAATGACTTAATGCCCATCCACCGGTTGAAAGGTGGGAGAGAAACAAGATTTAATGCCCATCCACCGGTTGAAAGGTGTGAGAGGAAAATGACTTAATGCCCATCCACCGGTTGAAAGGTGGGAGAGAAAGATGACAATGCCCATCCACAGGTTGAAAGGTGGGAGAGAAAAATGAATTAATGCCCATCCACCGGTTGAAAGGTGGGAGAGAAAAATGACTTAATGCCCATCCACCGGTTGAACGGTGGGAGAGAAAAATGATTTAATGCCCATCCACCGGCTGAAAGGTGGGAGAGAAAAATGACTTAATGCCCAGCCACCGGTTGAAAGGTGGGAGAGAAAAATGACTTAATGCCCATCCACCAGCTGAAAGGTGGGAGAGGAAAATGACTTAATGCCCATCCACCGTCTGAAAGGTGGGAGAGAAAAATGACTTAATGCCCATCCACCGGCTGAAAGGTGGGAGAGGAAAATGACTTAATGCCCATCCACCAGCTGAAAGGTGGGAAAGAAAAATGACTTAATGCCCATCCACCGGCTGAAAGGTGGGAGAGAAAAAATGACTTAATGCCCAGCCACCAGCTGAAAAGTGGGAGAGAAAAATGACTTAATGCCCATCCACCGGTTGAAAGGTGGAAGAGAAAAATGACTTAATGCCCATCCACCGGTTGAAAGGTGGGAGAGAAAAATGACTTAATGCCCATCCACCAGCTGAAAGGTGGGAGAGGAAAATGACTTAATGCCCAGCCACCGGCTGAAAGGTGGGAGAGAAAAATGACTTAATGCCCATCCACCAGTTGAACGGTGGGAGAGAAAAATGACTTAATGCCCAGCCACCAGCTGAAAGGTGGGAGAGAAAAATGACTTAATGCCCATCCACCAGCAGAAAGGTGGGAGAGAAAAATGACTTAATGCCCAGCCACCGGTTGAAAGGTGGGAGAGAAAAATGACTTAATGCCCAGCCACCAGCTGAAAGGTGGGAGAGAATAATGACTTAATGCCCATCCACCGGTTGAAAGGCGGGAGAGAAAAATGACTTAATACCCATCCACCAGCCGAAAAGTGGGAGAGAAAAATGACTCAATGCCCATCCACCGGTTGAAAGGTGGGAGAGAAAAATGACTTAATGCCCATCCACCGGTTGAAAGGTGGGAGAGAAAAATGACTTAATGCCCATCCACCAGTTGAAAGGTGGGAGAGAAAAATGACTTAATGCCCATCCACCGGTTGAAAGGTGGGAGAGAAAAATGACAATGCCCATCCACCGGTTGAAAGGTGGGAGAGAAAAATGACTTAATGCCCATCCACCGGCTGAACGGTGGGAGAGAAAAATGACTTAATGCCCATCCACCAACTGAAAGGTGGGAGAGAAAAATGACTTAATGCCCATCCACCGGTTGAAAGGTGGGAGAGAAAAATGACTTAATGCCCATCCACCGGTGGAAAGGTGGGAGAGAAAAATGACTTAATGCCTATCCACCGGTGGAAAGGTGGGAGAGAAAAATGACTTAATGCCCATCCACCGGTGGAAAGGTGGGAGAGAAAAATGACTTAATGCCCATCCACCGGTTGAAAGGTGGGAGAGAAACAAGATTTAATGCCCATCCACCGGTTGAAAGGTGTGAGAGGAAAATGACTTAATGCCCATCCACCGGTTGAAAGGTGGGAGAGAAAGATGACAATGCCCATCCACAGGTTGAAAGGTGGGAGAGAAAAATGAATTAATGCCCATCCACCGGTTGAAAGGTGGGAGAGAAAAATGACTTAATGCCCATCCACCGGTTGAACGGTGGGAGAGAAAAATGATTTAATGCCCATCCACCGGCTGAAAGGTGGGAGAGAAAAATGACTTAATGCCCAGCCACCGGTTGAAAGGTGGGAGAGAAAAATGACTTAATGCCCATCCACCAGCTGAAAGGTGGGAGAGGAAAATGACTTAATGCCCATCCACCGTCTGAAAGGTGGGAGAGAAAAATGACTTAATGCCCATCCACCGGCTGAAAGGTGGGAGAGGAAAATGACTTAATGCCCATCCACCAGCTGAAAGGTGGGAAAGAAAAATGACTTAATGCCCATCCACCGGCTGAAAGGTGGGAGAGAAAAAATGACTTAATGCCCAGCCACCAGCTGAAAAGTGGGAGAGAAAAATGACTTAATGCCCATCCACCGGTTGAAAGGTGGAAGAGAAAAATGACTTAATGCCCATCCACCGGTTGAAAGGTGGGAGAGAAAAATGACTTAATGCCCATCCACCAGCTGAAAGGTGGGAGAGGAAAATGACTTAATGCCCAGCCACCGGCTGAAAGGTGGGAGAGAAAAATGACTTAATGCCCATCCACCAGTTGAACGGTGGGAGAGAAAAATGACTTAATGCCCAGCCACCAGCTGAAAGGTGGGAGAGAAAAATGACTTAATGCCCATCCACCAGCAGAAAGGTGGGAGAGAAAAATGACTTAATGCCCAGCCACCGGTTGAAAGGTGGGAGAGAAAAATGACTTAATGCCCAGCCACCAGCTGAAAGGTGGGAGAGAAAAATGACTTAATGCCCATCCACCGGTTGAAAGGTGGGAGAGAAAAAATGACTTAATGTCCAGCCACCGGCTGAAAGGTGGGAGAGAAAAATGACTTAATGCCCATCCACCAGCTGAAAGGTGGGAGAGGAAAATGACTTAATGCCCATTCACCAGCTGAAAAGTGGGAGAGAAAAATGACTTGATGCCCATCCACCGGTTGAAAGGTGGAAGAGAAAAATGTCTTAATGCCCATCCACCAGCTGAAAAGTGGGAGAGAAAAATGACTTAATGCCCATCCACCAGCTGAAAGGTGGGAGAGAAAAAGGACTTAATGCCCATCCACCAGCTGAAAGGTGGGAGAGAAAAATGACTTAATGCCCATCCAGCAGCTGAAAGGTGGGAGAGAATAATGACTTAATGCCCATCCACCGGTTGAAAGGCCGGAGAGAAAAATGACTTAATGCCCATCCACCAGCCGAAAAGTGGGAGAGAAAAATGACTCAATGCCCATCCACCGGTTGAAAGGTGGGAGAGAAAAATGACTTAATGCCCATCCACCGGCTGAAAGGTGGGAGAGAAAAATGACTTAATGCCCATCCACCAGTTGAAAGGTGGGAGAGAAAAATGACTTAATGCCCATCCACCGGTTGAAAGGTGGGAGAGAAAAATGACAATGCCCATCCACCGGTTGAAAGGTGGGAGAGAAAAATGACTTAATGCCCATCCACCGGCTGAACGGTGGGAGAGAAAAATGACTTAATGCCCATCCACCGGTTGAAAGGTGGGAGAGAAAAATGACTTAATGCCCATCCACCGGCTGAACGGTGGGGGAGAAAAATGACTTAATGCCCATCCACCAGCTGAAAGGTGGGAGAGAAAAATGACTTAATGCCCATCCACCAGCTGAAAGGTGGGAGAGAAAAATGATTTAATGCCCATCCACCAGCTGAAAGGTGGGAGAGAAAAATGACTTAAAGCCCATCCACCGGTTGAAAGGTGGGAGAGAAAAAAGACTTAATGCCCATCCACCAGCTGAGAGGTGGGAGAGGAAAATGACTTAATGCCCATCCACCGGCTGAAAGGTGGGAGAGAAAAATGACTTAAAGCCCATCCACCGGTTGAAAGGTGGGAGAGGAAAATGACTCAATGCCCATCCACCAGCAGAAAGGTGGGAGAGAAAAATGACTTAATGCCCAGCCACCGGTTGAAAGGTGGGAGAGAAAAATGACTTAATGCCCAGCCACCAGCTGAAAGGTGGGAGAGAAAAATGACTTAATGCCCATCCACCGGTTGAAAGGTGGGAGAGAAAAAATGACTTAATGTCCAGCCACCGGCTGAAAGGTGGGAGAGAAAAATGACTTAATGCCCATCCACCAGCTGAGAGGTGGGAGAGGAAAATGACTTAATGCCCATTCACCAGCTGAAAAGTGGGAGAGAAAAATGACTTGATGCCCATCCACCGGTTGAAAGGTGGAAGAGAAAAATGTCTTAATGCCCATCCACCAGCTGAAAAGTGGGAGAGAAAAATGACTTAATGCCCATCCACCAGCTGAAAGGTGGGAGAGAAAAAGGACTTAATGCCCATCCACCAGCTGAAAGGTGGGAGAGAAAAATGACTTAATGCCCATCCAGCAGCTGAAAGGTGGGAGAGAATAATGACTTAATGCCCATCCACCGGTTGAAAGGCCGGAGAGAAAAATGACTTAATGCCCATCCACCAGCCGAAAAGTGGGAGAGAAAAATGACTCAATGCCCATCCACCGGTTGAAAGGTGGGAGAGAAAAATGACTTAATGCCCATCCACCGGCTGAAAGGTGGGAGAGAAAAATGACTTAATGCCCATCCACCAGTTGAAAGGTGGGAGAGAAAAATGACTTAATGCCCATCCACCGGTTGAAAGGTGGGAGAGAAAAATGACAATGCCCATCCACCGGTTGAAAGGTGGGAGAGAAAAATGACTTAATGCCCATCCACCGGCTGAACGGTGGGAGAGAAAAATGACTTAATGCCCATCCACCGGTTGAAAGGTGGGAGAGAAAAATGACTTAATGCCCATCCACCGGCTGAACGGTGGGGGAGAAAAATGACTTAATGCCCATCCACCAGCTGAAAGGTGGGAGAGAAAAATGACTTAATGCCCATCCACCAGCTGAAAGGTGGGAGAGAAAAATGATTTAATGCCCATCCACCAGCTGAAAGGTGGGAGAGAAAAATGACTTAAAGCCCATCCACCGGTTGAAAGGTGGGAGAGAAAAAAGACTTAATGCCCATCCACCAGCTGAGAGGTGGGAGAGGAAAATGACTTAATGCCCATCCACCGGCTGAAAGGTGGGAGAGAAAAATGACTTAAAGCCCATCCACCGGTTGAAAGGTGGGAGAGGAAAATGACTCAATGCCCATCCACCGGCTGAAAGGTGGGAGAGAAAAATGACTTAATGCCCATCCACCAGCTGAAAGGTGGGAGAGAAAAATGATTTAATGCCCATCCACCGGTTGAAAGGTGGGAGAGAAAAATGACTTAAAGCCCATCCACCGGCTGAACGGTGGGAGAGAAAAATGACTTAAAGCCCATCCACCAGCTGAGAGGTGGGAGAGGAAAATGACTTAATGCCCATCCACCGGCTGAAAGGTGGGAGAGAAAAATGACTTAAAGCCCATCCACCGGTTGAAAGGTGGGAGAGGAAAATGACTTAATGCCCATCCACCGGCTGAAAGGTGGGAGAGAAAAATGACTTAATGCCCATCCACCAGCTGAAAGGTGGGAGAGAAAAATGATTTAATGCCCATCCACCGGTTGAAAGGTGGGAGAGAAAAATGACTTAAAGCCCATCCACCGGCTGAACGGTGGGAGAGAAAAATGACTTAATGCCCATCCACCAGCTGAGAGGTGGGAGAGGAAAATGACTTAATGCCCATCCACCGGCTGAAAGGTGGGAGAGAAAAATGACTTAAAGCCCATCCACCGGTTGAAAGGTGGGAGAGGAAAATGACTTAATGCCCATCCACCGGCTGAAAGGTGGGAGAGAAAAATGACTTAATGCCCATCCACCAGCTGAAAGGTGGGAGAGAAAAATGATTTAATGCCCATCCACCGGTTGAAAGGTGGAAGAGAAAAATGACTTAATGCCCATCCACCGGTTGAAAGGTGGGAGAGAAAAATGACTTAATGCCCATCCACCAGCTGAAAGGTGGGAGAGGAAAATGACTTAATGCCCAGCCACCGGCTGAAAGGTGGGAGAGAAAAATGACTTAATGCCCATCCACCAGTTGAACGGTGGGAGAGAAAAATGACTTAATGCCCAGCCACCAGCTGAAAGGTGGGAGAGAAAAATGACTTAATGCCCATCCACCAGCAGAAAGGTGGGAGAGAAAAATGACTTAATGCCCAGCCACCGGTTGAAAGGTGGGAGAGAAAAATGACTTAATGCCCAGCCACCAGCTGAAAGGTGGGAGAGAAAAATGACTTAATGCCCATCCACCGGTTGAAAGGTGGGAGAGAAAAAATGACTTAATGTCCAGCCACCGGCTGAAAGGTGGGAGAGAAAAATGACTTAATGCCCATCCACCAGCTGAAAGGTGGGAGAGGAAAATGACTTAATGCCCATTCACCAGCTGAAAAGTGGGAGAGAAAAATGACTTGATGCCCATCCACCGGTTGAAAGGTGGAAGAGAAAAATGTCTTAATGCCCATCCACCAGCTGAAAAGTGGGAGAGAAAAATGACTTAATGCCCATCCACCAGCTGAAAGGTGGGAGAGAAAAATGACTTAATGCCCATCCACCAGCTGAAAGGTGGGAGAGAAAAATGACTTAATGCCCATCCACCAGCTGAAAGGTGGGAGAGAAAAATGACTTAATGCCCATCCACCGGTTGAAAGGTGGAAGAGAAAAATGACTTAATGCCCATCCACCGGTTGAAAGGTGGGAGAGAAAAATGACTTAATGCCCATCCACCAGCTGAAAGGTGGGAGAGGAAAATGACTTAATGCCCAGCCACCGGCTGAAAGGTGGGAGAGAAAAATGACTTAATGCCCATCCACCAGTTGAACGGTGGGAGAGAAAAATGACTTAATGCCCAGCCACCAGCTGAAAGGTGGGAGAGAAAAATGACTTAATGCCCATCCACCAGCAGAAAGGTGGGAGAGAAAAATGACTTAATGCCCAGCCACCGGTTGAAAGGTGGGAGAGAAAAATGACTTAATGCCCAGCCACCAGCTGAAAGGTGGGAGAGAAAAATGACTTAATGCCCATCCACCGGTTGAAAGGTGGGAGAGAAAAAATGACTTAATGTCCAGCCACCGGCTGAAAGGTGGGAGAGAAAAATGACTTAATGCCCATCCACCAGCTGAAAGGTGGGAGAGGAAAATGACTTAATGCCCATTCACCAGCTGAAAAGTGGGAGAGAAAAATGACTTGATGCCCATCCACCGGTTGAAAGGTGGAAGAGAAAAATGTCTTAATGCCCATCCACCAGCTGAAAAGTGGGAGAGAAAAATGACTTAATGCCCATCCACCAGCTGAAAGGTGGGAGAGAAAAATGACTTAATGCCCATCCACCAGCTGAAAGGTGGGAGAGAAAAATGACTTAATGCCCATCCAGCAGCTGAAAGGTGGGAGAGAATAATGACTTAATGCCCATCCACCGGTTGAAAGGCGGGAGAGAAAAATGACTTAATGCCCATCCACCAGCCGAAAAGTGGGAGAGAAAAATGACTCAATGCCCATCCACCGGTTGAAAGGTGGGAGAGAAAAATGACTTAATGCCCATCCACCGGCTGAAAGGTGGGAGAGAAAAATGACTTAATGCCCATCCACCAGTTGAAAGGTGGGAGAGAAAAATGACTTAATGCCCATCCACCGGTTGAAAGGTGGGAGAGAAAAATGACAATGCCCATCCACCGGTTGAAAGGTGGGAGAGAAAAATGACTTAATGCCCATCCACCGGCTGAACGGTGGGAGAGAAAAATGACTTAATGCCCATCCACCGGTTGAAAGGTGGGAGAGAAAAATGACTTAATGCCCATCCACCGGCTGAACGGTGGGAGAGAAAAATGACTTAATGCCCATCCACCAGCTGAAAGGTGGGAGAGAAAAATGACTTAATGCCCATCCACCAGCTGAAAGGTGGGAGAGAAAAATGATTTAATGCCCATCCACCAGCTGAAAGGTGGGAGAGAAAAATGACTTAAAGCCCATCCACCGGTTGAAAGGTGGGAGAGAAAAAAAACTTAATGCCCATCCACCAGCTGAGAGGTGGGAGAGGAAAATGACTTAATGCCCATCCACCGGCTGAAAGGTGGGAGAGAAAAATGACTTAAAGCCCATCCACCGGTTGAAAGGTGGGAGAGGAAAATGACTTAATGCCCATCCACCGGCTGAAAGGTGGGAGAGAAAAATGACTTAATGCCCATCCACCAGCTGAAAGGTGGGAGAGAAAAATGATTTAATGCCCATCCACCGGTTGAAAGGTGGAAGAGAAAAATGACTTAATGCCCATCCACCGGTTGAAAGGTGGGAGAGAAAAATGACTTAATGCCCATCCACCAGCTGAAAGGTGGGAGAGGAAAATGACTTAATGCCCAGCCACCGGCTGAAAGGTGGGAGAGAAAAATGACTTAATGCCCATCCACCAGTTGAACGGTGGGAGAGAAAAATGACTTAATGCCCAGCCACCAGCTGAAAGGTGGGAGAGAAAAATGACTTAATGCCCATCCACCAGCAGAAAGGTGGGAGAGAAAAATGACTTAATGCCCAGCCACCGGTTGAAAGGTGGGAGAGAAAAATGACTTAATGCCCAGCCACCAGCTGAAAGGTGGGAGAGAAAAATGACTTAATGCCCATCCACCGGTTGAAAGGTGGGAGAGAAAAAATGACTTAATGTCCAGCCACCGGCTGAAAGGTGGGAGAGAAAAATGACTTAATGCCCATCCACCAGCTGAAAGGTGGGAGAGGAAAATGACTTAATGCCCATTCACCAGCTGAAAAGTGGGAGAGAAAAATGACTTGATGCCCATCCACCGGTTGAAAGGTGGAAGAGAAAAATGTCTTAATGCCCATCCACCAGCTGAAAAGTGGGAGAGAAAAATGACTTAATGCCCATCCACCAGCTGAAAGGTGGGAGAGAAAAATGACTTAATGCCCATCCACCAGCTGAAAGGTGGGAGAGAAAAATGACTTAATGCCCATCCACCAGCTGAAAGGTGGGAGAGAAAAATGACTTAATGCCCATCCACCGGTTGAAAGGTGGAAGAGAAAAATGACTTAATGCCCATCCACCGGTTGAAAGGTGGGAGAGAAAAATGACTTAATGCCCATCCACCAGCTGAAAGGTGGGAGAGGAAAATGACTTAATGCCCATCCACCAGTTGAACGGTGGGAGAGAAAAATGACTTAATGCCCAGCCACCAGCTGAAAGGTGGGAGAGAAAAATGACTTAATGCCCATCCACCAGCAGAAAGGTGGGAGAGAAAAATGACTTAATGCCCAGCCACCGGTTGAAAGGTGGGAGAGAAAAATGACTTAATGCCCAGCCACCAGCTGAAAGGTGGGAGAGAAAAATGACTTAATGCCCATCCACCGGTTGAAAGGTGGGAGAGAAAAAATGACTTAATGTCCAGCCACCGGCTGAAAGGTGGGAGAGAAAAATGACTTAATGCCCATCCACCAGCTGAAAGGTGGGAGAGGAAAATGACTTAATGCCCATTCACCAGCTGAAAAGTGGGAGAGAAAAATGACTTGATGCCCATCCACCGGTTGAAAGGTGGAAGAGAAAAATGTCTTAATGCCCATCCACCAGCTGAAAAGTGGGAGAGAAAAATGACTTAATGCCCATCCACCAGCTGAAAGGTGGGAGAGAAAAATGACTTAATGCCCATCCACCAGCTGAAAGGTGGGAGAGAAAAATGACTTAATGCCCATCCAGCAGCTGAAAGGTGGGAGAGAATAATGACTTAATGCCCATCCACCGGTTGAAAGGCGGGAGAGAAAAATGACTTAATGCCCATCCACCAGCCGAAAAGTGGGAGAGAAAAATGACTCAATGCCCATCCACCGGTTGAAAGGTGGGAGAGAAAAATGACTTAATGCCCATCCACCGGCTGAAAGGTGGGAGAGAAAAATGACTTAATGCCCATCCACCAGTTGAAAGGTGGGAGAGAAAAATGACTTAATGCCCATCCACCGGTTGAAAGGTGGGAGAGAAAAATGACAATGCCCATCCACCGGTTGAAAGGTGGGAGAGAAAAATGACTTAATGCCCATCCACCGGCTGAACGGTGGGAGAGAAAAATGACTTAATGCCCATCCACCGGTTGAAAGGTGGGAGAGAAAAATGACTTAATGCCCATCCACCGGCTGAACGGTGGGAGAGAAAAATGACTTAATGCCCATCCACCAGCTGAAAGGTGGGAGAGAAAAATGACTTAATGCCCATCCACCAGCTGAAAGGTGGGAGAGAAAAATGATTTAATGCCCATCCACCAGCTGAAAGGTGGGAGAGAAAAATGACTTAAAGCCCATCCACCGGTTGAAAGGTGGGAGAGAAAAAAAACTTAATGCCCATCCACCAGCTGAGAGGTGGGAGAGGAAAATGACTTAATGCCCATCCACCGGCTGAAAGGTGGGAGAGAAAAATGACTTAAAGCCCATCCACCGGTTGAAAGGTGGGAGAGGAAAATGACTCAATGCCCATCCACCGGCTGAAAGGTGGGAGAGAAAAATGACTTAATGCCCATCCACCAGCTGAAAGGTGGGAGAGAAAAATGATTTAATGCCCATCCACCGGTTGAAAGGTGGGAGAGAAAAATGACTTAAAGCCCATCCACCGGCTGAACGGTGGGAGAGAAAAATGACTTAAAGCCCATCCACCAGCTGAGAGGTGGGAGAGGAAAATGACTTAATGCCCATACACCGGCTGAAAGGTGGGAGAGAATAATGACTTAAAGCCCATCCACCGGTTGAAAGGTGGGAGAGGAAAATGACTTAATGCCCATCCACCGGCTGAAAGGTGGGAGAGAAAAATGACTTAATGCCCATCCACCAGCTGAAAGGTGGGAGAGAAAAATGATTTAATGCCCATCCACCGGTTGAAAGGTGGGAGAGAAAAATGACTTAAAGCCCATCCACCGGCTGAACGGTGGGAGAGAAAAATGACTTAATGCCCATCCACCAGCTGAGAGGTGGGAGAGGAAAATGACTTAATGCCCATCCACCGGCTGAAAGGTGGGAGAGAAAAATGACTTAAAGCCCATCCACCGGTTGAAAGGTGGGAGAGGAAAATGACTTAATGCCCATCCACCGGTTGAAAGGTGGGAGAGAAAAATGACTTAATGCCCATCCACCAGTTGAAAGGTGGGAGAGAAAAATGACTTAATGCCCATCCACCGGTTGAAAGGTGGGAGAGAAAAATGACTTAATGCCCATCCACCGGCTGAAAGGTGGGAGAGAAAAATGACTTAATGCCCAACCACCAGCTGAAAGGTGGGAGAGGAAAATGACTTACTGCCCATCCACCAGCTGAAAGGTGGGAGAGAAAAATGACTTAATGCCCAGCCACCGGCTGAAAGGTGGGAGAGAAAAATGACTTAATGCCCATCCACCAGCTGAAAGGTGGGAGAGGAAAATGACTTAATGCCCATCCACCGGCTGAAAGGTGGGAGAGAAAAATGACTTAATGCCCAACCACCAGCTGAAAGGTGGGAGAGGAAAATGACTTACTGCCCATCCACCAGCTGAAAGGTGGGAGAGAAAAATGACTTAATGCCCATCCACCAGCTGAAAGGTGGGAGAGAAAAATGACTTAATGCCCAGCCACCAGCTGAAAGGTGGGAGAGAAAAATGACTTAATGCCCATCCACCAGCTGAGAGGTGGGAGAAAAAAATGACTTAATGCCCATCCACCGGTTGAAAGGTGGGAGAGAAAAATGACTTAATGCCCATCCACCAGCTGAAAGGTGGGAGAGAAAAATGATTTAATGCCCATCCACCAGCTGAAAGGTGGGAGAGGAAAATGACTTAATGCCCATCCACCGGTTGAAAGGTGGGAGAGAAAAATGACTTAATGCCCATCCACCAGCTGAAAGGTGGGAGAGGAAAATGACTTAATGCCCATCCACCGGCTGAAAGGTGGGAGAGAAAAATGACTTAATGCCCAACCACCAGCTGAAAGGTGGGAGAGGAAAATGACTTACTGCCCATCCACCAGCTGAAAGGTGGGAGAGAAAAATGACTTAATGCCCAGCCACCGGCTGAAAGGTGGGAGAGAAAAATGACTTAATGCCCATCCACCAGCTGAAAGGTGGGAGAGGAAAATGACTTAATGCCCATCCACCGGCTGAAAGGTGGGAGAGAAAAATGACTTAATGCCCAACCACCAGCTGAAAGGTGGGAGAGGAAAATGACTTACTGCCCATCCACCAGCTGAAAGGTGGGAGAGGAAAATGACTTAATGCCCATTCACCAGCTGAAAAGTGGGAGAGAAAAATGACTTGATGCCCATCCACCGGTTGAAAGGTGGAAGAGAAAAATGTCTTAATGCCCATCCACCAGCTGAAAAGTGGGAGAGAAAAATGACTTAATGCCCATCCACCAGCTGAAAGGTGGGAGAGAAAAATGACTTAATGCCCATCCACCAGCTGAAAGGTGGGAGAGAAAAATGACTTAATGCCCATCCAGCAGCTGAAAGGTGGGCGAGAATAATGACTTAATGCCCATCCACCGGTTGAAAGGCGGGAGAGAAAAATGACTTAATGCCCATCCACCAGCCGAAAAGTGGGAGAGAAAAATGACTCAATGCCCATCCACCGGTTGAAAGGTGGGAGAGAAAAATGACTTAATGCCCATCCACCGGCTGAAAGGTGGGTGAGAAAAATGACTTAATGCCCATCCACCAGTTGAAAGGTGGGATAGAAAAATGACTTAATGCCCATCCACCGGTTGAAAGGTGGGAGAGAAAAATGACAATGCCCATCCACCGGTTGAAAGGTGGGAGAGAAAAATGACTTAATGCCCATCCACCGGCTGAACGGTGGGAGAGAAAAATGACTTAATGCCCATCCACCGGTTGAAAGGTGGGAGAGAAAAATGACTTAATGCCCATCCACCGGCTGAACGGTGGGAGAGAAAAATGACTTAATGCCCATCCACCAGCTGAAAGGTGGGAGAGAAAAATGACTTAATGCCCATCCACCAGCTGAAAGGTGGGAGAGAAAAATGATTTAATGCCCATCCACCAGCTGAAAGGTGGGAGAGAAAAATGACTTAAAGCCCATCCACCGGTTGAAAGGTGGGAGAGAAAAAAGACTTAATGCCTATCCACCAGCTGAGAGGTGGGAGAGGAAAATGACTTAATGCCCATCCACCGGCTGAAAGGTGGGAGAGAAAAATGACTTAAAGCCCATCCACCGGTTGAAAGGTGGGAGAGGAAAATGACTCAATGCCCATCCACCGGCTGAAAGGTGGGAGAGAAAAATGACTTAAAGCCCATCCACCAGCTGAACGGTGGGAGAGAAAAATGACTTAAAGCCCATCCACCAGCTGAGAGGTGGGAGAGGAAAATGACTTAATGCCCATCCACCGGCTGAAAGGTGGGAGAGAAAAATGACTTAAAGCCCATCCACCGGTTGAAAGGTGGGAGAGGAAAATGACTTAATGCCCATCCACCGGCTGAAAGGTGGGAGAGAAAAATGACTTAATGCCCATCCACCAGCTGAAAGGTGGGAGAGAAAAATGATTTAATGCCCATCCACCGGTTGAAAGGTGGGAGAGAAAAATGACTTAAAGCCCATCCACCGGCTGAACGGTGGGAGAGAAAAATGACTTAATGCCCATCCACCAGCTGAGAGGTGGGAGAGGAAAATGACTTAATGCCCATCCACCGGCTGAAAGGTGGGAGAGAAAAATGACTTAAAGCCCATCCACCGGTTGAAAGGTGGGAGAGGAAAATGACTTAATGCCCATCCACCGGCTGAAAGGTGGGAGAGAAAAATGACTTAATGCCCATCCACCAGCTGAAAGGTGGGAGAGAAAAATGATTTAATGCCCATCCACCGGTTGAAAGGTGGGAGAGAAAAAAGACTTAATGCCCATCCACCAGCTGAAAGGTGGGAGAGAAAAATGATTTAATGCCCATCCACCAGCTGAAAGGTGGGAGAGGAAAATGACTTAATGCCCATCCACCGGTTGAAAGGTGGGAGAGAAAAATGACTTAATGCCCATCCACCAGCTGAAAGGTGGGAGAGGAAAATGACTTAATGCCCATCCACCGGCTGAAAGGTGGGAGAGAAAAATGACTTAATGCCCAACCACCAGCTGAAAGGTGGGAGAGGAAAATGACTTACTGCCCATCCACCAGCTGAAAGGTGGGAGAGGAAAATGACTTAATGCCCAGCCACCGGCTGAAAGGTGGGAGAGAAAAATGACTTAATGCCCATCCACCAGCTGAAAGGTGGGAGAGGAAAATGACTTAATGCCCATCCACCGTCTGAAAGGTGGGAGAGAAAAATGACTTAATGCCCAACCACCAGCTGAAAGGTGGGAGAGGAAAATGACTTACTGCCCATCCACCAGCTGAAAGGTGGGAGAGAAAAATGACTTAATGCCCATCCACCAGCTGAAAGGTGGGAGAGAAAAATGACTTAATGCCCAGCCACCAGCTGAAAGGTGGGAGAGAAAAATGACTTAATGCCCATCCACCGGTTGAAAGGTGGGAGAGAAAAATGACTTAATGCCCATCCACCAGCTGAAAGGTGGGAGAGAAAAATGATTTAATGCCCATCCACCAGCTGAAAGGTGGGAGAGGAAAATGACTTAATGCCCATCCACCGGTTGAAAGGTGGGAGAGAAAAATGACTTAATGCCCATCCACCAGCTGAAAGGTGGGAGAGGAAAATGACTTAATGACCATCCACCGGCTGAAAGGTGGGAGAGAAAAATGACTTAATGCCCAACCACCAGCTGAAAGGTGGGAGAGGAAAATGACTTACTGCCCATCCACCAGCTGAAAGGTGGGAGAGAAAAATGACTTAATGCCCAGCCACCGGCTGAAAGGTGGGAGAGAAAAATGACTTAATGCCCATCCACCAGCTGAAAGGTGGGAGAGGAAAATGACTTAATGCCCATCCACCGGCTGAAAGGTGGGAGAGAAAAATGACTTAATGCCCAACCACCAGCTGAAAGGTGGGAGAGGAAAATGACTTACTGCCCATCCACCAGCTGAAAGGTGGGAGAGAAAAATGACTTAATGCCCATCCACCAGCTGAAAGGTGGGAGAGAAAAATGACTTAATGCCTAGCCACCAGCTGAAAGGTGGGAGAGAAAAATGACTTAATGCCCATCCACCAGCAGAAAGGTGGGAGAGAAAAATGACTTAATGCCCAGCCACCGGTTGAAAGGTGGGAGAGAAAAATGACTTAATGCGCAGCCACCAGCTGAAAGGTGCGAGAGAAAAATGACTTAATGCCCATCCACCGGTTGAAAGGTGGGAGAGAAAAATGACTTAATGCCCAGCCACCGGTTGAAAGGTGGGAGAGAAAAATGACTTAATGCCCAGCCACCGGTTGACAGGTGGGAGAGAAAAATGACTTAATGCCCATCCACCGGTTGAACGGTGGGAGAGAAAAATGACTTAATGCCCATCCACCAGCAGAAAGGTGGGAGAGAAAAATGACTTAATGCCCAGCCACCAGCTGAAAGGTGGGAGAGAAAAATGACTTAATGCCCAGCCACCAGCTGAAAGGTGGGAGAGAAAAATGACTTAATGCCCAGCCACCGGTTGAAAGGTGGGAGAGAAAAATGACTTAATGCCCATCCACCAGCTGAAAGGTGGGAGAGAAAAATGACTTAATGCCCATCCACCGGTAGAAAGGTGGGAGAGAAAAATGACTTAATGCCCATCCACCGGTTGATAGGTGGGAGAGAAAAATGACTTAATGCCCATCCACCAGCTGAAAGGTGGGAGAGAAAAATGACTTAATGCCCAGCCACCAGTTGAACGGTGGGAGAGAAAAATGACTTAATGCCCATCCACCAGCTGAAAGGTGGGAGAGGAAAATGACTTAATGCCCATTCACCAGCTGAAAAGTGGGAGAGAAAAATGACTTAATGCCCATCCACCGGTTGAAAGGTGGAAGAGAAAAATGACTTAATGCCCATCCACCAGCTGAAAAGTGGGAGAGAAAAATGACTTAATGCCCATCCACCAGCTGAAAGGTGGGAGAGAAAAATGACTTAATGCCCATACACCAGCTGAAAGGTGGGAGAGAAAAATGACTTAATGCCCATCCAGCAGCTGAAAGGTGGGAGAGAATAATGACTTAATGCCCATCCACCGGTTGAAAGGTGGGAGAGAAAAATGACTTAATGCCCATCCACCAGCTGAAAAGTGGGAGAGAAAAATGACTTAATGCCCATCCACCGGTTGAAAGGTGGGAGAGAAAAATGACTTAATGCCCATCCACCGGCTGAAAGGTGGGAGAGAAAAATGACTTAATGCCCATCCACCAGTTGAACGGTGGGAGAGAAAAATGAATTAATGCCCATCCTCCGGTTGAAAGGTGGGAGAGAAAAATGACTTAATGCCCAGCCACCGGTTGAAAGGTGGGAGAGAAAAATGATTTAATGCCCATCCACCGGTTGAAAGGTGGGAGAGAAAAATGACTTAATGCTCATCCACCGGTTGAAAGGTGGGAGAGAAAAATGACAATGCCCATCCACCGGTTGAAAGGTGGGAGAGAAAAATGACTTAATGCCCATCCACCGGCTGAACGGTGGGAGAGAAAAATGACTTAATGCCCATCCACCGGTTGAAAGGTGGTAGAGAAAAATGACTTAATGCCCATCCACCGGCTGAACGGTGGGAGAGAAAAATGACTTAATGCCCATCCACCAGCTGAAAGGTGGGAGAGAAAAATGTCTTAATGCCCATCCACCGGTTGAAAGGTGGGAGAGAAAAATGTCTTAATGCCCATCCACCAGCTGAAAGGTGGGAGAGAAAAATGACTTAATGCCCAGCCACCGGTTGAACGGTGGGAGAGAAAAATGACTTAATGCCCATCCACCAGCTGAAAGGTGGAAGAGAAAAATGACTTAATGCCCAGCCACCAGCTGAAAGGTGGGAGAGAAAAATGACTTAATGCCCATCCACCAGCAGAAAAGTGGGAGAGAAAAATGACTTAATGCCCAGCCACCGGTTGAAAGGTGGGAGAGAAAAATGACTTAATGCGCAGCCACCAGCTGAAAGGTGGGAGAGAAAAATGACTTAATGCCCATCCACCGGTTGAAAGGTGGGAGAGAAAAATGACTTAATGCCCATCCAGCGGCTGAAAGGTGAGAGAGAAAAATGACTTAATGCCCATCCACCGGTTGATAGGTGGGAGAGAAAAATGACTTAATGCCCATCCACCAGCTGAAAGGTGGGAGAGAAAAATGACTTAATGCCCAGCCACCGGTTGAACGGTGGGAGAGAAAAATGACTTAATGCCCAGCCACCAGCTGAAAGGTGGGAGAGAAAAATGACTTAATGCCCATCCACCAGCTGAAAGGTGGGAGAGAAAAATGACTTAATGCCCATCCACCAGCAGAAAGGTGGGAGAGAAAAATGACTTAATGCCCAGCCACCGGTTGAAAGGTGAGAGAGAAAAATGACTTAATGCCCATCCACCAGCTGAAAGGTGGGAGAGAAAAATGACATAATGCCCATCCACCGGTTGAAAGGTGGGAGAGAAAAATGACTTAATGCCCAGCCACCAGCTGAAAGGTGGGAGAGAAAAATGACTTAATGCCCATCCACCGGTTGAAAGGTGGGAGAGAAAAATGATTTAATGCCCATCCACCAGCTGAAAGGTGGGAGAGAAAAATGACTTAATGCCCATCCACCGGTTGAAAGGTGGGAGAGAAAAATGACTTAATGCCCAGCCACCGGTTGAAAGGTGGGAGAGAAAAATGACTTAATGCCCATCCACCGGTTGAACGGTGGGAGAGAAAAATGACTTAATGCCCAGCCACCAGTTGAAAGGTGGGAGAGAAAAATGACTTAATGCCCATCCACCGGTTGAAAGGTGGGAGAGAAAAATGACTTAATGCCCATCCACCGGTTGAAAGGTGGGAGAGAAAAATGACTTAATGCCCAGCCAGCAGCTGAAGGGTGGGAGAGAAAAATGACTTAATGCCCATCCACGGGTTGAAAGGTGGGAGAGAAAAATGACTTAATGCCCATCCACCAGCTGAAAGGTGGGAGAGAAAAAATGACTTAATGCCCAGCCACCGGCTGAAAGGTGGGAGAGAAAAATGACTTAATGCCCATTCACCAGCTGAAAGGTGGGAGAGGAAAATGACTTATTGCCCATTCACCAGCTGAAAAGTGGGAGAGAAAAATGACTTAATGCCCATCCACCGGTTGAAAGGTGGAAGAGAAAAATGACTTAATGCCCATCCACCAGCTGAAAAGTGGGAGAGAAAAATGACTTAATGCCCATCCACCAGCTGAAAGGTGGGAGAGAAAAATGACTTAATGCCCATCCACCAGCTGAAAGGTGGGAGAGAAAAATGACTTAATGCGCAGCCACCAGCTGAAAGGTGCGAGAGAAAAATGACTTAATGCCCATCCACCGGTTGAAAGGTGGGAGAGAAAAATGACTTAATGCCCAGCCACCGGTTGAAAGGTGGGAGAGAAAAATGACTTAATGCCCAGCCACCGGTTGACAGGTGGGAGAGAAAAATGACTTAATGCCCATCCACCGGTTGAACGGTGGGAGAGAAAAATGACTTAATGCCCATCCACCAGCAGAAAGGTGGGAGAGAAAAATGACTTAATGCCCAGCCACCAGCTGAAAGGTGGGAGAGAAAAATGACTTAATGCCCAGCCACCAGCTGAAAGGTGGGAGAGAAAAATGACTTAATGCCCAGCCACCGGTTGAAAGGTGGGAGAGAAAAATGACTTAATGCCCATCCACCAGCTGAAAGGTGGGAGAGAAAAATGACTTAATGCCCATCCACCGGTAGAAAGGTGGGAGAGAAAAATGACTTAATGCCCATCCACCGGTTGATAGGTGGGAGAGAAAAATGACTTAATGCCCATCCACCAGCTGAAAGGTGGGAGAGAAAAATGACTTAATGCCCAGCCACCAGTTGAACGGTGGGAGAGAAAAATGACTTAATGCCCATCCACCAGCTGAAAGGTGGGAGAGGAAAATGACTTAATGCCCATTCACCAGCTGAAAAGTGGGAGAGAAAAATGACTTAATGCCCATCCACCGGTTGAAAGGTGGAAGAGAAAAATGACTTAATGCCCATCCACCAGCTGAAAAGTGGGAGAGAAAAATGACTTAATGCCCATCCACCAGCTGAAAGGTGGGAGAGAAAAATTACTTAATGCCCATACACCAGCTGAAAGGTGGGAGAGAAAAATGACTTAATGCCCATCCAGCAGCTGAAAGGTGGGAGAGAATAATGATTTAATGCCCATCCACCAGTTGAACGGTGGGAGAGAAAAATGACTTAATGCCCAGCCACCGGTTGAAAGGTGGGAGAGAAAAATGATTTAATGCCCATCCACCGGTTGAAAGGTGGGAGAGAAAAATGACTTAATGCTCATCCACCGGTTGAAAGGTGGGAGAGAAAAATGACAATGCCCATCCACCGGTTGAAAGGTGGGAGAGAAAAATGACTTAATGCCCATCCACCGGCTGAACGGTGGGAGAGAAAAATGACTTAATGCCCATCCACCGGTTGAAAGGTGGTAGAGAAAAATGACTTAATGCCCATCCACCGGCTGAACGGTGGGAGAGAAAAATGACTTAATGCCCATCCACCAGCTGAAAGGTGGGAGAGAAAAATGTCTTAATGCCCATCCACCGGTTGAAAGGTGGGAGAGAAAAATGTCTTAATGCCCATCCACCAGCTGAAAGGTGGGAGAGAAAAATGACTTAATGCCCAGCCACCGGTTGAACGGTGGGAGAGAAAAATGACTTAATGCCCATCCACCAGCTGAAAGGTGGAAGAGAAAAATGACTTAATGCCCAGCCACCAGCTGAAAGGTGGGAGAGAAAAATGACTTAATGCCCATCCACCAGCAGAAAAGTGGGAGAGAAAAATGACTTAATGCCCAGCCACCGGTTGAAAGGTGGGAGAGAAAAATGACTTAATGCGCAGCCACCAGCTGAAAGGTGGGAGAGAAAAATGACTTAATGCCCATCCACCGGTTGAAAGGTGGGAGAGAAAAATGACTTAATGCCCATCCAGCGGCTGAAAGGTGAGAGAGAAAAATGACTTAATGCCCATCCACCGGTTGATAGGTGGGAGAGAAAAATGACTTAATGCCCATCCACCAGCTGAAAGGTGGGAGAGAAAAATGACTTAATGCCCAGCCACCGGTTGAACGGTGGGAGAGAAAAATGACTTAATGCCCAGCCACCAGCTGAAAGGTGGGAGAGAAAAATGACTTAATGCCCATCCACCAGCTGAAAGGTGGGAGAGAAAAATGACTTAATGCCCATCCACCAGCAGAAAGGTGGGAGAGAAAAATGACTTAATGCCCAGCCACCGGTTGAAAGGTGGGAGAGAAAAATGACATAATGCCCATCCACCGGTTGAAAGGTGAGAGAGAAAAATGACTTAATGCCCATCCACCAGCTGAAAGGTGGGAGAGAAAAATGACATAATGCCCATCCACCGGTTGAAAGGTGGGAGAGAAAAATGACTTAATGCCCAGCCACCAGCTGAAAGGTGGGAGAGAAAAATGACAATGCCCATCCACCGGTTGAAAGGTGGGAGAGAAAAATGATTTAATGCCTATCCACCAGCTGAAAGGTGGGAGAGAAAAATGACTTAATGCCCATCCACCGGTTGAAAGGTGGGAGAGAAAAATGACTTAATGCCCAGCCACCGGTTGAAAGGTGGGAGAGAAAAATGACTTAATACCCATCCACCGGTTGAACGGTGGGAGAGAAAAATGACTTAATGCCCAGCCAGCAGCTGAAGGGTGGGAGAGAAAAATGACTTAATGCCCATCCACGGGTTGAAAGGTGGGAGAGAAAAATGACTTAATGCCCATCCACCAGCTGAAAGGTGGGAGAGAAAAATGACTTAATGCCCATCCACCGGTTGAAAGGTGGGAGAGAAAAATGACTTAATGCCCATCCACCAGCTGAAAGGTGGGAGAGAAAAATGACTTAATGCCCATCCACCAGCAGAAAGGTGGGAGAGAAAAATGACTTAATGCCCAGCCACCGGTTGAAAGGTGGGAGAGAAACATGACTTAATGCCCAGCCACCAGCTGAAAGGTGGGAGAGAAAAATGACTTAATGCCCATCCACCGGTTGAAAGGTGGGAGAGAAAAAATGACTTAATGCCCAGCCACCGGCTGAAAGGTGGGAGAGAAAAATGACTTAATGCCCATTCACCAGCTGTAAGGTGGGAGAGGAAAATGACTTATTGCCCATTCACCAGCTGAAAAGTGGGAGAGAAAAATGACTTAATGCCCATCCACCGGTTGAAAGGTGGAAGAGAAAAATGACTTAATGCCCATCCACCAGCTGAAAAGTGGGAGAGAAAAATGACTTAATGCCCATCCACCAGCTGAAAGGTGGGAGAGAAAAATGACTTAATGCCCATCCACCAGCTGAAAGGTGGGAGAGAAAAATGACTTAATGCCCATCCAGCAGCTGAAAGGTGGGAGAGAATAATGACTTAATGCCCATCCACCGGTTGAAAGGTGGGAGAGAAAAATGACTTAATGCCCATCCACCGACTGAAAGGTGGGAGAGAAAAATAACTTAATGCCCATCCACCAGTTGAATGGTGGGAGAGAAAAATGACTTAATGCCCATCCACCGGTTGAAAGGTGGGAGAGAAAAATGACTTTATGCCCAGCCACCGGTTGAAAGGTGGGAGAGAAAAATGACTTAATGCCCATCCACCGGTTGAAAGGTAGGAGAGAAAAATGACTTAATGCCCATCCACCGGTTGAAAGGTGGGAGAGAAAAATGACTTAATGCCCATCCACCGGTTGAAAGGTGGGAGAGAAAAATGACTTAATGCCCATCCACCGGCTGAACGGTGGGAGAGAAAAATGACTTAATGCCCATCCACCGGTTGAAGGGTGGAAGAGAAAAATGACAATGCCCAGCCACCAGCAGAAAGGTGGGAGAGAAAAATGACTTAATGCCCAGCCACCGGTTGAAAGGTGGGAGAGAAAAATGACTTAATGCCCAGCCACCGGTTGAAAGGTGAGAGAGAAAAATGACTTAATGCCCAGCCACCAGCTGAAAGGTGGGAGAGAAAAATGACTTAATGCCCATCCACCGGTTGAAAGGTGGGAGAGAAAAATGATTTAATGCCCATCCACCAGCTGAAAGGTGGGAGAGAAAAATGACTTAATGCCCATCCACCGGTTGAAAGGTGGGAGAGAAAAATGACTTAATGCCCAGCCACCGGTTGAAAGGTGGGAGAGAAAAATGGCTTAATGCCCATCCACCGGTTGAACGGTGGGAGAGAAAAATGACTTAATGCCCAGCCACCAGTTGAAAGGTGGGAGAGAAAAATGACTTAATGCCCATCCACCGGTTGAAAGGTGGGAGAGAAAAATGACTTAATGCCCAGCCAGCAGCTGAAAGGTGGGAGAGAAAAATGACTTAATGCCCATCCACGGGTTGAAAGGTGGGAGAGAAAAATGACTTAATGCCCATCCACCAGCTGAAAGGTGGGAGAGAAAAATGACTTAATGCCCATCCACCGGTTGAAAGGTGGGAGAGAAAAATGACTTAATGCCCATCCACCAGCTGAAAGGTGGGAGAGAAAAATGACTTAATGCCCATCCACCAGCAGAAAGGTGGGAGAGAAAAATGACTTAATGCCCAGCCACCGGTTGAAAGGTGGGAGAGAAAAATGACTTAATGCCCAGCCACCAGCTGGAAGGTGGGAGAGAAAAATGACTTAATGCCCATCCACCGGTTGAAAGGTGGGAGAGAAAAAATGACTTAATGCCCAGCCACCGGCTGAAAGGTGGGGGAGAAAAATGACTTAATGCCCATCCACCAGCTGAAAGGTGGGAGAGGAAAATGACTTATTGCCCATTCACCAGCTGAAAAGTGGGAGAGAAAAATGACTTAATGCCCATCCACCGGTTGAAAGGTGGAAGAGAAAAATGACTTAATGCCCATCCACCAGCTGAAAAGTGGGAGAGAAAAATGACTTAATGCCCAGCCACCGGTTGAACAGCGGGAGAGAAAAATGACTTAATGCCCACACACGGTTTGAACAGCGGGAGAGAAAAATGACTTCATGCCCAGCAACAGGTTGAACAGCGGGAGAGAAAACTTACTTAATGCCCAGCCAATGTTTGAAAAGCGGGAAAGAAAACTGACTTAATGCCCATCCACCGCTTAAACAGCGGGAGAGAAAAATGATCTAATGCCCAGCCACGGGTCGAACAGCGGGAGAGAAAAATTACTTAATGCCCAGCCACGGGTTGAACAGCGGGAGAGAAAAATTACTTAATGCCCAGCCACGGGTTGAACAGCGGGAGAGAAAAATGATTAATACCCCACACAGCGTTTGAACAGCAAGAGAGAAATATGACTTAATGCCAAGCTACCCGTTGAATGGAGGTAGGGAAAAATGGCTTAATGCCCAGCCACCGGTTGAACGAGTGTGAGAGAAAATGACTTAATGCCCAGCCACCGGTTGTTCACCGGGAGAGAAAAATGTCTTTATACCCAGCCACCGGTTGAACGGTGGGAGAGAAATATGTTTTATTGCTCAGAAATCGTTTTAACGGTGGTAAAGAAAAATGAATTAATGCCCAGCCACCGGTTGAACGGACTGAGCATCAAGTCTCGCAGACTACTCACTGCTGGCCCTCTTCAATGCTAAGTGAACTTCCCCGTCTTTGATCTCACACTCGCACCTAGCTGCTTTAGTCGACGAAAGTCAGCCAAATACCTGTGAAACTTGTCACCACTGAGAACAGCTTCCTTGGTAAATCGGCTATCGAAATGCCGCCGAAACTCCTTACACATGCCATTTGTCGACCTCAGAGCATGCCCCTCTGCGATGTTCACCTTGCTAATGTATCTGTTGGAACCTCGACAGATCTCATCCGTGCGCAATTCTATGCTTATATTCACATCTTCAGTGTAAAAATATTCTTGTTTAACCTGTCTAATTACCTGACCCTGGTAGCGCTTGCTAAACACACGCCTAAGAGCCTGTTTAGCTTGTACTATCTCCATGGAATTTCATCCAGCCTTCACACAGGACAGACTATCCTCTAGAGTTAGCCCTGTCTAAGGCAAGTTGGTGGCTATATTTAGTAAGGAAAGACCTAATCCTATCCTTAAGCCTCTCCCACCACTTATTCCCACTAAACGCTCCCACTAATTCCCGCTGCAGTAATCTAGTCCGTAGTTGCCAGAAGTCCACCCTGTCCAGTAAAGACAGATTGAACTTCTAGTATTCAGCATTTCGGGTACAGACGTGTCTATAATCCGAATAGTCCAGCTGGTTGACGTGGGCAATCTAGCAAATCTAGATTGACTCTTCTAATTAGCATTCTATCCAGGTAGCTGGCTACCCGAAAAGACGGCCACTTAATAGTTCACGTTCACATCTCCCGCCCCAGATGATCGACCCGGAATCTATGGACCACCCCAACTCGCATATCAGATCAACCAAGCTACGATCGCCCGATGACACCCCGACAGTTCGCCGCTACCTATCTATCTTGGGGTCCATGATGGCATCCAGTCCCCTATTAAGACTAAGTGCGACAGATCGATCAAGAACGGCCCCATCTGACGGGAAAAGTCGACACGCTCCCTCTGGTCGTTGGATGCATAAACTGCTACGACCCTAAACGAACCACTGCTCACGGCAATATCAACCACGATCAACCGACACCACCCACGGCTTTATGACTGTCATCTTAATGTGCTTGTGAGTTCGTAGACGAAAGCTTAGTAGGTAACTGCTGGTTATTCCCTTCTATTGTGTGCATGGACAGATCCCCAGCCGGCCGCTGCTGGTTTTCGCTTTTTTCGTTGTGTGCACCTGTGTGTACGCACGTGTAGATCAAAATGGCCTCCGAAATTATTTTCAGCTTCGAGAAGTATGTTTCTGTTTTTATATCCGTAAGGGGATTCAAAATCTAATTTCACGTAGAGGTGTGAACTTTTTGAATATATGGTTTTCAATAGTTAAAAAAAAATTTCACAAATTGCGAAAACCTTTTTCTCGAATTTGCGAGAGTGGTGAAAAGAGTTATTGTTATTTTCTGATTGGTCCAATCGGAACACGTGGTGGGTCTACTGCTACGTCCGTAAATATTTTCCCCACATCTCCAGAATGAGAGTGAACATATAGGTTTGTAGAGGTAAGCCTCCATGTTGGATCAGTTCGAAAAGGATAATGTCTGAGTATGCGGATTTCCTGGATTTCATTTGTATCATAGCTTGCTTGAATTCTTGAAAAGTAAGCCTCCAATTAAACCCTAGCTGAGACGAAGGATTTGGAACGTTTCTCAGGAATTACTCAGTTGTAGCCGAGTTTCTATTTAGGAGGGTGAAAAAAATGTTCCTTCCAGCGTAGGAGTATATTTTGTGAATCGATCAAGGTGTTTGTATTGTCAGCTGATAAAAGGGGTCATGTTGATGTTCGTACTGGTCCAAATAGTTGTTTGATTCCAGTATAGAACTTTTAAAGATCACAAAAGCCCTGAAGTTCGACTGCATTTTTTTGCCACCAAATGTTCTGCATCAGAGTTTTGTTTGGCACTCCTGTTTTAGCTTCTGGAAATTATTAATTTTTAGACTGTAACTTCGGTCTTGTTCATGAGTTAGACAAGCATTCTTTTTTGCTTGAATCAGATTTGTAACGCCCGTTTGTAGGAGAGATTTTGTAAATCACAGATACAATAATAACAACGCTTTCGAACCATAATCGATCAGACGCCGCACTTCTCAACGCTATTTCCCAATATATATATATATATATATATATATATATATATATATATATATATATATATATATATATTTCCTTTACCTGTTACGGGATCTAATTATTTCAACATGAGGTCGACTGCGTTGACAGTGACACTATATTCCTCTACTAACAGTACAGCCCGGCGTTGCCCTGGGATGTAACAGTAAGAGATAGATCAAGTATCGACCATCATAAAGAATGAAAAATAAAATTGATAAAGATTATTGTTTAAGGTTGACGGACACGCATGTCTTAATCAGTTTTTTTTTTTACGAATTGGTCAAGCTCAAGCAAAAACATTGTTTCCAATCATTATGAGTCTACCGATTGAATAGAATTTTATTATAAACAATTGTCTTGTAAATGGAATTGTTAAAGCATTCTGAATGTAAAAATAAAGAAAAAAGTGTGCAAGACAATAAGAAACCTACCAAAAAAAGTGATGTTTTGTTGAAATCGGTTGAAAAATGTACGAAATGCGATCCCATATATAAACGAACACACACACACACAACCTGGTTTTTATAATAAGTATAACTCGATATGAGTTGTCCCCGTTTCATTCTCGACAGCGATGTCTCTTAATGGTGTTTTCAAATTGATTTCGTGTAAAAACAATTCTGTTTTTCTAATTTTGGGCGCTGTCAAAACCACCGCAAGGTAATTTTACGCAGTCCTGTGAAGTTTTGTTGAAATCGGTTGAAAATTGTAGGAAATCCGATCCAATATATAAACGAACAGACACACACAACCTGGGTTTTATAATAAGTATGATGACAATCAGATTGCTGATTCCTATATTATTTTCATCAAACCATTCCGGTTTTTGTTTTTGGCGAAGCTGATGACAGTATTTGCTGTTTCTGTGAGTACATCACGGATAGTTTTCCATTCTTCCTCGGCAGGATTGGTCGTTGACTCGGTTAGAACTAGGTTCCTGACTTAATTTGGCGCCAAAATTGGTTGCAGTGTCAGGGTTCTGGATTTTTTCTATGAGATGGTGGTTGATGTTACATTTTTGCATTTGATTCTTTTTTTTTTTTTTTTTTTACAATTGGTGATTCTCATTAGCGGAAATCACAAGTGCTCCCTTGACAAAATCCAGAAACGAATATGCAAGATGATAGGTCTTGATCTGGCATCTGGTCTACAATCGCTATCCCACAGACGTGCTGTGGCCTCCGTATGTCTTTTCTACAAATATTTTCACGGCAACTGTTCCGACAAGCTACTTTCGCTGGATCCTGGACTACATGAATTTAAGCGAGCTACCAGGCTGGTATCTCAGTCGTACCCTTTCACTGTCAAAACGGTTAAATGTAACCATCTCTTCTTCAGCTTCTTCTCCGTTCGCCTTACTTGCTTCCCCGATGACTATAATCTTCAAATATTCAAGTGTAATGTCTATCGACATCTGACACCTTGAGCTTGTTCCCCGTCCTTCTCTGTATCCTTTCCCCTAATTTGCCTCTTTACTCATGTTCTCAATCTTCTGTAACTCCTTGCGTGCTAGTGGCACTCCTCCTGAATTGCCTTTAAAAAAAAGTAATGTCAATCGACATCTGACAAAAAACAAAAAACAAAACGGTTATAAATATATATATATATAATATGTATATATATGCACATTTCCTTAAAAAGGAGAGACAAGGTGCTTCTACTTAATTTTTCATACAATTTCTCATGCGATCTAATAATTTTTTTTTTTTTCGGATGATAAATTATATAAAAACTGTCCGAATGTTCTTTTTATTCGAGCGCATTTACTTTAATGAAATGTGCATGAAAGAAGGATTGCTGCCTAAATACACACACACACACACACACACACACACACACATATATATATATATATATATATATATATATATATATATATATATATCCGAGAAATTAAAAAAAAACATATAAATGACCTTTTTTTACTCAAGAATTACCTTGTGAGAGTTATCAATACCAAGCTTATTTACCTTTACCTATATATGTTTTATCTGAGCGTATATATATATATATATATATATATATATATATATATATATATATATATATATATATATATATTCCAATCATATACCTAATTTTGTGATGTCATCGTGTGGCAGAGAGCAATGGCCACCCTTGAAATATTAATAATTATAGTAATATAGAATTTTGTTTATAGATGAGAAAAATAAACTGTGGTGAAGTTTGTGTTCAGAGAATCTGTGCTTCGTCAGAATTATTAACTATGGAATACCAAATGAGAAGAAGAAATTGTTCATTTAATCATGAAAGGGGAGAGGTCAGTAATCAGGTTGTGTTCTAAGTTTACCAACACCCAGAGTTTTTTTTTTTTTTTTTTTTTCTCACTATCCCCGCGTTTACTTAAGCGCGTATTTGTGTGAAACCAAACAGTCGAAGTCGAACGGAATTTGCGCTGGGTGAAGTGAGTTGACGAGGTAGAGGGAGAGAGGCAGTGTGAGTGAAAGCGTCCGCTTGCTACTGTAATAAGGGAGGAAGTGAACTCAAGTTATCTGCAATATTGGCACAATACTGCCAGTGAACCCTCTTTATATCCCGATAGGGAAATAATTACGGCAACTACAAAGAACGAAAAGGATGAATTTGTTGTTGAGTCTTATTTTATGATTTCTTCCTATTTTGACCTCAATAATAAGGGAGGAAGTGAACTCAAGTTATCTGCAATATTGGCACAATACTGCCAGTGAACCCTCCTTATATCCTGATAGGGAAATAATTACGGCAACTACAAAGAACGAAAAGGATGAATTTGTTGTTGAGTCTTATTTTATGATTTCTTCCTATTTTGACCTCAATAATAAGGGAGGAAGTGAACTCAAGTTATCTGCAATATTGGCACAATACTGCCAGTGAACCCTCCTTATATCCTGATAGGGAAATAATTACGGCAACTACAAAGAACGAAAAGGATGAATTTGTTGTTGAGTCTTATTTTATGATTTCTTCCTATTTTGACCTCAATAATAAGGGAGGAAGTGAACTCAAGTTATCTGCAATATTGGCACAATACTGCCAGTGAACCCTCCTTATATCCTGATAGGGAAATAATTACGGCAACTACAATGAACGAAAATGATGAATTTGTTGTTGAGTCTTATTTTATGATTTCTGCCTGATTTCACCTCGATAATAAGGGATGAAGTTGAACTCAAGTTATCTGCAATATTGGCACAATACTGCCAGTGAACCATTCTTATATCCTGATAGGGAAATAATTGCGGCAACTACTAAGAACGAAACGGATGAATTTGTTGTTGAGTCTTATTTTATTATTTCTGCCTATTTTGACCTCAATAATATGGAGGAAGTGAACTCAAGTTATCTGCAATATTGGCACAATACTGCCAGTGAACCCTCCTTATATCCTGATAGGGAAATAATTACGGCAACTACAAAGAACGAAAATGATGAATTTGTTGTTGAGTCTTATTTTATGATTTCTGCCTGTTTTCACCTCGATAATAAGGGATGAAGTTGAACTCAAGTTATCTGCAATATTGGCACAATACTGCCAGTGAACCCTTCTTATATCCTGATAGGGAAATAATTACGGCAACTACAAAGAACGAAAAGGATGTATTTGTTGTTGAGTCTTATTTTATGATTTCTGCCTATTTTGACCTCGATAATAAGGGATGAAGTTGAACTCAAGTTATCTGCAATATTGGCACAATACTGCCAGTGAACCCTCCTTATATACTGATAGGGAAATAATTACGGCAACTACAAAGAACGAAAAGGATGAATTTGTTGTTGAGTCTTATTTTATGATTTCTGCCTATTTTGACCTCAATAATAAGGGAGGAAGTGAACTCAATTTATCTGCAATATTGGCACAATACTGCCAGTGAACCCTCCTTATATCCCGATAGGGAAATAATTACGGCAACTACAAAGAACGAAAAGGATGAATTTGTTGTTGAGTCTTATTTTATGATTTCTTCCTATTTTGACCTCAATAATAAGGGAGGAAGTGAACTCAAGTTATCTGCAATATTGGCACAATACTGCCAGTGAACCCTCCTTATATCCTGATAGGGAAATAATTACGGCAACTACAATGAACGAAAATGATGAATTTGTTGTTGAGTCTTATTTTATGATTTCTGCCTGTTTTCACCTCGATAATAAGGGATGAAGTTGAACTCAAGTTATCTGCAATATTGGCACAATACTGCCAGTGAACCATTCTTATATCCTGATAGGGAAATAATTGCGGCAACTACTAAGAACGAAACGGATGAATTTGTTGTTGAGTCTTATTTTATTATTTCTGCCTATTTTGACCTCAATAATAAGGGAGGAAGTGAACTCAAGTTATCTGCAATATTGGCACAATACTGCCAGTGAACCCTCCTTATATCCTGATAGGGAAATAATTACGTCAACTACAAAGAACGAAAATGATTAATTTGTTGTTGAGTCTTATTTTATGATTTCTTCCTATTTTGACCTCAATAATAAGGGAGGAAGTGAACTCAAGTTATCTGCAATATTGGCACAATACTGCCAGTGAACCCTCCTTATATCCTGATAGGGAAATAATTACGGCAACTACAATGAACGAAAATGTTGAATTTGTTGTTGAGTCTTATTTTATGATTTCTGCCTGTTTTCACCTCGATAATAAGGGATGAAGTTGAACTCAAGTTATCTGCAATATTGGCACAATACTGCCAGTGAACCATTCTTATATCCTGATAGGGAAATAATTGCGGCAACTACAAAGAACGAAAATGATGAATTTGTTGTTGAGTCTTATTTTATGATTTCTGCCTGTTTTCACCTCGATAATAAGGGATGAAGTTGAACTCAAGTTATCTGCAACATTGGCACAATACTGCCAGTGAACCCTTCTTATATCCTGATAGGGAAATAATTGCGGCAACTACTAAGAACGAAACGGATGAATTTGTTGTTGAGTCTTATTTTATTATTTCTGCCTATTTTGACCTCAATAATAAGGGAGAAAGTGAACTCAAGTTATCTGCAATATTGGCACAATACTGCCATTGAATCCTCCTTATATCCCGATAGGGAAATAATTACGGCAACTACAATGAACGAAAAGGATGAATTTGTTGTTGAGTCTTATTTTATGATTTCTGCCTATTTTGACCTCAATAATAAGGGAGAAAGTGAACTCAAGTTATCTGCAATATTGGCACAATACTGCCATTGAATCCTCCTTATATCCCGATAGGGAAATAATTACGGCAACTACAATGAACGAAAAGGATGAAACTGAAAACTACTTCTCTCCTTTCAGAATTATTTGCAATATTTTTTCTATGCTTTATTTCATATTCTCTACTTTCTTGTAAAATAAGCATTATTCTTTATGTACCAATTTCTTCCTTATATACATATACAGTGTAACCCGGATATAAGAGTGATTTTCTCTGGTCCCAAATTAGAACCATACTTATCTAAACAAAATAGACCCAACCCTGATAAAGACAAACCCGGATATAAGAGACTCCTTCTCCAGTCCCGACAACTCTCTTATATTCGGGTCACACTGTACATAATTTTTTCTTTAGACTCGAATCGACTTGTTCATATTTGATTTTTCTCTGCTTCGCCTGATTCTCACCCCAACGAACTTGCAGGTAGACCAGCTTAATCTTCTGGGATCTACGATTTTTTATTTGCTCTCCAGGATCAAAAAAATCACAACGTGGCTGGAAAGTGGAATCGAATCGACATTGTGAACCGGAGACTTTGATTGAACCTGTAATACTGGATCGGGACAGGACTAACGGCCGGTCTTGTAGAGTGCCTCGATCCAGTGGGGTCAGGATAGGTGCTACAAACGAACACACGTTGCCACTTTTGTGATGTCAACAAATATTCGTTGACACGTTCATAGTGCTCGTTGTAGTAGACTTTATAATCGCAGATACAACTATAGTAACGCCGTTGAACAATACTGGTGTCAAACGCCTTCGAATAGCACTCGAACTAATAGTAATTGCTCGATAATACTCGCTCGAATAGTAATCCGTATAGTGGTCCGAATAGAGAAATAGTATCGTGAATACAGTAGAGAATAGCGGTCCTTATGGTAATAGAAGATAGAGCAGAAATAGCAATCGTTTAGATGTCACGCTACTTTCTACTTATGCGTTTCTCCCATAGTCATGTAGTCTACTTAATTTAATTAATTCTTCAGGTTGTTGGAATGTTGAACTGAACCCTTTATTTCGCTCGCTGGGGTAGACTGTTCTAGTTCCACGTGACATGTCTAATGGATGTAAGTTATCAGTTATCTCCTGTTAATTCCCCTCTCCAAGTTCTCCACCGCCTTCACCAGGTATTGAACTCTCACTCTTCGGGTCTTGTCACTAGACCTAACTAACGCCTTTATCCACTGTGCCATGTGTCTTTGAGGACATCTGTGTATGAAGAAGGCCGGAGCGTACAACGGCCAAAACGTTGTGATAAATATGGCAACAAAGATGAGAACAATAGTCCGAATAATGTAAATAGTATGCAGAATCCAGTTAGGAAACTGAAACGGGCTGTCGCTCTCTCGGTTATAATTTCGTGTGGTACCTTCTGTAGCATGTCCGTAATGTGTAGCCCTCTTCATCCGCTGTTTCATCCGTCGAGATCTGCTGTAATCGTCATCCGCTAGTACCATCACTGGGGTTTTTAGGGTTGGTTCCGCTTAGTCTAGGTCCTCGACTTCGAGCTTGCCGCCAAAGGTGACTCGACCAGGTGTTTAGTACTCCCGACAGCATCGTTCTCAGAGTCATTAGACCACACAGGCACTTCAACCACGACAAGGAGCGATCATCAAAGGATGACACGCAATTTCGTGGAACATTCCTCTAGCGAAGAAAACAGCGAATTACCTTTGTCAATCTAAGCGACAGCGTGTCGCGTGTATTCTACGACGGAAAATGTGGTGAAAAAATGTTACTTACCGAGAAAAGGGACACATATTCTGCATAAAAACAAGTCAATCGCAGGAGTCACCATAAAATTTGTGGAAAATTTGTCCCGACTTTCCCACATCAAAGGGTTGAGGTTAAAAATGCGACAAAATTGAAAAAAATAGCAACAACGGTTTAAAAGATTAGACTCAAACTCCTGCTCGGTGTGTAACAATAGAAGAAGAAATTGTTTATTTACAAGCACACAAAAAAGGGGTAAAAAGATATATAATTACGAAAGAAAGAAAATTCCGTTAATATTAAAGGATGAAAAAATGTTCATAAAAAAGGCTTGCTCAAAATATTTCTCTGTGCGCCTAAAAAGTTCTTTAAGCGAGTAGATTCTTGTTAAGGGCTAAAACACTCACAGATATCTTCAGAGTTCTTGTAGAGCGGGAAACTGTAAGAAGATACGAATTTTATAGTTGAGTGAGTTCGTAGGCCGACGACAGAAATCTTCTAGTTGCAAGGAAGCAGGATCCCAATTGGTTTTTAGTAGTGGGCTGGCATTCTGTCTTTACAGTCGAGCAGGTAGATCTTTCTTGAAAGTGGTTTCAAAGACGACTGGTGTTCTGTCGCCGACCTAATGTTATCACAGACGGTTGTCGAATAGTCACTGCCAAATATGCGAAGATTCTCCGTATTTATAGAAATTAGGAAGCTGAGAAATATTGGGGACTTTTCCCTCTAAAATTGCTATACAAATTTCCTGACGCCTTCATTGATTAGAAAATATATTATTTCTGATAAGAACCAAGGTTTTGGGAGATGCTTTTCGGAATCAAGGGTCCGACAAGCTGTGAGCGTTACCCCCAGACTTTTTGGAACTATGGACAGGATAATGGTAATCAAATTCCTTTTTATATTCTCCAGCTCTGTCGTTTGTTAGAAAATATATTCTCATCTCTGATACGAATCAAGGCTTTGGGAGCCGGATTTGAAAGCAGAAGAAAAAGTTGAGGTGAGGATTGGAAAAGAGGGTAGAACGTGAACTTGTAAAATATTGTAGTCGTGGTTCTCAAATTAAATTCCTATGAAGTATTTCGGATATGCTAATATCATGTGCCTCCTCCCAGTTGTCGACGAATGAAGAAAATGATCCGTCGATAAAAGCAGTTGATGTTCCCGAATTGGGAAGGAAAAAAATTCGTACATTTGGCTACGGCGTTCATCGCTGAGTGATTTGTGACATGCGAATCGAGATATCAACATTTCTTTCTGTCCTTAATATTTGAGTTTCGACTTAAGATTTGTTTTCTTCGTTGTGGAAGGAATCTGGGACAAATATTTCCTTTGCAAAAAGATTTTCTCCTTAAGAAAATAGTGTCCTTAATAAATCTTATCTATCAAAGCAATTAAAAGCTTTTCTAAATAAATAATTTAATAATTTTATTGTATTTTTTAATTTAAAATTTAGAGCAGATTTTCGGTGAAAGAGGTAACTGTTTTGCAAAAATCTTATTAACTAGGACAGTCAATGAAGACCAGGCCCTCACACTTTCTACCCCAGGTCTTGTGCCACAATTCTCTATGTTACAGAGTAAATATATCAAAACAAATTTCAGCGTTCGTCGGTGAGAGTCTTATTTTTTTGATTACGTGCATTGTGATTTATTTGTGACATAAGACCTGCGAATCGAGATTTCGAGATTTCTTTCTGTTCCTGATATTTAAGTTTCCACTTGAGATTTGTTTTCTTCGTTATGGAAGGAATCTGCGACATCAATTTCTGAACAGGAACTTTGGTTTGAGAACAAAAAATTCGACTACAATTCCATAATTCTATTTTTTTTCCCCAAAATATATGTCTGTGCACATAAAAACACACACATATATATATACTTTAGTTTACATTGAATGTTGGAGTGACCAGTTCAATATCATCAAGAAGAAGAAGAATAATATAAAAGTAAAGTTATCAGATACATGAAAGAACTTTTATCATTGTTTTGCTAAAAAAAACACTAAACTAAAAGCAAAAAAAAAAAAAACATTTAAGAAAGTGTATCGGCTGTAATAAAAAGTAAATATTAGTTTTATTATTTTTTTGTAGTTTAATAAAAATTTAAAAAAAAAAATGAATTCACGGATTTGGACTAAAACAAAAAAACACAGAATGATGTCACAAACCACGCGAAATTTTATCATGCTTTAATTATAATAGCTTAAATTGTAACGTATAATTATTGGTAGAAAAAAAGCAACTATTGATACGATAGCGAGGGTCACAAATCACTGCCCCGGGTCCCCAATCAGGCCACTCGGGGTTTCGGAGGTAGTACGCGCGGCCCTGTTTAAATTTGTTTGTCATTCTGAAATGTTAGTTTTTATTGTATTTTTTAAGAAGTAAAAATTATTTTTACAAAAACTAATTAATTTTATTAATCCTTAAATTTACTATTTTTTCTCAAAACAAATGTCTGGAAAAAATACTGTATTTTTATGAGATTTTTAAAGAGTTTTAATTTTCCTTTCTTTCTTTGTGTGTGTGTGTTCATCAAATTCGCTAATCGAACTAGGCGGAAGTGAGTTTTTTACATTGTTGTTTAAAAATGTCCAAAAAGTTTGTCTTTATCTCTGAGATTAGGTATTATGATTACTTGTAGTATTTTACATTATTCTGACTGTTATCCTCATCTTCATTGCCATATTCACAACGTTTCGGCCGTTGTACGCTCCGGCCTTGATGTCTATATCTGTCTATATCTCTGAGATGATGTATTATGATTACTTGTAGTATTTACATTATTCTGACTGTTATCCTCATCTTCATTGCCATATTCACAACGTTTCGGCCGCTGTACACTCCGGCCTTCTTCAGGTGATTGGAATTTCGACTCAAACCCTTTATTTCATCCACCGGAGTAGATTGTTCTAGTTCCACGTGCCATGCCTCTTCCGGGTGTGTCAGTTATTTTCTTTTAACGCAACTCTTCAAGTTTTGGTTCACCTCAAGGACACATGACCCAGTGGATAAAAACGATGGTTAGATCCAGTGACTAGACCCAAAGAATTGTGAGTTCAATACCAGGCCACAGCAGTAGTGAAGCAAAACTTGGAGAGTATTGAGTTAAAGGGAAAATAACTGAGACTGTTGCGGGTCCTGTGACGATGCAGTGCCGGTCTCCGAAAAGGTGGCCTTGTGCCAGACACTACACACGACTACCGGACCCACAAAAAAAAAAAGGGAAAATAAATAACGCGTGTACTTTCACTGTAAATTATCACAATTTCTCGGTGAGAAAAAGGAAAGGGTCGTCAAATCCGACTGTATTCAATGCGTGCACAAAACGTGAAAAATAAGTAGAAAGGAAGAACGACTAAAGTAAGTCTGATAAAAGCACAGATATAGAATTTTATTATAAAACCTTTCAACAAGTAAGCTTGTCTCAACCGTGGAGACAGTCAGAAAAAGAAATAACTGACTGTTCTTGAGCAGTAAGCAGATTGTAATGTTGAAACTAGTAGAAAGTTTAAGTCCCGCGCCAAAATGAAATTTAAGATGGCTAAGGCGGGAAAAGTTCACCAGGTGGAAAGTTCTGGAAGGAGGCCTGCTTGAGTAATAATGAACGTGAATACAACAAGGAATAAAAATACTCACTCCGAATTTTTGTAATGTGTGTGTAATGTGATATTTTTAAGGTACTGGTTCATAATGGTTAGAGTTCAAAGAAATATGAGAAGTTATCATTCTTCGTGGTTGCAGGTTTCATGTTCCCTGGTCATGTACGAAGGCAGGCTCGAACAAGATGTTCGCATCCGGACAAGAAATTAGTCATCGGAAAAGGTGTTGTGATGACAGTGTCGTAAGTGCTAAGTTTTTCTGATAGAAAACAGAGGAAAGTTCAAACAAGATGTTAGCCTTAGGTCGATGAAATAGTCTTCGAAAAAGGTGTTGTGACGAACGTACAGTAAGCTTAAAGTTTTCCGGATAGAAAAACAGAGGAAGGTTCACATAAGATGTTGGTATCAGGACGAGGAAAATAATTGCTGAAAGTTGCATCGACTTGATGAGATTACGTACGACGAGCCGAAAGGTCTAAGCATAATTTGCTGTTAAGATATCCCTGTCTGAAATATGAGTAAACAGACGAGGAATAAATGAATTACTTATCGGTTCAGTGACCTAGCCGCAACTGAATTCCAAAAACCAGTTTGTTCCTGACGTTAGAGAAAAACGCGCGGGAAAAATTCAAATTATCGTTGCAAGCAGCAGTAGCAACTAGCCACAATGAAGTCGGCAACAAGTCATCAGTAGCAGCTCGCTCAAATAACGGCGTTTACTATTATGAAAGGCCGTCAGTGAGGGGAAGGGATGGAAAACTCGCACGCGCGTCGAAAAAAATGAAAGGTGGAAATACTGGTTATTCCACAAGACACCCGGAAGAGGCAAGGTACGTGGTACTCCGGTGGACGAAATAAAGGGTTCGGTTCGAAATTCTAATCACCTGAAGAAGGCCAGATCGTACAACGGCAGAAACGTTGTGAATAATGAAAATGAGGATAACAGTCCGAATAAGTGCAAAAAATGTTATTTAAAAATATTTTCTTTGTTACTATCTTTCAAATAAAACCACAATTTAACCTAAAAGGAAGACATTTTATTTAAAATTTTGTTTTATTTTGTTTTACTTTTAGTTTTGCTTCTTTCGTTTTGTTTTTTTCTTTTTTGTTTTGTCTTTTCCTGTTTTTTTTTTGTTTCGTTTTGTTGTGTTTTTTTTTTTTTTTTTGTTTCGTTTTGTTGTGTTTTTTTTTTGGGGGGGGGGGTAGCATTTTTAGAATGTCCGTGGAGGAATTAATTCGAAAGAAGACTTTTCTGAAATAGAAGACCTTCTTGAAAGAGGTGAAGACATGGTTGTTGTAGGAGGCGTGGGGAGGGGTCATTAAGGGAGATAATCACTTACTCTTCGAAACGAGAAATGAGTTACCTCCCTTTGTTTCCGTCTTGTCTTTTCTTTGCATTAGAGATGACGTTAAGATGTCGTTCCAGTCACCTTTCATGAGATTCGTGCAAATATTATTAATAACGTTAATATTTTCTTCTTCTAATTCACATCAAAGTTTAGAAGGCTTCCGAGTCAACGGACGGAAAAGTTGATCTTCACTTGTGTCAGGTAAATCGAGTTCTCTTTTTCCTTCGGGGATTTTAAATTATTTCAAAAATTTCATGGATTTATTTTGCTTTTTAAATCTATTTCATTTTTTTTAATTTCCTGAATTTATTTCAAATTCTTTTTATTCGACTTCATTTACTTGATTTTTTTGTTTGTTCGTGGCCCATATTAAAATTTTGAATGTACCTTAAAAATTAAAGCATTTTATTTTATTTTTCAACACTACGGCGACGCGATAATTTTATTTTCATTTTTAAAATAAAAAGAGAAAATTGAGATACTTTTTAAAAAATAAATTAAAATAAAAAAAGCATTTTTTTTCTTCATGTCCTTCCGTACTGTTTACTTTTTACAACAAATGTTTTTAATACAAATTAAAATGATTTTTTCCCCTCACTCATAAAAAAAATTATTATTTTTGGCACTGTACAAAACAAAATATGCTAATAATTTTTAATTACCATTTCAATGATTTCATTTATAGTAATTAAAAAAAAAATATTAAAATTATTTTTTTCTCTTTTTAAATCTGGAGTGCTTTAAAGTATGATAATAATAATAATAAAAAAATTAAAAAAACAAATCCAGGTAACAAAATTCGGAAAGTCTTTTTTTTATTTTCATTTTTTAAAAGATTTCAGAAATCACGTCGTATGAGCTTGTGACTACGTGATCGTGATCTTTATTGTTATATCACAGTATTTCGGCTGTTGTGCCCTCCGGCCTTCCTAAGTTATGTAACCGTTGTAACGTCAACGAGAATATCAGGTGATAATAACAACAAAGATGAGGACATTAGTTCTCAAAGTCTGACTCCTTGAGGAATTTCTTGAGTTATTTGCGAGAGTCATCATATATGCGGAGAATTTGACTGTTCAGGCGGGAGTGGGGGGGGAAGCAATGTACTTAACTGGGTTGTTGTTTCTTTTCTTACTAACTAAAAAGTGGTTACGTTTTTTTTTTACGAACTTTTTATAGTTACAGCAGTCACGTGACTTTATTACCACGTGATACCAGAAGTAGTTATAAGAGAAATCCCCCCCACACACACTTTTTTATTCTTCTTTTTATTTAATGCAAGTTATTAGACGGTCATGTTAGGAATCTTATTGGTCGGAGGTGCAAGGGAAGGCCGAGATCGCGGTTAATCTGTGGTCTCGGAGGAGACTTTCCCTGAAGGGAAGGGCGGAGGTATGTGTTTCACACATATATCCGATCCTCCTTTACCGACTCTCTGTGCTTCCGCTCCCGTATGCCAGACTAATGTCATTAGTCCGGACCTTGTTCTCTTTCTTGTGGAGAGACAAGGCCCCTATGGTAACTCGCGAGATCTGTTGCCTTCATCCCTCTGAGGGCGGTCTGGGTATGCCTAGCATTGAGATTCGTCAATATATGCTTCGCATTACCTTTCTAGACCGAATGTGTCGCGGATTGGATGAGGTGGGCACCTTTTGGAAAGAAGATGTCCGAAAACATTTCCCATCCCTGAGAAGTGTGCACTCGTGCGAGGAGGAGGCCGGCCGTAGACCTCGTGCCGAGTGCGCCTTCTACCGTGAATGTCGTAGTGCTTTGAAGCTCCTCTTACGGACGACGGATGGCCTCTCCGACGCCCAGGCGTTGTCTCGTAATGCATTGTATCAATTGTTAGTTAGGGGGTCCGTTCAAGATGATCTGATCGATGAGCTCGGTCTTACGAAGCAGGAGGCTCGCTCGATATGGCCTTGGGCGCCTGGGTTGAAATGTCTCAATAACGATGAGGCATCACTCACCTGGCTGATGATTCGTGGGGCCCTCTGGGTCGGCAAGAGACTCTGTTCAGCAGGTTTGGAGAAATATCCAAACTGTCGTCGCTGCACTGGGGAAGTCGAGACCCTTGGTCACGCCTTTTTTCAGTGCAAGACGGTAGTGCCGTTGTGCAAGTTTGTTGAAGGCCTCATGGTTCGCATGCTGCAGGGAAAGTTCTTTGTCCTGGAAGCCAGTTCTGTTTGTAGCAATGTGGTGCCGCCATTAACGAAGGCTGAACACTATGTGTTCTGTTGCTTACTAGGGATTATGAGAGTCGTGATTTGGACGACGCGTCAGAAGGGATTCCATGAGGGCGAGAAGTTCACCTCCTCCCAACTGATCTTGTACTTTAAGCATCAGCTTAAAGTCAAGATTTGGACGGAAAGGCGGCGGCTCACCTCATCGGAATTTGGCAAAAGGTGGGTGAATCTTGCGCGAATGTGTAGAGTGAAAGGGGCTGACCTAGAGTGGCACTTGGATGTCGGTTAGGTACAGGATTTGTCCTAACAGGGTTGAACATAGGCAACCCACCCAGATTTTAGGTTAGACTAGGTTTTCGATTTTGAATCTTTAGTTTTCCCTTTTTTCTAGTAAACTTAGCTAGGGTATGCATGCGCATTGGTCCCTTTTATTTCTGTCCCTAATTTTCTTTTATTTAATTCCCCATCCCCTCCCTCGTTAGGTGGTCAGTGACATCAGTTCTCTGGTGGATGTGGGGCGCCTTTCGTTTTTCGTGTGCGTGGTTTTTCGTATTTGTTGTTGTGTATGAATGTGTGTGTGTCTGTGTGAATGCTTGGAGGAATGAATGTTTTTCTTATTTTTCTTAGCCCCGCATTGATTTCGTCTAGTTAACTGATTTTGCTGCCACATTTATGGTTTGTGGGGGGTTTTATTACTAACACGGTTTTGTTTAGTTTTATTGTAAATACTTAAGTCATATTGTAAATACTCATTTGGGGATCTTTTAAAAGTTGTTGTTTTATTGACCCCCCCCCCCCCACAGACAATTTTTGTACATAAGGGGACTAGTTAGGACTTCATAGAGAATTTGAGGCATTATGGTGGACGTAGTAAGAAAGGTAGGAGTGAATGTGTTGTTTTGGTGATTGGAATATTGTTAGTTTGTTTGGGTCCGTGTCTGGGACTAGCTAAGTTTAGATTTAAGACAGAAGAAGACCGTCATTCCCCATCCCCTTTTTAGGCCTTGTGCCACATTTTATACATTTTTGTATAAATACATATTGTTAGGAATCTTATTTCACAACTAAAGGTTTCTGATTTTTTTCTTTGGCCTGAACTGTCTCTAGATGTTTTAGGGTTGAGATTTTATTTTTTTCAATAATATTCTTTTGTAATATTATTTTAATACTTTTAATATTGAGCACTATATATAAAAATATCAGCTGTTTCTTAAGTCTTAAATCGCATATATATATATCTATAAAGCAATATAGTCTTACGGTGTGCTATATTTATGGGATAAAGTGCTAGAGCATGTGTAAATATAAAAGTGAACATTGAAGTCAACACTTAGAGGTGACAGTTTGTTTCATTCCAGAGGCAATCATCACTTTTATATTTATATATATATATATATATATATATATATATATATATATATATCAGCCTGACGAATGCACCTAGCATGAAACAGCCTGTCGCCTCTGAGTGTTGACTTCAATATTCAATTTTATATTTATATTTACATACGCTCTATCTCTGATATTGAACACTTTATCCCATAAATATAGCACACCTTAAAACTATATTTCTTTATATATATGTATAAAATATATTGAGTTGAAGATCAAATATAGAAAGTAACTTTATACTTCTTGGTGTTGTATTTCCACTGATATAAAATGGAATGATTATTTTTGTTCTGTTGCTAAGTCTGCTGCTAGGAAAGTTGGTTTTTACGATGTCATGCTAGACAATTTTTTATCTTGATATACTCTATCTTACATATTTATAAGTCTACCATCCGTCTGAGCATTAAATATTGAAGCTGCATCTGTTCAAGTGCCTCAAATACATATCTAGAGATTCTTGGCCTAGTATCCAGACTTCAATCAGTTCTCCACTGCCGACACGTAGCTTCATTGTGCCTTTCTTATAAATATTTTCATGAGAATTGTTATGGTGAACTTAGTACCTCGACTTCATGAATCTAAACATAGTATTAGATTGGTATGTAAGTTTGATATTGCTTAATATTAGTATAAGTTTACTTTTACCCACTAAAGTCTTCTCGTTTTCTTTCACTCCCTGTAACTCCACGCTGCATCCTAGTGGCATTATCATTTTCAGTTGACATGAAGTCGAATGACTATTTGTTCTGTTGCTAGGAAAGATGGTTCGCCATGAATAAATGTTGACCAATTTTCGTTCTTCTCTCCTCAGAACATAATTGGGGAAATAAACGCAAATGCTCACCAAAAAAGAAAAAATTTTACAAATGATAATTGTTTTTTAAATCATTTGAGATGACCTTTTTTATCTTTCATCAGTATGGCTGATGCTAACCAACAGGAAAGTTATACATTGTGCCTTCTCAGGCTAACATTTTCTGCTGACATGACGTGCAAAGATTATATTGAATCAATTGATAGGGGGGTCAGCTCCTAGGAAAGTTCGTTCATTATATTGTGCTAGGCAGTTTTTCTCATCAGAATCTATCTTACATATTTACAAGTCTATATATGATGTAATGGAATAACCTGTTACCCCCATGAGTAACTACACTATAGGTATCAGTAGGTCAATGGACTATGAAGACTAGCTGGGATCTGTTGAGTATGACTCAGAATTAGGCAAAAACTACAAACTTCCAATAATAGCACTCACTACTGGATTGACTTGCGACGACCATGCACATAACTGTTACCTTATTTCTTAGTGTACTGGTTTCTACAATAAACCTTTACTTCTTTTATCCACCATGTTTTTCAAGTACATATACCTATTAGCACAGAATATAACTATATTAAGAAGAAGAGTGAAGCCGCAAACATTTTTGGTTATTATGTGGGTTTTTTTAAACATATACTATACTTTATTTTCCATATTTTTGCTACACGGGTTTCCAGTCTTGTGACCTTCATCAGGCAAAAAGTGGTTATTTCCTCATATTATTAAAAGAAATTAATTTTCCTCATGTTTTCCAATGTTCAAGCATTGTTTTTGTGTGTAGTAGTAATGTCATTCAGCTGAATTGCCTTTATAAGTGTTTATAAGTCATTTGTTCAACATACAGTTTGGTGTTAAATATTTGGCTGTTTGAATCATTTCCTATCATTCTGTCAGTAATGAAGTCATTTCCGTTCACAGCACAAATGACTCAAGCAGCTTTGTGATTAAAATCAAAGCAAAGATGATGTCGGATGGACATGTTCCTTCTTGCCTACTTGGCATTCCATCTCAAAAGGGTGTCTATTCTAAAATAAAATTTCAATAACGTTAAACAACAGATTTCCAGGATGCCCAGAGTTAGTAAGAAGCCAAAACTGCCATAGAAGATTATTCTTTGAGATCATTCCCAGAACATCAGAAAAAAAATCAACAAATATATATATATATAACAACCTAATGTATATAAATAAACTGAGATAAGTACATAGATCTGAACAGAGACTTGTACATATATGAACAGACTTGGATAAATAGATAGAAACAGATTGAGATTGCTATAAACAAAGACATATCCATTGGCTGTTTATAGAATATTTTCTCAGTTTATCCTCATCCATCTATCAATGGATCCATTTTATTGCTAGATGGATAGATATATAGATATAAAATTACAATAACATTAGACAACAGTTTCACAGGATGACAAAAGTTAGTAAAAAGTAAAAGATACCATGAAAGGCTATTCTTTGAAATCATTCACAGATGATCAGGAAAAAAATGAATGAAGATATTATGTGTAACAACTTAAAAAATATAAACAGACTGAGAAAGACATGAACACAGATTTCTAGATTGATAGCTTGATAGATAAGAACTGACTGATTGATAGATTGATAAGAACAGACTCAGATAGGTAGATAGATAGATAACAGACTAAGATAGATAGATAAAAACAGACTGAGTTTGTTTGTTTGTTTGAGTTTTATGGCATATCAACCACTGTGGGTTATTTAATGCCCAATCCAGTTTATATGAATTTTAAATGCCTATTTTGTATGGAATAAAAAATGTATAGCTGGCAACATTATTGTTTCAAAAAAAAATACATATAGCTGACAACATTACTTTTTTACAAAAAAAACGTATAGCTGGCAACATTACTTCTTTACAAAAAAACGTATAGCAAGGCAACATTACTTCTTTACAAAAAAAATGTATAGCTGGCTACATTACTTCTTTACAAAAAAAACGTATAGCTGGCAACATTACTTCTTTACAAAAAAACGTATAGCTGGCAACATTACTTTTTTACAAAAAAACACATAGCTGGTAACATTACTTTCTTACAAAAAATGTATAGCTGGCAACATTACTTTCTTACAAAAAAACATATAGCTGGCAACATTACTTTTTTACAAAAAAATGTATAGCTGGCAACATTATTGTTTCAAAAACTTAGTGCTGGCCACATTATTTTTCTGAAAACATTATCTGAGACCTTGCTGTTGGATGTAGTTTATCGCCGTACCCAGGACGCGGATGTAGTTTACTGTCATACCCAGGACGTAGAACAGACTGAGATAGATAGATAGATAAGAACAGACTAAGATAGATAAGATAGATAGATAGATAAGAACAGACTGAGAGAGATAAGAACAGAGATAGAGAGATAGATAAGAACAGACTGAGAGAGATAGATAAGAACAGAGATAGATAAGAACAGACTGAGAGAGAGAGAGATATGAACAGAGAGAGAGAGATATGAACAGACTGAGATAGATAGATAAGAACAGACTGAGATAGATATGAACAGAGATAGATCAATGGATATGAACATATATAAATATGAACAAAGACTTATCAACAGAACAAATATATATAACAACTTAATAGTTTATGAAAAAGCATCCAATACTGTTCAGTTTTTTTTGTGTTACTTAAAATTTATTTTTTTCCTTATTTTTATTCCTTGCATCTTATTTTTCTCTCTTCCAGGTGAATCACCAAATGTGATATCAGAAGTAAGCCAATTTCAAATGGTTTCGAAATTGCTCCGGCTTAGCGCCAGATATGGGACGACGGTCCTTGTCTGCGGCCTTTTTGTTTCTCTCAGTTTGATTATCTGTCTGTCTTTATGCTCCATCCAATGTGACACACCTTCAAGCCGGCGTTGTATGGCAGAAGTCCTTTCCCTACAGAACCAGATCCTTGTAAAGAAGGTAGTAGAGACTGCCCCACAACAATCCGTATCTTACTTCTTTGTTGTCCTTATCATGTCAAGTCCAAACAGCCATAGTCAGCGGGACCTTCTTCGGACAACATGGCTAAGTAAAATCCCTGATGATGTTCTGGCTAAGTTTGTGATCGGTACTGCCAGGCTTGATCCAGAAAAGGTTCAGGAGCTTGAGCAAGAACAACTGGAGCATCATGATCTTTTATTACTTCCCACACTGACCGATACCTACAAAAATCTCACAATGAAACTGCTGGAAAGTTTCATCTGGCTCAACGCCAACATCAATTACAAGTATGTACTGAAAACAGACCAAGACACCTACGTGCAGGTTCACGAGCTGAAAACGATCCTACAGAAATACGGGTCGCAGCGTGTCTACTGGGGTTTTTTTGATGGACGGGCTCACGTAAAAAAACAAGGCAAATGGCTCGAAAAAAATTTTGTTCTCTGCGACCGTTACCTGCCCTATGCCGTCGGGGGTGGTTACATCATCTCGTCAGACCTTGTCCGCTACATTGCCCAGAACTGGCGTCTTCTTCAGCGATTCCACAGCGAGGATGTCTCTGTTGGGGTGTGGCTGGCCCCGTTGGAAATCAACCGTATTCATGACCCACGTTTTGACACTGAGTTTGTGTCGCGAGGCTGTAACAACCAGTATCTTGTGACGCACAAACAATCACCTGGGGATATTCGTGACAAACACAATTATCTGATGATGACGGGGAAACTCTGTCGAAATGAATTTCAGAAACGTTTTTCGTATATTTATAACTGGAATGTTCCTCCCACAAAGTGTTGTGAAAGAAATAACTATACAGTCCCATAGATGGAACCAATAAGATTTTGGTAAGCAACAATAAATAAACTCACCTTGGGGGTGAGAGGGGAGATATGTCTGCTATGCTAAGATGGCCAAAAAGTAGGGGGTTTATTTTTTGTCTTCCATGTTTTTTTTTAATGTATTTGATTGAAAAATGAAACACTTGTTAATATACACTTAATGTTTTTCATTCCAAAAAAGCCTTTCCTGGTGCAACACAATCTTCTGGTAAATTTGAACGTGTCAGTCAAGAACAAATTATTCATTCATCAGGCATGTTGCAGTTTCCTATCAGCCAATTTATAGAGTTTTATGATAGTTGCTAAACTTAGGCTAGTACAAGGCACAATCTTGTAAGAAGATAGTATTGCACCAGTCTTTCAAAAGGGGAAGGCATGCCTGTCATAATATTTACTAAGCTTGGCTTAGTCTAAAACAAAGCAAAATTTGATAGAAAAATTGTGTTGCACCAGTCTTTCAAGTGAGATGGGCCTGCCTGCTTTGAAATTTACTAAGCTTGGCTTAGTCTAAAACAAAGCATAATTTGATAGGAAGATTGTGTTGCACCAGTCTTTGAAGTAGGAAGGTCCTTCCTTGCATTCATATTTACTGAACTTAGCTTAGGGTAAAACAAAGAAAATTTTGATAGGAAGATTGTGTTGCATCAGTTTTTCAAGTAGGGAGGTCCTGCCTGCTTTAATATTTACTTAGTCTAAAACAAGCCAATATTTGATAGGAAGATCATGTTGCACCAGTCTTTCAAGTGGAGAGATCCTAGCTGCTTTGATATTTACTAAGCTTGGCTTAGTACAAAACAAAATTTGATAGGAAGATTGTGTTGCATCAGTTTTTCAAGTATGTAGGTCTTGCCTCTCATGATATTTACTAAGCTTAGTTAAATCTAAATCAAAGCATAATTTGATAGGAAGATTGTGTTGCACCAGTTTTCAAGTAGGGAGGTCCTTGATTTAGTAAGCTTAGTTTAGTGCAAAACAGATTTGGTAATAAGATTGTTTGCTGCTTAAAAATCTGTATTCAAAATTTTTGTGTTTTTTATATTTACTAAGATTTGTGTTTACTTCATGCTGTAGATCATGGATAAGGCATGAATCTATTGTTCCTTCCTATAACTATGATAAATATTAGGGCAGGCTCAGCTCTTTAGCCTTGGTTGGCAACCAATCAATCTAACAGAAGGAAACTTCTGAATTCAAAGCTGTAGAGAAAGCAACAAGGAAACCAATCCACTATTTATCCCAAGAAGTTATGTCAATTTACAGTTAAAGGAAACCATGGAGAGTCATAACCACCTACCCCATGAAGAGACACTGTATTACACAAGTAGTTTGGGTTAGTCTTTTACAAGGCCAAATAAGGTTGGAAGATTATGTAGCGCCAATCTTTTACGTGTCTGCTTTCATTGAAAGTCAGCATTTTAAACTCCTACATTTTGGAATGAGAACAGTTTGTGGTGCAGTAATCTTGAAAGTGGAGAGGTAGACAACCTTGAAAAATCTGCTTTTGAAATCCTACAATTTACTTAACTTGACCCTCCTACACCTGCAGGAAATGTGCAACTGCCTTCGCCCTGAGGCAGGGGATACATTGTGAATAGCTCTTCTCTAAGCAGATTTCTCATATATTCTACAATCTGACTACCAAAAGAAAATATTTCCTCCCTTCATTTTTCTTCCACCCTTCTTCAGATTCTTGTCTTTCTAATAACGGTAGATCACCAATTTTCTGACTATTGATGGCCTACCATCTCTTTGAATCCAGGCAATATTAAGCCTGTCGAAACAAATAGGCCTCTTAAAAGACAGTTTATTTCTTATTCTGGACAACTATTCAAGCGATCCAAGAGAAGTTTTCTAGCTCTGGCATCCCCCTCCCACACTGATATGAAGGTACTTTTTTTTCTTATCAGGTATACTGCAAATTTAAGCCAACTAATCTAACACCTGATGAATATCCATAGCTATATCACTCTATTAACAGACCTAGAGCATTGGCCCTTGCAGACATTTGCTGTCTGATTAAGCTTGCATGTGGTGTGTCCTGCCCAGTTAAAAAGAGACAAACATTTGGACTTTTACTTCAGACAACCAAATAAAGTAATAAAATTATGAGTCTGTGTATAAGTATTTTTTTTAATCGTTTCACCCCAAGCAAAGCATTAACGCCACTAAGACATAAGTGGTTACTGAGTGTTGGGGAATACAAGAAAAATATATTATTTAGTAGGGAAGACAATAAAAGAAGACTTGATAGTGTTTGACATTGCATTTAAATTTTTAATCATCAAAGTTGACAGGGAAGTAAGTTTCATAAGTGGGAAGTGCAAGAGAAAAAGTTAGCATAGAATTTACGGTTACATCTATCCATTTCAACTGTAAAAGGAAGAGACCTTGCCATCAGTCTAGTTCTGTGCTTAAATTCATACAGTCTAGGTACCATAATGAAGCGCTCATCCGAACAATTACCATGAAAGTATTTCTAGAAAAAGCAAAGAGAAGCTACAAGTGGAAAACTGACTAAAGCCAAGATGCCAGGTCAGGACCAATATTATTGCAGATTCTTCTTTGGATTTTATCAAGGATCTCTAAATGCATAGCAGGAACACCAGACCAGATGTGGCAGCAATATTTAATGCATAGAGGAATGGTAGACTTATAAATATTTAAGGTAGATTCTGATGCAAAAAAATTGTCTTGCACAACATATTCAGTTAATTTTCCTAGCAGCAGACCTAGCAATTGATTCAATATAATCTTTCCACTTCACATCAACAGAAAATGTTCATAAGAGAAGGTTCAATGAGTCACTCTCCTAGAGGTTAGCATGAGCCATGCTGATGAAAGGTAAAACGGTTTTATCTCAGACATTTAAAAGAGAACAGTTTCATTTTGGAGGAGTTAAAATTAACAAGCCTTTCCTTGCTCCAGTTAGCAACAAAAAGTATATCATTTTTGAGATCAGCTGCTAATTTGACCTTATCAACCTGCTGAAACTTATTAAGACAGGAATAAATGGTTTTATCATCTGCATAGATACTAATTTTACATATACATAAAATGACTGCATAGAGGTGAAGACATTAGAACTTCTCCTACTAGACAGAGACACATACACAATTATAAACACACATTACAATCTAATGCCGGCTTAAACATACAAGAATCTTTACAATCTTGCATATAGAATTATCTACAGTTTTAATGCACATGATACACGACTGACCAATGAGTATCAACCCAAACAAAATTGAAAATACCAAAGTTCTGTCTTTTTGTCTGTTTTCTCTCAATCTCTGATGAAGCTTTAATAAAAGTGAAACATATATACTTTTCCTATTTGTTCTTTATTCTATCATCCTGTCAGATGTCGATCCATATTTGATCTTTAAATCATATACATATGTATTTACTTCCTTCTAGACACTTTTTTTCTCTCTCTCTCTCATGTAAACACCAGGAATTATCCATGTGAACCATGAAACTTTTGATTTCACCACAACCTTCTATATAATTATATTAGGATATAGAAAGATATATTTTGTGTTTTTCAATATAGCACAATACAAAGCCAATATACACCCAAACCAATTATCCCAATAAATATATATATATATATATAACACAAAGCCAATATATATCCAAACAAACTATCCCAATATATATAACACAAGGCCAATATACACCCAAACCAACTATCCCAAAATATATATATATATATATATACTAGCAGCATGGCCCGGCGTTGCCGTGCTTGATTCAAAAATCGTACAACTCATACAGCAATTGCTATCACTTGACTGAAAAATATTTTTGTCCTTCCTTGCCTTTAAAGGAGTGCCCTTTTCCTTGCTGATGTTGCTAAATGCCTTACTTCTTGCCTTTCTCACACTGCAAATTTTTTCTAAGTTCTATACTAAACATTAAATCTGTTACGAAAAAAGAACTAAACAAAATGAACACAAAACGATCAGCTTTAAAAAAGGACTCATAACTGGAAAAACCGAATGAAAAAAGAATGTTAACAACAAATACTTTTTCACACCCAACCCAGTTCTGTGGAATCAGAATCAACATTGAGTTTAAGCAAGCGAATGCGCCAATTGGAGTAAAGTGCCATGCAGATTTAAATTTTTCCCACTTGTGACAAATGCAGCTAATGATTTTTTTTGCTTGCTAGTATGCTAGTTAACATTCGTGTCAGTCAGCTGTTGACTCTCATGCTGGCCAATAGAATCTTTCTGCCTATTTGTGGCAGCCAGCTATTGGCTCTCACTCTGGCCAGTAGAAAGTGGCCGCAAACTGCATGAAAATCTTGATTATTTCCACTATCAATGGGAGTTGGGAAATGCAAAGTCAGTCTTAGCCTTCCCGCATGTGCATGTAAATTTTGGTGCAAATCCATTGAAAATTGCGGCTGTGCATTTTTTACACACACACACACACACACACACATACTGCTTTTTATATATATATATATATATATATATATATATATATATATATATATATATATATGGCACAAGGCCAATATGTATCCGAACAAACTATCCCATTATATAGTGGGAATAGACCTTGTAAAATAAACAACTTAATCCATAACTGATAACATCCGAAATGCCATAACTTAAATTATTTAAAATGTGTTTTTTGGGATTTTTTTTTTTTAAACAATGCCTGTGCCATTACCTACTGTAAACATTTTCTTCAAAAATGCATTGAATTTTAAAACAATAAATTCTATTGGCTTATTTTAAAGCCTAAAATATCAAATAATTGCAGTTTTCAGAAACAATTCACTAATTGTTTTTTTAATTCTCTCATCCCAAGCAAGGCAATAAAGCCAATAAGATGCAAGGGGTTACCTAAGGGTAGAAGTGAATGAGAATACTGAGGAAAATGACTATGAAGGAACAGGATTCTGGAAGACAGAAGATGGCAATTGACATTATATTGGAATTTTTGATGATTGTAAGTGGTAGAGAAACAAGAAATTGGGAGTTCCACAGGCAAAAAGTACAAGAAAAGAAACAATTAGAATTGATAGTTGTATCTTAGCTAGTTCAGCAAGTGAAACTCAGTTGCCAATTTATAGAAAAACATTTAAATTCATGCAGTTGAGGTACAAAGGAGGAAAGCTCATCAGAACAGTTGCTTTGAAAATATTTGTAGAAAAGACAGAGGGAAGCCACATCTGGAAAGGGACAACTCAACACCGCCGACTTAGCACCAGGACTAATTCCAACTCAAGGCCAAGGCAGTTCAGCACCAGAAAACATCATTTTTTTATATCTAAATAAAAGTAATTTATTAAGTATTAAAACCTTAATGAATATTTTTCTTCAAGTAAGGCATTCAAAAAGCATTACATAAAATGTAAACTGTTTTTTTTTTTTAATTATCATATACTTATTATAAAATCCAGGTTGTGTGTGTGTGTCTGTTTGTTTATATATTGGATCGGATTTCCTACATTTTTCAACTGATTTCAACAAAACTTCACAGGACTACGTAAAATTACCTTGCGGTGGTTCTGACAGCACCAAAAATTGGAAAAAACACAATTGTTTTTGCACGAAATCAATTTGAAAACACGATTAAGAGTCATTGCTGACACGAGAATGAAAGTGGGACAACTCATATCGAGTTATACTTATTATAAAACCCAGGTTGTTTGTGTGTGTGTCTGTCTCTGTGTTTGTTTATATATGGGATCGGATTTCCTATATTTTTCAACCAATTTCAACAAAACTTCACTTTTTTTTTTGGCAGGTAGTGTTTCTTATTGTCTTGCACACTTTTTTCTTTATTTTTACATTCAGAATGCTTTAAAAATTCCATTTACAAGACAATTGTTTCTAATAAAATTCTATTCAATCGGTAGACTCATAACGATTGAAAACAATGTTTTTGTTTGTGTTTGGTTTTGACCAATTCGTAAAAAAAACAAAAAAAACAAGACCTGCGTGTCCGTCATCCTTAAACAATAATCTTTGTCAATTTTATTTTTCAGTCTTTATGATGGTCAATACTTGATTACTGTTACAACGCCGGGCTCTACTGCTAGTTTTTAATAAAGTAAATTGTAAAGAAATTTATTTTAAAATAAACTGACATATAAAAAATAATTCAATAAAATAAAAATATTTTAGAATGTCAATTTACTTTATGAAAAATAATTAAAAACAAAAAACTGCTTCATTTTGTTTTACTTTTTTCAGATTGCTTTATTAAAAAACAATTAAAAACAAGTGTGTCTTATTGAATTATTTTTTATATATATGTCAATTTTTATATATGTCAATTTTTATATATGTCAATTCACTTTATTAAAAAATAATTAAAAGCAAAAAACTTGATTATACTTTACATAATGCATTTTCAAAGTAGACGACTCGAATAGCACTACTGGATGAAATAAAGGGTTTAGTTCAAAATTCCCTGTAGGTTACCCAGATTGATATCCCGTGAGGATGACCAGATGACGCAATAGCTGTAGCATTCTGATAACAACAACAAAGATGAGGACAAGTCAATATGTAAATAATGATGACGACTCATCCTAGAAATTTAGGTAGAAAAAAACGTCAGTCTAATAGTTGACACAGTTGAGCATAACTTTTCCTCACTTGTGAAATTGGCACAACAAAGTCCATCCGAAATGATTTCCTACCACTTACTTTCGAAAATATCAATGAGTTGCACGATCTTCCAATGCCAGATGCTAATTAAAAACAAGTGTGTTTTATTGAATTATTTTTTTTACATGTCAATTTACTTTATTAACAATCTTTCGGGCGTATGCTCCAGTTTTCTTCAAATAATATTTGTTTGAATGACCTACAGGAATGTGAAGGTTATGTGCCAGAAGAATAATGCCCACTATAGCCAGAAACTTCTTAAAAATTATAGAAAAAGATTTGTCAACGTTGTGACCACAAAAGAATAAGTCACGAAATGTAAATCATGATGGAAATGACAGTCTAATGGTAAAAATGTCAATTTAGCCCTAGTCATGATGGAAATGAAAGTCTAATGGTAAAAATGTCACTTTAGCCCTAATCATGATGTAAATAAAAGTCTAATGGTAAAAATGTCACTTTAGCCCTAATCATGATGTAAATGAAAGTCTAATGGTAAAAATGTCACTTTAGCCCTAATCATGATCGAAATGAAAGTCTAATGGTAAAAATGTCACTTTAGCCCTAATGATGATGGAAATGAAAGTCTAATGGTAAAAATGTCACTTTAGCCCTAATGATGATGGAAATGAAAGTTTAATGGAAAAAATGTCACTTTAGCCCTAATCATGATGGAAATTAAAGTCTAATGGTAAAAATGTAACTTTAGCCCTAATCATGATTGAAATGAAAGTCTAATGGTAAACATGTCACTTTAGCCCTAATCATGATGGAAATGAAAGTCTAATGGTAAAAATGTCACTTTAGCTCTAATCATGATGGAAATGAAAGTCTAATGGTAAAAATGTCACTTTAGCCCTAATGATGGAAATGAAAGTCTAATGGCAAAAATGTCACTTTAGCCCTAATGATGATGGAAATGAAAGTCTAATGGCAAAAATGTCACTTTAGCCCTAATCATGATGGAAATGAAAGTCTAATGGCAAAAATGTCACTTTAGCCCTAATCATGATGGAAATGACAGTCTAATGGTAAAAATGTTACTTTAGCCCTAATCATGATCGAAATGAAAGTCTAATGGTAAACATGTCACTTTAGCCCTAATCATGATGAAAATGAAAGTCTAATGGTAAAAATGTCACTTTACCCTAATCATGATGGAAATGAAAGTCTAATGGTAAAAATGTCACTTTAGCCCTAATGATGATGGAAATGAAAGTCTAATGGTAAAAATGTCACTTTAGCCCTAATTATGATGGAAATGAAGTCTAATGGTAAAAATGTCACTTTAGCCCTAATCATGATGGAAATGAAAGTCTAATGGTAAAAATGTCACTTTAGCCCTAATGATAATGGAAATGAAAGTCTAATTGTAAAAATGTCACTTTAGCCCTAATGATGATGGAAATGAAAGTCTAATGGTAAAAATGTCACTTTAGCCCTAATGATGATGGAAATGAAAGTCTAATGGTAAACATGTCACTTTAGCCCTAATCATGATGGAAATGAAAGTCTAATGGCAAAAATGTCACTTTAGCCCTAATCATGATGGAAATGACAGTCTAATGGTAAAAATGTTACTTTAGCCCTAATTATGATCGAAATGAAAGTCTAATGGTAAAAATGTCACTTTAGCCCTAATGATGACGGAAATGAAAGTTTAATGGTAAAAATGTCACTTTAGCCCTAATGATGATGGAAATGAAAGTCTAATGGTAAAAATGTCACTTTAGCCCTAATGATGATGGAAATGAAAGTCTAATGGTAAACATGTCACTTTAGCCCTAATCATGATGGAAATGAAAGTCTAATGGCAAAAATGTCACTTTAGCACTAATCATGATGGAAATGACAGTCTAATGGTAAAAATGTTACTTTAGCCCTAATTATGATCGAAATGAAAGTCTAATGGTAAAAATGTCACTTTAGCCCTAATGATGACGGAAATGAAAGTTTAATGGTAAAAATGTCACTTTAGCCCTAATGATGATGGAAATGAAAGTCTAATGGTAAACATGTCACTTTAGCCCTAATCATGATGGAAATGAAAGTCTAATGGCAAAAATGTCACTTTAGCCCTAATCATGATGGAATTGAAAGTCTAATGGTAAAAATGTCACTTTAGCCCTAATGATGATGGAAATGAAAGTCTAATGGTAAACATGTCACTTTAGCCCTAATCATGATGGAAATGAAAGTCTAATGGCAAAAATGTCACTGTAGCCCTAATCATGATGGAAATGAAAGTCTAATGGCAAAAATGTCACTTTAGCCCTAATGATGATGGAAATGAAAGTCTAATGGTAAACATGTCACTTTAGCCCTAATCATGATGGACATGAAAGTCTAATGGCAAAAATGTCACTTTAGCCCTAATCATGATTGAAATGAAAGTCTAATGGTAAAAATGTCACTTTAGCCCTAATGATGATGGAAATGAAAGTCTAATGGTAAAAATGTCACTTTAGCCCTAATGATGATGGAAATGAAAGTCTAATGGTAAAAATGTCACTTTAGCCCTAATGATGATGGAAATGAAAGTCTAATGGTAAAAATGTCACTTTAGCCCTAATCATGATGGAAATGAAAGTCTAATGGTAAAAATGTCACTTTAGCCCTAATCATGATGGAAATGAAAGTCTAATGGTAAAAATGTCACTTTAGCCCTAATCATGATCGAAATGAAAGTCTAATGGTAAAAATATCACTTTAGCCCTAATCATGATGGTAATGAAAGTCTAATGGTAAAAATGTCACTTTAGCCTTAATGATGATGGGAATGAAAGTCTAATGCCAAAAATGTCACTTTAGCCCTAATGATGATGGAAATGAAAGTCTAATGGCAAAAATGTCACTTTAGCCCTAATCATGATGGAAATGAAAGTCTAATGGTAAAAATGTCACTTTAGCCCTAATCATGATGGAAATGAAAGTCTAATGGTAAAAATGTCACTTTAGCCCTAATGATGATGGAAATGAAAGTCTAATGGTAAACATGTCACTTTAGCCCTAATCATGATGGAAATGAAAGTCTAATGGCAAAAATGTCACTTTAGCACTAATCATGATGGAAATGAAAGTCTAATGGTAAAAATGTCACTTTAGCACTAATCATGATGGAAATGAAAGTCTAATGGTAAAAATGTCACTTTAGCCCCAATCATGATGGAAATGTAAGTGTAATGGTAAAAATGTCACTAACTCATATCCATACAAATGAATATGTTAGCTCTATCAGTGATATTGAGCACTTTCTAATAAGTACTACACATATAAAATATTATATATGTAAAAATATACATATATATGGTGTACTCTCCTGTCATATCTGATGTATGAGGGTGTCACGCAGCTCAGTTCTTAGGAACCAACGGCCCAGACACCAGCACATGAGATTTGATTATTGTGATGAAGTTTTTGTGCAGAAATATCCACATTTTTTGAAGGGTCGAATACAGAGACCTGCCACAAGATCCTCAACCACCCCTCCACAGGTTTTGAATTCAGAGTTGTCCTTTTCCTAGACCAGTTGCCTTCCAAGGCTATAGAACCCAGTCTGTCCTGCTATTTACCCACAGCTAGGGGAAGAAGAAGAGGATTCATACTTTTCCCAAGGGCATTAACACGTAAGTGAATGCAATAGATTTGACTGGAATTATTGCATAATATTTTTACTGCAATAAGATCTTCAGGGATTCTTCTTTATATATCACTGTAATAAAAATATTTCATAAGTAACCCCAAGACTTACAAGTATACACAATATATCGAAAAAGCAGTGGAAGGGTGGGACAGACCACAAATATTTCCACAAAGTTTTCTAATATTTGGTTTACAATTCCTTCATTAGGTGTACCCTGAGGTGGTGTAATGGTTAGCAAGCTTGTCTCACTAGAACAATTATGACTGAGCAGTGAGTTCAATCCTTACTGGGTGTCAAATACTTTCAGCCTTGTGCCACATCTAAGCTACACTTGGAAAATTGCTACAATTCCTTCCTTAATGAACAAATACTGAAAATTCTATTTTGAATCAGACAATTTCCTAATTGTTTGGCAATTTTTTTAAAACTAGGAGCAGCGATTTTTTCTTTCAGCTTGGAAAGAAAGTATGTTTGTTAAACAATCAATATTATATCGTCGTCCAAATCGATAAAAAACCCAATATTTTTTTTCATTTTTTGACCAGTGCCTAAGTAAGATTTAATAATGAATGCTAATCCATAAAAATTATTTCCAAAAATAATTTCCCCATTTTTAGCCAGTTTCTGTTAAATAATTAGTAGTAAGTAATAAATTAGGTTAGCGTAAGTACTACTACTAAGTTACGAAGTTACCTCCACGAAATCGCTAAAAATCAGTATACATGAGAAAATGCTGCAAAAACGTAATGGAAACAGTTTTATCTCTAAAACCTTTATTATTATTAAGAGAAAGGATGAAAGTATTTTTTGAATATTTTTTTTCTATACCTTTTTAAAACATTCGGAATTTTGATTAAAAAATTTGTACTAACTTTTTTTTTTTTAGCATCGCAAATTATAGCCCTTTTTGCGGTGACATAATTAAAAATTCTTGCAAAAATCAAATAATTGTCGGATTTTAATTAAATTTTTAGGGCTTATTCACAAACGAATGAAGGACATTATTATTTTTAATTATTTATTTTACTAAGTTTCTAAGTAATGAATGTGAATGTCCTTCGAAGAAAGTTTTTTTTTTTACGAGTTTTTTACTTTGAATTTAAACCATTACGCCCCGTCGACGCAAATTATTTAAGTAAGTTTAGAGAGTTTATTAATTTACATCAAGTTGTGTGTGCGAATATCGAGCTCATAATAATCGTAGTCTATTTTGTTAAACACTGAAATGTTTATCAACTGTCGCGCACGAAATACACAAAAAAATTCTCAGCGGTTCAATATTTGAATTTCCTGTTTGAAATTTAAACCTAGTTATCTCCCTTGATAATAGAATTCTTCTCAATTAAGGTTTGATTCTTCCAGACACGTGTTGGGCTTTTTAAGATTTATTCTTCACGATGCAGAGGGATAGAAAGGTATTTATTTATTTAATTTATAAATAATAACAGTCTTTATATTTCAATATATATTATCACTAAGAAAGAAGAGCTTTGCTTTATGTTAATTAAATACCGCATAAAATTTGGTAGTTTAAAAATATAAGCTTGGTAACGTTTTCAATTTTGTTCTATCGAGTTTTTTTTAATTTTTCTTCATCTTCAACAAACCTCTTCTTCACTTCAGCCTTCTTTATCGTTCTTTTAAAAACTAAAAATGTGTTTTAATTATTTAATTGATAATTAAAGTAAAATTTTATATTTATTTTATTTCATAGCAAATTTTTTTCTCTGTAGAGTTATTTTTTTCTATTTTTTGTGAGATCTGTAGTGTGCAATAGGTCTCCCTTGCAAACAAGAAATACTTGTTTTCCATAAATTAAAAAAATTATTTAAACACTCCAGATTATTTTTGTGATATTTTCTCAAAAGTTAATGGACTATCCAGTTTGCTATGTAAATTAATTTAATGCCCCACCCCACGAATACCAAAACAAAATAATATGCATATATGCTCATCAGCTTTTTTACCACGTGTTTTCATTAAAATGGAATTAATAATCTAGATTTTAGAAATTTTTATTTTCATATACCACTATCTGCTTAAACACTCCAGATTGATTACGATATAAAAAAAACAAAATGAATTTTAAAACTAAAAGTGTTAAGAAATATTTTGTTTTGGCTTCCGTAGGGGGATGGAGGCACGCTAGAGAGTGAATGAATAGTGGCTCAGCTTGAGAAAAATTCGAAATTTCAGTCGAATTCATTTACGCATTTTTTTTTTCTTTCTTTTTTTTTTTTTTTTTTTTTTAAACCTTGGCATGATCACTCGTATCCACCATGGACGAAAAATGAAAACAAATTTTAAAATTTCTTTAAAAATTCAATACATTTTAGATTTGTCAATTAGTAAATTTCTGTAAGCAGTCATAGGTCAGCAACAGTAGTCTTCTGCTGCCACCCTTGATTTTTAAAAATGTGCAATAAACAATACATAACCTCAATCAAGAAAATGATAGAGTTCGTTTAAAAATACATAACTAATAGAAATAATATGAATGTAATTGTTTAGTTTCTTTATTCTCTGCCCTTTTGTGAGTAGTAATTTTATTTTTTATACTGCAAGTACCGGCAAAGATTTGCTAAACAAAGTTTTATTATCAAAATCTTTGTTATTATTAAGACAAAAGACCAAAGGATTTCTTCATTACTAAATTTTTTTTTTTTAATCAGAATTTTGGTTAATTTTTTTTTTTTTTTTTTTTATAGTCAGCCAGGGTCTACTGTAGTAAAAAAAAAAGGGGTATGAAAAATACTAGCCATGATAGATTGTGCCATTTATTCATTTTCTGAAATGAATTGTTGGATTGTGTGCCTGTATTATGGTACCCAGACTCCTTGCCTGTATAAATTTGCTGACAAAGGCAACTATTGCCCTTTTTTTCAATTTTGTGTTGCTGATGAGAAGGACTTCATAAAGTCAGTCTCTCATTTGTGTCTTTTGTTTATTCTTCAATACTTTGTCTGAATTTTAGGCTGTAAATGATCAAAAGTGCCTGTAAAAGTAACAAAGAGTCACAATCTGTGATTTTCTATAGTGTATTGACTTCTGTGATAGCCACTTGCTGAAAAATATCAACCTTTTGTAGTCGGGGTAAAATGGGTAACCCAACATGTAAGATCCTACGTTCATTTGAAAAAGAGTCGTTGTGCTTAAAATGTACCTGTTTTCCTCACTCATAGTCTTTTTACCCAATTCTGATTCTAAAATCATGTGCTTCATTTCCTGTAGTGCTTAATAAAATCACTGAAAGTTTCATAAACATGCCTCGAACATATGTACCCAAGAAAGAAAAGAAATATAGTCTGGAGAATCTGACAGAGGCCTTGGCTAAAGTAGATGCTGGAGAGGCAATAAAGAGTGTAGCCAAAGAATACAGTAATCCCTATTTTGCTAACATTGTTTGGCCTCAAAGTGTGATATGTGATTGAAAAGTGTTTAGTAAGAGCATATCATCTCAAGCTATAGGGCACATGTAATGCAAAGGATAATAATAGGTAGTTATTTACCCATTTTATTCTGGGATCCTTTCCAATTTCGTACAAAAAGTAAGGTCCAAACAAAGCTTGTTTCAAGAGTTCATATAGATACCAAGTTACTATGCTGCCATAAAGAAGAGACTTATGCTGCAAACATTGTGGCTTTTTCTTTCTTTCTTTTTTCTCATTAAGTCCCTCTACAGAAAATAATATGAGTATTTGTATCTTAACCATTTTTACCCCAGTAGACCCCCTAGTCATACTTTTTACTCGACAATGTTTATTTAAAAGATTTATAAAAATATTAACCATGCAGTATTTATTATTTGCCATTTTATAAATAACTATAGAACAAGTAAAATTAAATGTTTTTATTCAGAGGAAGAGCTGCTCTTAGCAAATTTAAGTGGCAAAAGCAAATGAAAGAAATGTCTAGAAAATGCTTCTTTTTTTCTTTTTTTTTTTTAAATATAATTGCAGTCACTTGTCTTTAAATTTTCTTTTTGAGACATTATGAATAAAAAAAAATCTTTATAAAATGGTAAATAATATTTCCTTATGACTAGTTTAAATACTTTTATAATCTTGTAAATCTAAAATTATTCTTGTAAATAAACAATCTAATAAATAAATAAATTTTAATATCTTTATTATCAATTTTCAAGAATAAAGAAAACATAAATTCACTTTCATATGGTTGAATTTCATTTAAATTTAATCTTTTTTTTAACAGTGGAAATTGCCAATAGACTTGAAAGTGTATACAGTAATAATAGCAGCATCAAGGGAATAAGTTTTTTGTTTTTTTTTTTGCAGTCACAAAGGTTAAGCAATGTTGAAATTGGAATGTCCAAACAATGATATGAAGCAAGGAATGCATTCAAGAAGAACCCATCAAACATAAAAATACTACATACAAATTTCAGACCAATTATCAGAAAATTCATCATGAACAAACGCCATAAAGATAGGAATGATGAGCTTTATAGAATCCAAGCCGACATCAAAGAATAGCAAACTGGTTATAAAAAAATAAGAAAAGCAGAATCAATACAAGCTCAACTCTGACTCGGCCACACTTCAATTACCAACAGTTACATGCTTAAAAAAATGAAGATCCACATATGTGCTAGACATATAATGTATGATATACAGTGGAACATATGCAAGGTGTCCATAAAGTTCGTGTACACTTTAAAAACTTTATAACTTTATTTGTATTTGCAATAGAAATAATTTGTAAAAAGGATTAGAAAGAAGTTAATCTATATTTTTTAAGGTTTTATTGAAATTTTATTTAAGTTTCCACATGTCCTCCATCATTAGCAATACAAAGGTTAATATGATTTTGCAGTTCATGGAAAACATTTGCCAACTGATGATTTACAGTAATGCCTGAAATCACATTAGTTATTTTAGCTATACTTAAAACTAGATACATTAAACTTTATGACATTTTTTACAGATTATTTCTATCGCAAATACAAATAAAGTTATAATTTTTTTAAGTGCACACGAACTTTATGGACACCCTGTATTTATAAAATGTATAGATTTAAGTCTAGTCCACGAAAAGTCCTATCTGGCAGACAATATGAATGGACTCTTCAACAGCATTAATCCAAATAAAATAATTAAATTTCTTAAAGAAAACAAAATATATTAAAAACAAAAATTTAAGTAATAACTAATCTTGGCAAATAAGTAAACAAACAAAATAAAATGATCTCCAACTGAACTTCATACCAAAATCATTCACTTTAAATGAATTCCTTTACAAAGATTATCACTTTCAAGTAAATGGCACTAAAATAGGATTCACAAATTAAATTTAATACACAAACCATGAAATCCAATCAAGTCTTATTTGGCATGAAATGACCTAACAATACTTGATATGCCTTTAAACCCAACAATCAAATCAAACAATGATTGAATGATATTTGAGGAGAAAAAACTGACTGCAAGAAATCAGTTGTGGCAATTATCCTGGAAGGAAGCAGATATTAGCAAAATATAGTTTTATAGAAAATGACTTAAAAGGGTTAGATTTTATTTATTTTTTAAATTTTCAGTTTTGTAAAATAGCTCTTCACCCATAATAAATTGTTTGATTAGATATTTTGTATGTTTAATGCGTTCATCTTGTACATTTTTACCACATGTTAGCAAGGATTTGACAAATTGTTATTCTTCTTTGCAGTATGAGAAGGGTGAGGCAACCCAATTCATTACCAGACGAAAAGCAGTTCAAAGGTTGCAGCTTTCACTGCCTGATTTCAGGTATATCTCTTTTTTTTTTTTTTTTTTTTTTTTTTTTTTTGTTTCTGAAAACTGAACATTTTAACTTGATCTTCAAGACAAATGGATTAGAAATTATAAAATAAATTATCCATTATTTACATTATTCGGACTATTGTCCTCATCTTTGTCGCCATATTTATCACAACATTTCGGCCGTTGTATGTTCCGGCCTTCTTCAGGTGGTTGGAATTTCACTCACTGGGGTAGACTGTTCTAGCTTCACGTGCCATGTTTGATGGATGTCCGTTATCAGTTATCTCCATTTTTATCTCCTGCTAATTTTCCCTCTGAAGGTTCTCCACTGCCTTAACCGGGTATTGAACTCACATTATTTGGGTCCTGTCACTGGATCTAAATAACACCTTTATCCACAGTGGAGCTCTGGTAAAAATGATTGCTGAGGACATTAGGTTTATAATACCCAGAAATTCATACCCAGATGTCCTCAAGGACACATGGCACAGTGGATAAAGGCATTGGTTAGATCCAGTGACTGGACCCAAAGAGTGTGAGTTCAATTAGCAGGAGATAACTGATAACTGACATCCATCAAACATGGCACGTGGAACTAGAACAGTCTACCCCAGTGAGCGAGATAAAGGGTTAAGTTTGACATTCCAACCACCTGAAGAAGGCCGAAATGTTGTGATAAATATGGCGACAAAGATGAGGACAATAATGTAATCTGAATAATGTAAATAATGGACATATTACCTTATATCAGAAATATAGACTCTAAATTATCCATGTTAAAAAAAAATTTGAAATTTCTTTTTTGTAAGGAAAGCACAACGTACTGCTGTCCTTAAAATTAAAATTTATCTGTTCAGTGGGGTCAGTTATACTTCGATTACATCCCACTACAAAGGAGGAAGACACCCCCAACCAAAACAAAAGATAGGTCCATGAGGATGTGTGCAGACTTAAGTGTAAACTTGAGCAGTTTGTTCCTATGCACCCCAAAGTGCATGATCTCAGCCAGTGTGCATGCCAACAGTGTCCCCAAGTGAAAAGTCCCAGTATCTGTATGTGTGTGTCAGAAGTGTTCCTGAGCGCAAGGTCCTAGATAGTGCATATGAGAATAGGAACTCTGAGTGCAAAATCCTGACCACTTTTGTACCAGTCAACACATTCAGTCGGTTATGTGCCATGCGTGATACACGCTTGGGCGATCATGTATCTTTCGATACATGACTGACAGGGCAGTTTTTTTTTTTTTTTTTTTTTTTTTTGCAGTAGGCTGCCATTTCTTTCTGCAGTAGACTAGTTGCCATCCAAGGCTATAGAACCTGGTCTGTCCTGCTATTTACACATAGCTTTGTAGAAGAGAATTCATACCTTTCCCAAGGGTATTAGCATATAAATGAATGTAATGGATTCGACTGGAATTCAAACCCGGCTCTCCGATTTCTCAATCCGAGCCACTATCCATTACTCCTATGTGCCTCCAAAATAACCCAAAAAGAATTGATTTGCTGTAAAATCTATCGACATCCACATTGTAAGATGTTTGAAATTTTTAAAAATTAACCTTTATCATGCTAATTTCTTTCTAGAATTGTCCAACACCCCACCCCACCCACTCCGCCACTCCTTTTTTAAAAAAATTTTTTTGAGGGCACAAAAACATGAGCACCTACTGTTTTAAAATTGTTATAACATTCTTTGTGTTGTGTGTGTATAGAGTTTTATTTTTGTACACTAAAAAGAATGAATGGGTTATATTATGATGTAATGCATTACGTTTTGCATGCATGTTTTGAATTTTGAAAACAAATAAAATTGAAACTACATTATTCAAACTATTGTCCTCACCTTTCTCGTTATATTTATTACAACATTCCAAGGACACATGGCACAGTGGATAAAGGCATTAGTTAGATCCAGTGAGAGGACCCAAAGAGTGTGAGTTCAATACCCAGTTAAGGCGATGGAGAACTTGGAGAAGGGAATTAACAGGAGATAACTGATAACTGACATCCATTAGACATGGCACGTGGAACTAGAACAGTCTACCCCAGTGAGCAAAATAAAGGATTTAGTTCAACATTCCAACTACCTGAAGAAGGCCGGAGTGTACAAGGGCCGAAACGTAATAAATATGGCAACAAAGATGAAGACAATAGTCCGAATGTAAATAGTGTACATAATACCTTGTCTCAGAAATATAGACAGATAAAAAATTGAAACACAAAATAAAACAAATACATTAAAACACATAAATCATTCAACATACTTTAACTTTTCTTACTCCTTGTGGAGTTCTGGGGTTGCAAGAAAAAGCAGAATTGCTAAGACGGCTTTCATTTTGTCAAAAAAGTGACATGTTTCCTCGTGTTTACATACAAGATGACACTAGCATTTGTTTTCCCTTTTTTTCACCTGGCTCATATTTAGGTCTTGTTGACATGTTCTCTTTGATGAATAAAATTATTTCCTTGTTTATAAATAGATAAAATAATTCACCTTCCGAAAGGCTATGGGGTATATTTTGATGGTCACCAGTAGCATCCATAAAATTCATCAGGCATGGATGATAGTAACTGCTCATGGTCATTATCACTTTCCTCCACGTCACTAGTGTGGTTATCATCTTTGACCACTTCCACTATCAATATCCACTCAAGTAAAGCCTTCAAAATCATCTTCAGAGTCCTAATCAAAGAAAAATTCCTGAATAAAGGCTTTGTGGGATATTGATGCTGCCATTTTTGCTTACAAAAAAATAGCAAAAAATTAACACGGATTTAATTGGAGCTACACCTTGTGTAGAGTCTAGAAGAATTCAAAATGGCGTTGGAAAACGGAAGTTTAACCTTCTTCCAAAACAGTAGTAGGCGATTTCCAGCTTAAAATACCGGAAATAACAGTTGACAAGTGTTTATTTATAGCAACCGTCTGAAGGCGACAGAATGCACCTAGAGCAGCAAAGGGAGATAATTCTACAGTGACAATTTTCACATGCAGTGTAGTAATGGTTAAAGTCAACAGTGAATATACAATGGGGGGGGGGGCTCATGCTGCTCTCCACCAACCAACCCAATAACTACCCCATGTCAAGTTTGTATTCTTGTTTGAATTGATGTGCACCATAAACTGGGAAGGGACCCTTGCAGGCACTCAAGGAAACAAAACCTGAAAATAAACTCCACAGTGAGAAATGAGTAGTTGAACTATGTTTCCGATGTATTCCAGCGTTTGTTTCAGAGCTTCACTTACTCGGTTAGTAGGTGATGCCTGGAAAAACTTCTGCCACGTCAGTCTAACAGATAAGCTCTCTCCTTTGACTCTTACTCCTAACAACTTTCTGCCTATTCCAACATCACGATGCACAGCTGGTAACTTGAATGTTCAGCGTTAGAACTACTTGAGAGACACTCTATCCCCGTTAATGAGCTGTCCAGAAATGACCTCTTCAATCCAAACTGTGACTCTTAATATAGACCAGCAACTGGAAATCATCAATGTCCGTTTTGTTGTCACTTGATCCCAAAAGCTTTTTGTCACAGAACACCTTTTTGAACTACAGGTTTAACCATATACAATGTTGTGACTGTTGGACTTTTCTTGTTGAAGTTCCAAGTGTCTTCGCGGAGACAGATTCTTGAGTGCAGCATCAACAATGTTGGTTCCGATTTATATATTTCTCTTTCTTCATCAGATTCTTCTGCACATTGCAAAGCATATTGTTGTCAATGCCTGCATCACCGTACCTAAATCCGCTTTAGAGTTTCTTTTCTCACCCTCGGATGGTACTTTCTAGCATGTTGCACTCTAAGTTTGGTAATTCCAATCTTGTGTGGGGAATGACTGCAAAAATGCCTCCTCCCCAAATTGATAGACAAAACGCAGATGCATGCTGGGATATCTTCTTAGCCATTTTGATAGATCGCTTCTCAGCTTCATCCGACTCTGATCACTTGTCTGCATCCCCTTTTGTAAGTTAACACTATTTTTAGCTTGTGAAACTTTTTGCTAATACTACTTTTGCTTTGCCAAATTTTGCCTTATATACACACGCACACACACGCACGCACACACACACGTCCTGAGTATGACAATAAACTACATGCAAGAGCAAGGCCCTCTGATAAGGAGGTTTTTGAGGAGCTTGGAACCGCATCTTAATTGCTGGTGACCTGGGGTGGTAGAACCTGTTAGGGCCCTAGCTAAATAGTTAACCCCCAAACTGGGGTCAAAACACAATGAAAATGTAAAAATAGGTTTTAATACCAGAAATACTTTGTAAAAAAAAAATATGAGCTGTACATTATTTTTGTAGGAAAAAAAATATTACTAGCAATAAAAAGTATTACTAGCAATGGGTCAACATTAAATAACCCATTGTGGTTGATATGCTGTAAAACAAACCAAACACACACCCACACACAGAGGACCTCGCAATACAAGTATAATTAGTTCCCAGACCAAGCTTGTATTGCAAATTTACATGTATTATAAAGCATTTTTGCCATTGCACTAAGCAACATATGGGGGGCAGAGGTTATAGCCAAATAATATTGTAACCACCATTTTTAGTCATGCAATCAATTCTTGAATGAAGAGTAACTAATAAGAAAAAACATATACACACTATCTGTCAAGTAAACATTAAAAAATGAAGGGCAAGACGTTTTCTTCCACTCCAGTTCCAGGGCAATGGGGCCTGAATGGTTCCAAACATGCAGGGACGACTGCACAAACATCCCCCCCTCCCCAAATTTATAGACTAACTACAGATGCATGCTGGGATTTCTTCCTAACCAATAAGATTGGCCAAATCTTGGTTTCATCTGCCATATTTCTCTTCTTTCTTGTCTTGAAGTCAGAATGCTGTGACCCGCTTGTCTATAAAATTTTGTGTATTAACACCATTCTTACTTTGAAAACATTTTACCTTACTACTGTTGCCAACTTTTGTTTATATATACACACACACACACAGTAGGACCTCACAATACAAGTTTTATTAGTTCCCAGATTTGAGCTCAAATTTACCAACAAAACACAAATGCATGCTGGAATTTCTTCCTAATCAATTCAATAGGTGACTTGTCAGTTTCCTCTGACTTAGTTCTGTTCTTTCTTGTCTTAAAGCCAGAAATGTGCTTCAATCACTTGTCTGCATCCCCTTTTGCATCTTAACAACATTCTTAGCTTGTGAACCTTTTTGCCTTATTTCTGTTGCTTTGCCTTACATATATTGTTTACTTGCTTAACATTACTTTTGCCATAGTCTTTCCCTTCTTTCTCTTATTGTTTATTGCAAACATTCTCCATTACTGTTTGTTGGACATTTCTGTCAATTAAATTTAACCATAGCCAGTTGCTCTCAATTTGTGCTTTCCCTGGTTTACCTATTCTGAGACCAAATCCTATTGTTGCATCTTTTTTTGTTGTTTTTTTTTTTTTTTTTTTTTTTTCCTGTGTCCACATCTTATGTTTACTTCTTTCTTGTCTCAATGGTACAAAAATTATGGGATTCCTTGATACAGAAAGATTATGTCATTGGAGCATGGCACTCTGGTCTTGTAGGTGTCGATAAGAAGAGTAGCAAATGTCAGATTATTATCTTTGCTATTCTATGTTATGCAAGGGTAGGTGCCAAAAAAGAAACTCAAAAAATTGAAAAATATAGGGATCTGTCTAGGGAGTTATGGACCATTGTTGTTGTCATACAAGAAAAAAACCCACATTTCTAGGATGTCCAGTGGCAGCAATTTTTGGAAAATCTGTGGCCCTTTTCTAAATCCTCCCACTAATTTCATATTATCCTATTATAACTGTACTTGTCCCTCTCTTCATTATTTTGCACGACCGTTATGTCCTGCTACTATCTCATAAATAATGGACTATTCCATTTTGATCACGTGGAATAAAGGGTAATGACACTACTCGGTTTTAGTAAGAAAAAGAAAGAAAGGAAAATAGAAGTGTTTAATGTCTCCTCCCAATACCTCATAGATGAGAGACTATTCAGTTTTGACAAACAAAACATATCAAGAGACACTACATGAGTTCAGTGAAAAAAGGGAAGAAAGAAAGAAAGATGGTAGTGTTTAACAACTTTTTCAGGGAAAAGTTATCAATTTAAAATCTTTTCATTTGTACCCATTTCTTAAAATAATGACCAGCATTCATAATTATGATTGTTATTGCAATACTTTTTTAAAAGTTGCTAAGCTCAAATACTTAACAATGTGATAAGGGACTTTCTACAAGTATTTTATTATTATAGAACTCCCCATCAGCTTACTTAATCATTAATTTGAAATTAAGATTCATCAGCATTTTAAATTTGGAAATTTTCATGGCTTAAAACTAGTTATTATAATTGTTGTTATACATTGTAAATCCACAGACCTTTCTAGGATATAAAGTGGCAAAAATTCTTTGAAAATCTGCAGCCCTTTTCTAGGTCCTCCTACTAATTTCATCTTATTATAGTTATTGTCATACAAGAGAAATCCATAGGCCTTTGTAGGATATTGAGCAGCAGCAATTCTTTGAAAATCTCCTGCTGCAAATATGCACAAATAGTGACAATCCTGTGGATTATTCTGATAGAGATATTGGCAACATTATAGTAGAATAAGCTAGATGCCGTCCTGCTGGTTGAACTGAAAAAGTATCTGTCTATATTTCTGAGATGAGGTATTATGTACACTATTTACATTATTCAGACTGTCCTCATCTTTGTCGCCATATTTATTACAACGTTTTTGCCTCAAGGACACATGGCACAGTGGATATAGGCATTGGTTAACAGATAATTGATATCCATTAAACATAGCACGTGGAACTAGAACAGTCTACCCCAGTGAGTGAAATAAAGGGTTCAGTCTGACATTCCAACCACCTGAAGAAGGCTGGAGTGTACAACGGCCAAAACATTGTAATAAATATGGCGACAAAGATGAGGACAATAGTCCGAATAATGTAAATAATGAACTGAAAAAGATATTCATTTGACACAAGAATTGAAAGCAAAGAAAAAGAAAGTCATTCCTGTCGTAACGAATGTGTTTTGGACGCCAGTTAAAAAATCGAAATAGCGCTTCTGAAAAGTTAAGACCAAGATTACAGACTTCCAGAAAACTGCTATCATTTACTTTGTAAGGATTCTTTGAAAAGTCCTTTCATCTATTTTTTATTAAGTGCATGCAGTTAATTATTTTATTTAATCTGAAAATTTTTACTATTCAGATAATATTTTATTTTTTTTCTTTAATACTTGCAGGCGGCTTTGCATCCTGAAAGGAATTTATCCCCAAGAACCCAAAAAGAAAAAAGTTGTTGGTCATGGCAGCAAAACACCACGGACATACTACCATGTCAAAGACATTGCCTTTTTATCACATGAACCAATCATCAAAAAATTCAGAGAATTTAAGGTTCTGCTCTTTTTTTTTTTCCCCTTTGTTCATTTCAGGAAATTGCAGTGTTTTGCATAGTGCCTCGTGTACTGTCTTTGCATCGTGCCTCGTGTGCTGTCTTTGCATAGTGTCTCATGTATAGTTTCATATACTGCTTCGTATAGTATCTCGCATATTAATGCCAGTTTAAACTGACACCTGCTTTTTCTCATATATTGTCATCATTTTGTATATTCTAGTTTTCAGATGAAAACATTTTTGTATTAAATTCTTCACTTCCAAAACAAGTTTATAATTATAGTTCAGATGTATAGGGGGAATGAAAGATGTCAGTCAAAAATAACGACCTCTATTAGATTATTTACACTATTGTTGATTGTCAATAGGAAAAAAAATGTATAAATTCACTTTCATCATATGTTTAGGTTTTATTAAAATTCTAATCATTGCTTTTTAAAATGGTAAACATTGCCAAGGAGTGAAGGTAGTTAAAATAATGGTAGCGTCAAGGAAAAGGCTGTCCTTATGACACTTTCTTTTTTTCTTTTTTTTTTTTTCTTTTTTTTTTTGTGAGCTTGAAGTTTCAAGTTTACCAAAATTTTATTAACAATTTTTTCAGGTTTTGGTGAAACATTTTCTATTAAAGCACTTGCTAGATATTTAAATTTTCACACTTTTTTTTGATGTCTCCAATTCATAATTTGCCTTTTGAACTGCTGCTCCATCTGCCTGTATTTCTGAAATGAGTTATTGTAACTATTTACATTTGTTCAAACTGCTGTCCTCAACTTTGTCATGTTCGCAACACTTCACCCATTGTACACTTCAGTCTTCTTCAGGTGATATACACTGGAATTTCCTGTCCTGGGTAAGACGATAAACTACATCTAACAGCGAAGACTCTGATCAGGAGTTTTTGAAGAGCGTGGAACCACCTCTTAATTACTGGTGTTCCCAGGTCCATCCTGATCCGGGGTGGTAGCACCTGTGAGGGTCCCAACTATGGGCAAATAGTTAACCCAGAAACTGAGGTAAAAAGCATTATGAAGGTGTAAAACTGAGTTTTAATACCAGAAATACTTTGTAATTAAATTATTACCAGAGATAAATTTTTGAAGAAAAAAAAAAAAGACTATTACCAGGAATAGATTTTTGAAAAAAAAATATTACCAGGAAATAAGTTGTTAGCATTAATTGACCTATTGAGGTTGATGTGCTGTAAAACAAACCAAACCTACATTGGAATTTCAAACCAAACCCATTGTTTAGACCACTGGGGCAGATCGTTCTAGTTCCATGTGCCATGCCTCTTCTGGATATCACAGTTCTTGTATTTCTTTTGTTTTTTTTTTTATTCTCAGAGGACAAAACATCTAGGCTAAGTTTTCCCTTTATTCATATTGTCCTTTTAAAAGAGATACTCTATCTGAATATTTTGACACATATTTACTTTGTTCTTGTGTAGCTGATGCACCATTACCAGAGAAAAACATGTCCCAAAAGGAGGAGGGGGAAAAAACAAAACCGTGTGCAATTTTCCCCACTTTATGGTAGTTGTTATTCTGGAGAGTATGCTCAATGTTGATTATGTCCTGTTGGGGTATACATCACTCCTGATTCTTGCAGTGATTTAGGCATCGGATGATCATTCTCTACACACTTTATGAATGGTTGTAATTGGAAGTTGGGATATTGTCCAATGAAGTATACATACAGACATCTGGCATGCTTTCTCTTTTCGGAATAAGTGTTGTTGTTTTTTTTGTTATGTTTCATTTCCTCCAAAACCAAGCAAATGACTTTTTCTAGCAAGACAACTTCTCACACATCATTAGAAGATTAGAGATAGATTCTTTTTCTTTTTAAGTCAATTCAGTATCCAGGATTCTTTAGCTATCCTGTCTCCAGCCTGACTTTGAATTGGTAAAGATAACATTTTGTTAGTGATTTTAAATAGCTGTAAAAGTAGAGTCCTTTGAAAAACTGGCCACTGGAGGGTCCCCTTTGCCAGTTGGTGGAACACAAGTGAATGGATAGCAGAGGTGGGATCTCAGCCAGTATCTATATAATGATGAGTGGCCAGTTAAAGGACCGGCAGTCAGTCAGCAGTGTGTGAAGTGGCTACAAATCAGTGAGATGGTCAGGCAGTTAGCGTAAAGGGGTATGTGTTGTAGGAACTAAGTGAGAAATCTTTGCTACTTCCCAATCAGTGTCTTGAAAAACATTTGTTATTCTTTGATGATTTCGATCACAGACCAAACATCATTATGAAGCATAGCAAGAGCCCCGGTCTCTTTGCATACTTCTGACCTTGGATGTCATCACAGCTTGTACAGTGACATGACATCACATTTGCATCATCAACCCTAAGTTTTCATCAATCATTATAAATGGTTGCACTTTCAAACAGGCTACTTGCTTTGAGCATCTATTGGGGCTCAAATTCACCCCAGACCTCAAGTGGAAGTAGGATCCATGATTAAAGATGCTGGAAACAGGGTTGGTTCCTTATGCAATTATTTGTCCAAAAGATCATTTTCTAAATTGCAGTCAATAAGAAAAAATAAAACAAAAGTTATCCTAAATGCTATGACCCTTTTTATATTGATGTGTAAAGTTTCTTATGAATTTGAACCTTGTGTCTTTGTTTTGTCCTTTCTAACCACTGAACTTTGCAATTAATACTCTTTCTTTCTTTCCTCATTAGCATTACATGCGGAGAATTAAAAAGGCAAAAGAAAAGAATGAAAAAGCAAAGATTAAGCGTCTCGAGATCAACCGTCCAACTTATCGTCTTGACAACATTGTCAGAGAGAGGTCAGTTATTTATTTGCTTCTTTTCTGGTAAAATAGGTCTTCCTTCCTGCTGTCTTTCCTTTCTTTCTTTCTGCTCACTCTCTCCTTTCTGCTCACTCTCTCCTTTCTTTCTTTCTTTCTCTCCCTTTACTCTTGCAATCAAGCATAAATGGCTCTTTATTTATCAGTGATAATTGCACAGCATACCATATGTTTTAAGGAACAAACAAAATTATAACATTTTGAAAAGAAAAATGTCTGCAATTTTGTTGAATGATTTAATTCTTCTCTTTTTTTTCTTTTTTCTTTTGCAATTCCTTTTCTAGGTATCCAACATTTACTGATGCATTGCAGGATCTTGATGATTGTCTTTCTATGTGTTTCTTGTTTGCAAGTTTCCCCAAATCTTCTCACATCCATTTGCACAAAGTTCAGCTCTGCAGACGTCTCACAGGTATTGACTTTAACAGCATTCACTTAGTTGATAGTAACTACACATTTATTTTCTAACCTGTTCTCATCTCATTTTATGTGTGCATATGGTAAAAGAAAGTGTTGTAATCCCACCCCCTGAAAAAAAAAAAACAAGTGTGTTGAATGCTGGTTAAACACAAGAGGAGACAATATAACTCAGCACCTGAAGATTGCAGGTTTGCATGAACGTTGACGTTGGATATTATGTACATTCACAAGGTGGTGTAATGGTTAACAAGCTTGTCTCGCTAGAACAATTGCAACTGACTAGTGAATTCAATCCTCACTGGGTGTCCCATACTTTCTGCCTTGAGCCACATCTAAGCTACACTTGGAAAATCACTATATGCACTAATATATATATATATATATATATATATATATATATATATATATATACACACTTAATGGCTCTGTTATATAACATTGAACACTATATTTATAACACCTGAGAAAGAAGTGTATGTATATATATATATATATATATATATATATATATATATATATATGTTCTTTACCATTTGGTGCAACTCTGCGTTTAAAAGATTTTGGATAGTTTTGGGAACTTATTTTGACATTTTGTCAATGAATTAGCATTTTTGTTTTTCAATTTCCTTTTTTCTTTATTTCTGCTTTTCTTTCTCTCTTTCCCAACTTCTTTTTCTCTCTCTCTCTCTCTTTCCCAACTTCTTTTTCTCTCTCTCTCTCTCTCTCTCTTTCCCAACTTCTTTTTCTCTCTCTCTCTCTCTCTCTTTCCCAACTTCTTTTTCTCTCTCTCTCTCTCTCTCTCTCTCTCTTTCCCAACTTCTTTTTCTCTCTCTCTCTCTCTCTCTTTCCCAACTTCTTTTTCTCTCTCTCTCTCTCTCTCTTTCCCAACTTCTTTTTCTCTCTCTTTCCCAACTTCTCTTTCTCTCTCTTTCCCAACTTCTTTTTCTCTCTCTTTCCCAACTTCTTTTTCTCTCTCTTTCCCAACTTCTTTTTCTCTCTCTTTCCCAACTTCTTTTTCTCTCTCTTTCCCAACTTCTTTTTCTCTCTCTTTCCCAACTTCTTTTTCTCTCTCTTTCCCAACTTCTTTTTCTCTCTCTTTCCCAACTTCTTTTTCTCTCTCTTTCCCAACTTCTTTTTCTCTCTCTTTCCCAACTTCTTTTTCTCTCTCTTTCCCAACTTCTTTTTCTCTCTCTTTCCCAACTTCTTTTTCTCTCTCTTTCCCAACTTCTTTTTCTCTCTCTTTCCCAACTTCTTTTTCTCTCTCTTTCCCAACTTCTTTTTCTCTCTCTTTCCCAACTTCTTTTTCTCTCTCTTTCCCAACTTCTTTTTCTCTCTCTTTCCCAACTTCTTTTTCTCTCTCTTTCCCAACTTCTTTTTCTCTCTCTTTCCCAACTTCTTTTTCTCTCTCTTTCCCAACTTCTTTTTCTCTCTCTTTCCCAACTTCTTTTTCTCTCTCTTTCCCAACTTCTTTTTCTCTCTCTTTCCCAACTTCTTTTTCTCTCTCTTTCCCAACTTCTTTTTCTCTCTCTTTCCCAACTTCTTTTTCTCTCTCTTTCCCAACTTCTTTTTCTCTCTCTTTCCCAACTTCTTTTTCTCTCTCTTTCCCAACTTCTTTTTCTCTCTCTTTCCCAACTTCTTTTTCTCTCTCTTTCCCAACTTCTTTTTCTCTCTCTTTCCCAACTTCTTTTTCTCTCTCTTTCCCAACTTCTTTTTCTCTCTCTTTCCCAACTTCTTTTTCTCTCTCTTTCCCAACTTCTTTTTCTCTCTCTTTCCCAACTTCTTTTTCTCTCTCTCTCGCTCTTTTTCCCAACTTCTTTTTCTCTCTCTCTTCTTTCCTTCACTCTCACCATCTTGTCTTTCATTTTCATACACATTCTATCATATTTTTCTCTCTCTCTCTCTCTCTATCCTTCTTTCTTTTTTTTTGTTCTCTCTCTCACTCCTCTGTTTTTAAAGAGCTGAATTGCATGTGCCAATCATCTGGCATGAATTGAAAAATGACCATTGCTTTGGGGGAGGGGGGAGCTGTTCATTTTTGTATTTATTTTAAATTGATATTTTCTCCTTAGTAAATGGATTTTTGTACGTGACCACTTGCCACATGTAAGAAACTCATACTTGAACCAAATGGTGATAAAGAAATATTTATTCTTAGTATAAAATTATTACCACCTGCACTCTCCCTCCCTCCCTCGTCTTTTCTCTCTCCTCCTTTTTCCTCCTCTCCCTCCCTTTTTCTCTGTCCCCCCCCCTCCCTCATCTTTTCTCCCTCCCTCCCTCATCTTTTCTCCCTCCCTCCCTCATCTTTTCTCCCTCCCTCCCTCACCTTTTCTCTCTCTCTCCCTCCCTCACCTTTTCTCTCTCTCTCCCTCCCTCACCTTTTCTCTCTCTCTCCCTCCCTCATCTTTTCTCTCTCTCTCCCTCCCTCATCTTTTCTCTCTCTCTCCCTCCCTCATCTTTTCTCTCTCTCTCCCTCCCTCATCTTTTCTCTCTCTCTCCCTCCCTCATCTTTTCTCTCTCTCTCCCTCCCTCATCTTTTCTCTCTCTCTCCCTCCCTCATCTTTTCTCTCTCTCTCCCTCCCTCATCTTTTCTCTCTCTCTCCCTCCCTCATCTTTTCTCTCTCTCTCCCTCCCTCATCTTTTCTCTCTCTCTCCCTCCCTCATCTTTTCTCTCTCTCTCCCTCCCTCATCTTTTCTCTCTCTCTCCCTCCCTCATCTTTTCTCTCTCTCTCCCTCCCTCATCTTTTCTCTCTCTCTCCCTCCCTCATCTTTTCTCTCTCTCTCCCTCCCTCATCTTTTCTCTCTCTCTCCCTCCCTCATCTTTTCTCTCTCTCTCCCTCCCTCATCTTTTCTCTCTCTCTCCCTCCCTCATCTTTTCTCTCTCTCTCCCTCCCTCATCTTTTCTCTCTCTCTCTCCCTCCCTCATCTTTTCTCTCTCTCTCTCCCTCCCTCCCTCATCTTTTCTCTCTCTCTCTCCCTCCCTCCCTCATCTTTTCTCTCTCTCTCTCCCTCCCTCATCTTTTCTCTCTCTCTCTTTCTCCTCCTCCTCATTTCCCCCCTCTCCCCTTTTCTCTCTGTCCCTCCCTCTCCCCTTTTCTCTCTGTCCCTCCCTCTTTCCTTTTTCTCTCTCCTCCTCATCATCTCTCTCTCTTCCTCCTTTTTCTCCCTCTCTCCTCCTCCTTTTTCTCCCTCTTTCCTCCTCCTTTTTCTCCCTCTCTCTTCCTCCTTTTTCTCCCTCTCTCTTCCTCCTTTTTCTCCTCTCTCCTCTTTTCTCTCCCAATCCCTCCCTCCCTCCCTCATCCTCCTCTTTCCCCCTCTCTCCCCTTTTCCCCCCTCTCTCCCCTTTTCTCTATGTCCCGCCCTCTTTCCTTTTTCTCTCTCCCCCTCCTGTCTCTCTCTCTAGTTCTTTCTCCCTCCTCATTTTTTAAACATCATAATTTTCATATACGTCACCTGACATTTGGAATATGTTATCACCTTTGCCATATCTAAATTCTCTCTATCCACCTGGAATTATTACGATGTCTGTGGTATTATTTAAGATAACTATTTAGAAAATAGAAGTAATCATTGATTTTCCCTCAAACTGGGGAAAAAAATAATCTTTCATCCACAAATGCCTATTGTAGGACATGTGATACGAAGCATCATTGCTAATCTCTCATAGACAGCAGGGAAACTACGATGGTCATGGTAAACAAGTTGTATCATTGAGTGGCTGCCAAGCCTTGTATTGGATGAAATTTAGTATAAGTAAATAAATAAATAAACAATGGGGAAAATGCCAAGTACTTTCTCCACATTTATCAATGTTTTCAAATTTAGCCCTAAGACATCTGTGGTATCATTTATGGTACCAATTTAGAAGCCCAATATAAACAGTAACTGCTTTCCCTGTACGATATTTAGCAACCAATCTATGAGGATAGAAAAATCTGGTTTCAAAACTCGTTCACCTGAAACTGTAAAAAGATGGGATGCAGATAGTATATCCAAAAAGTAAAAACAAATTGTTTTGACACTAATGGGCATTGACATTTTTGTGTTCTTTGCATTTAAGGTGCATTTAGAGGCAGTTGCGGTATTTATATGAAGCAAGAAAAAATGTCAGCTCTGAAGGCCTGCCATGGGAAACACCACTTGATTTTTCCCACCACTGTTTATTATTTCTAGTTAGGGTTATTGCTCTAATACAGTTAAGCATAATCGTGTGACATTAAATCTGCTCCATTTACCAGTGTAATTTTAACTTAGTATCTGGTAGCTTTTGGATAAAGGTGGTGATAGTGTTTAATTTAAAACAAAAACAAAAAAAAAACAAAGATTAAGAATCCATGAAATAAACTTTTCATTTTTTTTTTTTTTTTTTTCCAGTCGAGTTTATGCATTACATCATTGCTTCAAGGTCATTAACTAAGGTAAGTAATATATTTTTACTTTATTTGTCCTATAGGAAAACTATGAAAAACCAAAAAAAACTAAACCTTTTATTTAAACTCTGGTAGATTGTTTTCATTCTGCTGTCCATGCTGTTTTCTATTAATTAAACTTTACCACTCTGGAGGTGAAAATTGTCGCCATAGAATTCTCTCCTTTTGCTGCACTAGCTGAATTCTATCGCCTCCTCGAGACCACTGCTATAAATAAACACTTGGCAACTGTTATTTCTGGTATTTTAAGCTCAAAATTGTCTACTACTGCTTTGGGACAAGGTTAAACTTCTGTTTTCCAATGCCATTTTGAATTCTTCTTGACTCTACACAAGGTGTAATATCGATTAAACCCATGTTAATTTTTTGTAAACAACAAAGTCTTTTTCAGGAGTTTTTCTTTGATTAGAACTCTGATGATTTTGAAGGCTTTACTTAAGTGAATATTGACGGTGAAGATGATAGCCATACTAGTGACATGGAGGAAAGCAATGATGACTACTAGCGACTACTATCATGTATGCTTGACTAATTTTATGGAAGTTACAATCAATATATCTGATAGCCTTTCTAAAGGTGAATTATCTTGTCTATTTATAAATGATAAATGATGAAATAATAACTTTATTCAGCAACGAGAAAATGTCAGCAATACAAATAAATATGAGTCTGGTGAAAGAAAGAGTAACAAATGCTGGTTTCCTCTTGTAAGTAAACATGAGGAGACATGTCACTTTTTTGACAAAATAAAAGCCTTATTAGCGATTTTGCTTCTTCTTGCACCCCCAGAATTCCACAAGGAGTAATAAAAGCTAAAGTACTTTCAATTATTTATGTATTTTTTAATGTATTTGTTTTTTATTTCACGTTCCATTTTTTTTTTTTTTTTTTTTTTTTTTTTTTTCAACATCAAAACATGCATGCAAAACGTAATGCATTACATCAAAATATTACTCAGCCATTCTTTTCTTAGTGTACAAAAATTAAAATCTATCCGTACAATACAAAAAAAGTTAGAACAATTTTAAAACAGTCGTTGTTCATGTTTTTGTGCCCTAAACCAAAATAAATGCAGTGTCAGGGGAGACAACTCTAGAAAGAAATTCGCAATGTAAAGCTTAATTGCTTTCTTAGTACTGTTCACTTATTGCTTATGTTATTTTGACTTGATTCTGACTATATTTATATTTTACTCAAACTTGGTATTGGACTCTGAATTACTATGCAACCAAATTCATGATTCAGTACTTTCCTTCTCTGAGTTATTATCTTGTGGGATAATCCTGAATCTACAACTTGGAGCCTTAAAACTATCTTCTTGCTTCCTTTTCCGCTACTTGTACTTGATTCTCTTTATTAATTCATGATTCCTGTGTAGTATTTGGTGTATCTATGGGAGGCCCTATACTGACTCCGACTCCAGTTGAATTTGCACTTTAAGTAAAAAGTCTTACATTATAGAATTTTTATTGTTATTTCTTCTACTGTAGATTTATTATTTCCTTTAAAGAAATTCATCTCAACTTCTTTATAAGTCATTTTATTTTTTTGTAGTTATCTTGGATTTGCAAAACTATATATGTTAAAAAAAAAAAAAAAAAAATCTTACATGATAGAATTTTTATTTTTGTTGTCTTTTACATCCTGTAAAAGATTATATGTCAACTTCTGTTACAAAGTAGTTTTATTTTTGTTCTGTGCTTATTTCTTTTTTGCAAATATATAGTCGGGTTTCGATCCGAGCTAGAGGCAACCGGATGTCTAGCCACACTGATGAGCTGTGGATGACGTTATATATAAAAGGCCTTACATTAAGGCATTTTCATTTCGATTATTTCTTCTATATCCTTTTAAAGATTTGGTCTCTAATTCTGTTAGAAAATATTGAAGAATGAATAGGTATGATATAAAAGCTTTATACTTTGATATAAACCAATTGTAATGATATAGGCCTACTCGAGTTAGAAGCATATGTATAGGCTTTGAGATTTGTAGGCCATAATCTCACTTAATTACATAAAGAGGAGTCAGAGGTGCTCGAAATAGGGGAGTCAGAGTCAAATGTTTTGTTTTAACTTCACAGCCCTTGGAACAGGCCCTTTCTACATTTGTTGCACTAACAGTTTGAAAGCAAACATTTGTGTCTTTATACACGTGTGCATATTGTTGCAGTAATGTTCTTGTATGTGCAGACTGAGACATACTGCCATTAATGAATATCTTTTATTTAAATCTACCTATTTAGGGGGGAATTGATTGGCAAAGATGCCTATGGTATTATTTAAGATAATATTTAGGAAATATAAGGTGGGTATTAAGTTCCCTCAAACTGAAAAGAAAAATTGGTGGACAGTGTTAAACTAAAATAGTATTAAATGGTATTATTTATGTAAATTTCTTTTTTTGTTCAGGTCTTCTAGAATTAACACTTAGAACTTTCTGTAGGGATTTCTAGAGTGAAACAATGAAATCAGTTATAGCTGAGCATGTATGGGAGCAATAGGTTACAGTGAGAGACACTCATTAAAGAATGCCTTTTTAAATATGCTACTTTGGGGAATTGGCATGGGTTTGAGTGGAATAGTCACTCAAATATTTGATTGCTAGTTTTTAGTAATCTTGGTTGAGTGTAGAAACTCTGGGATAAAGAACAACATTGGTGTTAGCTGTTGTAGCCCTATACAATAAAATCCCTTTGCGAATTTTGGCTGATTCAATTGAAAAGGAAAAATACGTGAAAATCTGCATAGCTAAAGCCTCGGCCACCTTGGATTAAATGGGTGTAATCTATCAGACAATACATCCTCGATATGATGATAAACTATATCCAACTGTAATCAAAAGGTTTTGAGGCTTTAGAACCACTTCTTAATTGCTGGTGTTCTCAGGTCTACCCTGACCCAAGGTAGTAGCACCTGTTAGGGTTCTATCCATGGGCAAATGCTCAAAACACTGAAAGTGTAAAAATAGGTTTTAATACCAGCAATACTTTCTTGTAAAATAATTTATATTAGTAATGAATTTTTGGAAGAAAATAATATTACCAGCAATACATTTAAAATATATATATATATATATATTACCATATATATATATATTATTACCAACAGTTCATTTTTTGGGGGACTGGGGAAGCACCTGTTAGGGTCCCAGCTATGTGGAAATTGTTAACCCCCAAACAGGGGGTCAAAAAAAAATGAAAGTGTAAAAATAGATTTTAATTACCAGCAATACATTTTTGGAAAAAAAAGAATATATTACCAGGAATATGTTTTTGAAAAAATATTACCAGCAGTAAAAATCTTCTCGGCATAACCCATTGAGGTTGATAATGCCGTAAAACAAAAACCAAGCTACCAAACAACCTTGAGCAGAGATTCTTTTGAGCCATTGTAGAGGTGTTCACTATTTACATTATTTGGACTATTGTCCTCATCTTTGTCACCATATTTATTACAACGTTTCGGCCCGGTGTACACTCCGACCTTCTTCAGGTGGTTGGAACGTCGAACTGAACCCTTATTTCACTCACTGGGGTAGACTGTTCTAGTTCCACGTGCCATGTTTAATGGATGTCAGTTATCAGTTATCTCCTGTTAATTCCCCTCTCCAAGTTCTCCACTGCCTTAATCGACAAGACCCAAAGAGTATGAGTTCAATACCTGGTTAAGGCAGTGGAGAACTTGCAAAGGGGAATTAAATGGAGACAACTGAATACTGACATTTATTCAACATGGCACGTGGAACTAGAACAGTCTACACCAGTGAGCGAAATATACGGTTCTGATCGACATCCCAACCATCTGAAAAAGGCCTGAGCGTATAACGGCCGAAACGCTGTAATAAATGTGACAAAGATCAGGACAATAGTCCGAATAATGCAAATAGTGTACATAATACCTCCTCTCAGAAATATAGACAGATACTGAAAGGCCGAAACGTTGTAATAAATATGGCGCCAAAGATGAGGACAATGATTCAAATAATGTAAATAATGTACATAATACCTCATCTCAGAAATATAGACAGGTACTGTAGAGGTGTTGTTAATGTATGGTGCCACTGCTTGGACATTAACAAAGACCCTGGAGTCTGATTGATAAAACCTATACTTGCAGACTTATACTTAACATCTGAAGCCATAATCCAACTAAATCACAGCTGTACGGACTCCTCCCTGATATTTCTACAATCATGTGAACACAGAATGCACTTTGTGGGACACTGCTGGCAAGAATTTTTATATTTATATACACTCTCTTCCTTATATTTGGCACTTTAACATGAATATAGCATATGATGAAACTATATTTTTATCATGCATACTGCTCCAGCTTTGTTGAAATAAACATTAATAAACTTGGGAAAAGGTTTGGATCCATTTCACCATGTCTCGGATATCTTGAAGGATAGGTCTTGTCACTGGTATACAATGTCTTTTTGGAATGAAATGCATCACAGAAGGTTTTTTTTCTTATCATTATTTACTTTTGTTTGTGTGTATAAAACAGAGCTCAATCCAAAAGTAGAGCTGTAAATATTTATTTATTATACAGTGTTACATTAGAACATGCATGTACCCACTACAAAACTGTACATCTTGTTTCAACATTAAAAAAATCTTTTTTTAACATTTCATCAGCATTATGATTCCACACCGGATGAAACTTTCAAAAAAAAAAAAAAAAAAATGGGATTTTTTTTTTTAACATTGAAACAAGATGTATAGTTTTGTAGTGGGTATTTGCATGTTCTAATGTAACACTGCATAATATATATATATATATATATATATATATAAAATAAGAACGGTAAGATTTACAATCCGGTGTTCTTAGTAATTATTTTTATTTTTTTTAAAAACCATGCTCGATATATAAACCATAGAGCATAATATTAAAATTATTTACTATTTTAAAAATATGGTCCCTTTGCTGCACAGGAATTACCATGTTTCGAAGCAAAAACTAAAATTTTTAATTTAATAATCAAATTCAAAATTTTAGTTTCTGTTTAGAAAGATGGTAATTCCTGTGTAGCAACGGGAACATATTTTTAGAATAGTAAATAATCTTTTTATTTATTTATTTATTTTCCAGGTCTTCATCTCAATCAAGGGGATTTACTATCAAGCAGATATCAATGGCATCCTGGTCAACTGGGTAGTTCCACACAAGTTCGCCCACAATGTAAGTTTTACTCTGCATCATAGAAATAATTTCTCTGGGCTTAAAATTTAAGCTTTGATTAACATGGCTCGGACTTGACATTACCGTGGTCTCACAGATAATAAAACTAATTAGTTGGGTATAATACAATTTCTGTTTTTAATTCTACCTTATAATTCTATTTGTGCACACTCCCCCAACCTGCCCTAATTATTATGACTGTAATGCCTTGCCAACACCTCATATATAATGGAAGATTCCGTTTCGATCACTTGGAAAGATGGAAAAGACATATCTGAGCCACTACTTGGTTTCAGTGAGAAAATGAATGAAAGAAGATCAAAGTGTTTAACGTCTCCTGCCAATACCTCATAATATCATGGACTATTCAGTTTCAATCATGTGGATTTTTATTACAATAAATTGTTGAAGTTGTTAGCCTCAAAGATTTAATAATGTGTTTGGGAAATTTCTATGGATATTTTATTGTTGTAAAACTTGCTATAAGTTTACACAATGATTAACTTAAGAAGAATGATTTATCAGAAATTTAAAATAAGAAAACCATGCAATTTTCACAGGCATTAGAAATTATTTATTTATATTTATTCTAAAAGCAGCTAATTTTAAAATGAAATAGAAAATTCTTACCAATAGTTGCTGGCTTTTAATAAAAACTGCACACACCGTCAGCACCCATACAAACAAAAAGTATAAAAAAAACAAAAAAACATTTTAAACTAATTAATTGAACCCAAATCAAGGTTAGACTTAAATGTAGATATTTCTATTATTTATCTCTAAATGTGAAAAACATTAGGATCTGATTGGAAGAATGAATTTGGCTTTAATAAAGAAAGCAAGAAAATTCTAGATTATAAAAACCAAATAAAGGTTGAAGGACTTAAATGTAGATATTTCTATTATTTATCTCTAAATGTGAAAAACATTAGGATCTGATTGGAAGAATGAATTTGGCTTTAATAAAGAAAGCAAGAAAATTCTAGATTATAAAAACCAAATAAAGGTTGAAGGACTTAAATGTAGATATTTCTATTATTTATTTCTAAATGTGAAAAACATTAGGATCTGATTGCAAGAATGAATTTGGCTTTAATAAAGAAAGCAAGAAAATTCTAGATTATAAAAACCAAATAAAGGTTGGAGGGCTTAAATGTAGATATTCCTTTATCTATCTCTAAATGTGTAAAACATTGGAATCTGATTGGAAAAACAAATTTTGATTTTTAAAAATTAAATCAGGATAATTATATTTTGGTTAAAAATGAATGATACATTAGCAACATTTATTGTTTCTGTTTATCATAAACTAAATTGAAAATATAATTGAATTTTAAAAAATGAAAAAGAATTTAGCTTTTGAATTGTAATTTTTATTATGAAGACTAATATTTAGCATTCTGCATCATTTATAAATATTTCTTCATCTTTAATATATATGGAATCCCCTCAAAATATAGAGTTTTATACATTAGTTCTATATATTTGAAATTGCAGTAGCCTGGCTCTCAATTTCAGTCCATATTGTTTTAGGTGTTGGCATAGAAGGATTTGACTACACCACCAAGAAATTCAAATTCAGCTTGCATTGGGAGCACTAACATTTTGCTTGGTGAAAATAGTCACCTACAGAGTGCTAAAGGTTAAAAACTTCTTTGATTTATTAACAGCTAAAATGTACTAATATTTATATAGAAAACAAATGCCTAGAATACAATTCTTAAATTACTTTAGAAAGTTACTCTGAGCATGACAATAGCATTTCTGTGTGAAGTTATTGAAAGACCAAAACTTTTTCTTCAGTCTGGGATTAAAAATCATTTCAGAATGGGTGACTGCTGGGCAATTAGACAATTTTAAGATTGAAGAGATCAAAATAAATATTTCTTTCCTAAATATTTTAATGTTGTATTATGTTATAAACATCTATAAAGGATCAGAGAGTTTAAGTGTGGTGGTTGAGTTTTATATATATATATATATATATATATATATATATATATATATATAATAAAATTTCTTGGATTATCATTTTTTTTTTTTTTTTTTTTTTCTTTTCAGGGCATAAATTATATAAAAATTACCCAAATACTTTTCAAGTGCTTTTGTCTATAAATTTAGCTATTATCAAGGATAAATTTTATTTTACTTTTAACTCAATATGTGTATTGTTTTATGTATGTATCAAGAGTTATATAAATATTTTATTTTCCAAACACGGTCTGCACATTGTGACCGTGTTCATAGTTGGTGTTATTGAGTATTGTTTTTTTTTTATGGGGGGGGGTGATAATAATGCTTCCATTATTTTTAGCCTTAAAAACAATGCATATATTGAGCTAAAAGTAAAAGAAAATTCATCTTTGATAATGTCTAAGAAGTATAACTGAAAGTAGTTGGAAAAACATTTGGGCAATTTTTATATCATTTATGTCCTGAAAAGAACAGAAAAGAAAAATTATACAAACACATGAGTAATTATTAAAAAAAAAAACAAAAAAAAACTCAACTACCAAACCTTGTCAGACATTTTTACTGAAACTTGTATAAAACAGGGATTGCTACCTAAATACATTATTGTAATGTTAGCAAAGAGTCTATTGAGGTTGAGGGTGGAAACACTTAACCAATTACTCTTCAAACAACTGTGGGGATAATAGTGAGAGGGGGGGGAGATGGAAAGTGACAAAAACAAAATTAACACTGCCCCAGAAACTGCAGCAACTTTAGTAACAATATACGCACAGGACCAACTTAACAAGATATTGTCCGCTTTTATTGGCGTGAGACATCTTACAAAGACCCAGATCTTGACCTGTTGCAGAGAGGCCTGTATCTAGATATGCCAAGCTGTCCTGCTGGTAACTGGGGAAAACCTTGGATGTAACTGGTGTTAACAAACATGTCCACATGATCTGATGCTTCTTTCACATCTGTACTGACATGCATTTGCCACATTATATAAAATAACTCCTAATGGTGTCTGCTAAAAAGGCACACTGGAGAAAGAGCGCTCAATCCCATATTAACTGGCAGAGCCTTAATATTTTACAATAAATTCCTGGAGAATGGTAGCCATCGACAACTAAAAGTTTTGTGAATTCTCATACATTATCATGCAATTGACAAGTTATTTAGTGGATACATGTGTTCAAGTAGACATCTCTCTTTATTAAATTGAAATTAATGGCTACTGGCATAGAGATCTATGGTCTTATTAAGTCTTATTTCAGGGTCGAAACTTGGCCGATTTAGCGTTAGTTGGAGGCTTTTACCACTAGGCTCTGTTCACAACAGAGAAAAGGATTTTTAATGCATTATATATCTGGTGTATAAATGCCATACCAGGCAATCCCTACAAAGATATATATATATAAAATGCAAATATAAAGTTTGTCACTTAACTGATTGGTGTTACCTTTAGCATCCCGACTCCAGAGTTTCATAGTCGTACCCTCCAGCAGTAACTCTATCCACTCATCTGGAGGTATCAGATATACTGAACCAGCTAAGTTTACATCTAATTAATGAACTTGGAAAATGGCACAATTTCTTGTTCTAGATATCTTGAAAAAAAAATGTCTTATTACTGGCATGGTGGTAGTGGGTCACGAAGATCTTATCTTCATAGTTAGTCATGGCAACAAAGAGCTCTTTCAGTCACTGTCAACCTTGATGGGGATCAATATACTCAGTATACTATTTATATTATTCGGACTATAGTTCTCATCTTTGTTGCCATATTTATCTCAGCGTTTCGGTCATTGTATGCTCTGACCTTCTTTGAATATCATTCTGAACCCTTTATTTCAGTCAATGGAGTAGACTTTTCTAGTTCCACGTGCCATGTTTTAATGGATGTCAGTTATCTCCTGTTAATTTCCCTCTCCAAGTTCTCCACCGCTTTCACCAGGTATTGAACTCTCACTCTTCGGGTCTTGTCACTGGATCTAACCAACGCTTTTATCCATTGTTCCATGTGTCCTTGAGGACACATGGAACAATGAATAAAGGCGTTAGTTAGATCCAGTGACAGGACCCAATGAGTGTGAGTTCAATACCTGGTGAAGGTGGTGGAGAACTTTCAGAGGGGAATTAACAGGAGATAACTGATAACTGACATCCATTAAAACATGGCACATGGAACTAGAAAAGTCTACTCCATTGACTGAAATAAAGGGTTCAATTTGACATTCCAACCATCTGAAGAAGGCCGGAGCATACAATGGCTAAAACGATGTGATAAATATGGCACCAAAGATGAGGACAATAGTCCAAATAGTGTACATAATACCTCATCTCAGAAATATAGACAGATACACAGTAATTAGCCTCCAAATACAGTAAGGTATCCTATATTTGACTTTTCTTTTGTTTTTTCAGTATTCTGTTGGTGTTGACTACAAAATCATGCAGATCTTTGTTGAATTCTACACCATCCTGCTCGGATTTGTTAATTATCGACTGTACAATTCTATCAATCTGTATTACCCACCAAAGGTAAGTAGTCAGGCCATGCCTTATAAAGAGTTTCCACCCTGTCTGGTCTACAGGACATTTGTTTCCAATAACCACTCTTATAATGATGATGATAATACAAGTCTTTTGAATGCTGGAATTCAAATTAATCCAGAGTGATGTCATGTGCTATATGATGTCTATACCAGAAAAGAAGTTACTAAATATTTATATTGGTCTGAGATGTGGTAGAATGATCTGTGCCAATCTCTTTACATCTGTACTTGTATATGTACAGGGTATGGTCTAGGAAAAGACTACATACATTTGGGCTCTCATTTCATCCTTATCATATGTATACAGGGTCAATCAAAAGTAGGCTTAAATTTAGTAGGTATGCAGTTTACATTTTATAAAAACATTTTTATTACATTTATATTTGTTCCAATCATATTTTTTCAAAATTGTTTATGTACATTTGGTCAGCTATTTACTGATATGTCTTTAGCACAGTTTAATGTCTTAAGTGCTCAAAAATGCCTTCTTTCAACATTGCAAGAACATTATGACAAACAGCTCGACACAAATCCTAATCTGCATCAATTATTTCAATAAATACTGCTGCGATGTACTCTTTTAACTTGTCCATTTTTGGGGGATTTCTCTCATAAACTTTCTTTACTACGCCTCCCAAAAAAGAAATCTGTTGGTGTTTGGTCAGGTGAACGTGGGGGCCATTTGATAGTGCCCCTTCTTCTGAACCAACGCTGTGGAAAGGTTTGGTTATGGTAGTCCTTTACTGCCAAAACATAAGTCCGGTGAAGTTAATTATGATTTAGATCTAAAATGTGAAAAGGCCGTAAACCTACTTTTGACCCACCCTGTATATCTCTAGATTCTCGACAGAATCAGAAGAAAAGGATACGGCATAATTTTTTTTTTTTTTTTTTTTCTCATTTTATTTTAATCTAGCTGGCCATCAGACGTGCAAAAACTTCAGAAGATGATGACAAATGTTCCAAGGAAGATTTTTATGAAGAGGTAGGTTTTTTTTTTTTTTTTTTTTTTTTTTCCCTATTATACAGGACCTAACCTAGAAGCAATCAATCAGATATTAGGTCAGATCTAGGGAAGTAAATTGGCAGAGTACTTTTCTGCATACCCCACCCCCATATTTAATATTACCATATTTTCTTGGGCAGAATACAAGAAATTCTTAACAAAAATTGAAGATAAGGGGCTACGGTCATATTATACACAGCTACACATTTTCAGAAATTCTTGCTCAGCTTAAAAACCCCTTAATTTCAAACAGTAAAATTGCAAATATGCTCAGTTAACAAATCAATAATAAAACACAAAGTAGGCAAGTGTTGATAATAATTGTTTACAAAAAGTATTTGTTATGTCAGCCATATTTATTTCTTAATGAAAGACAATATTTTTTTTTATTTTCATTGTTTATTAATATATATAAAATGGAAAAGTATGATAGATTAATACCTTAATATGTATTATCAGGTGTGTCTAGTTAGCACCTTTCCCTGAATATTTGCAAATAAATTTTGAAGTGAAAAATTAGGAGAAAAAACACAAAATGGCTAAATATCCAGTTCATTTGTATTCTTTAATATCATGAAAAATGAAATATTTTAGTGGAATATTTCAATAAATAATATGTTACAACTTTTTAAAAGAAAAGTTACTTAGGGATGGATGTACTCTGGAGTCTTATTATAATCAAGGATGTAATTTATTCCATTTTTAGCTTCAGAAACATGAGATTGTATTATACACAAGTTGTGTTATACACAAGTCGTATTATACACAAGAAATTATGATATTTAACTGATTACCCCATTTAAATAAATTTTCAAACATGAAATTTCATTTGAAACTAAATTGGCTGAATTTTATGATCAATCAGTGGCAGTGAGAGGGCAGGGCAGCACAAATGTGCCAGCCCTTGAAACCCAAGGGCCCTCAAGAAAATACCTTTAGGGATTTGCAGGGAGTGGGGGAATCTTTACAAAAATTAGAGAACAAAATTTTTTTTTTTTTTTTTTTTCAATTATTAATTGATTTGGGTTTCTTTACGGCTTATGAACACTTTGTAGGTTATTTAACCCATTATCACTCTGTATATGACTTCGTTTATCCTGACACTGAAGGTGACTCTGATTCCTGTGTTTAAAATTCATGATTGTGTTGTCATATACTATTATGGCAACAGAAAATAACTTTAAGCTAAATTAACAATGAGGATACTGCAATTGAAAGGCCTTGAAAAAGAATGCAGTGGAAAGGGAAGAAATATTAAGAATGCAGATTGCTAAAGGTTAATAATTTAAAAAATAAATGTCAATAAATAGTAAGTAAAAGTTGAGTTTTAGGTGGGGACAGTAGTTGAAATAGACTTTAGAAGGAACTGGAAACCCAATCTTGAACAGGAAACAATGAATAAATCCTGTTAATCCTTTATCACTCTGTATGTGATTTCATTTGCTGTACAAAAAGTTTATCCTGCCACTGTAGGTGACTCTGATCCCTAAACAATAGTATGTTTAAATTTCATAGTTCTGTTGTCATATCCCGCTATGGCAACATAAAACAAGTTTGTGCGAAATTAACAACACACACACACATATATATAGTACAGTTCAAAAGTTTGAGGCCATCCCCAGAATTAGCATGGGATGAACTTGACAGAAGAGTGAAAAAAAAAAAAATAGCTCTTAGGGTCATTGAAAAAAGAATGGAAGCAATTATCAAACTTACACTTTGAGAAACTTTTGCAATGAATGCTAAAAATTTGTACTGCAGTAATCAAAGCTAAAGGTGGATATTTTGACGAGAGCAAAATTTAACCATAAAATACTTTTTCCTCTTTTTTTTTTTTTTTTTTTTTTTACATCATCAGATATTAAAAAAAAAAAAATTCATGTCTCACTTTTTATTTAACCATGCATAATATTTTTTCTCTTATTTAAAGTACAAAACAAATACTTTTGAGGCCAATTTAAAAAAATTAACGGAGGTGGCCTTAAACTTTTGAACAGTGTGTGTGTATGTATATATATATATATATATATATATATATATATATATATATATATATATAAAAACACACACACATAAGTTTAATATAATAAAGATGTTACATCTGGACAAACAAGTACTCACAACAAAGATGCATTTTTGTTTCCATGCGAATGCATCTCTACAAGTGAGGAACAAGTGAGGTTATAAATGATTCTATTTAAATATGTTACTTATGAAACCTCACTTTTTTTCTTTTCTTTTTTTTTTTTTTAATATGTCTTTGATGTATCCATTCACAGTTGTAAGTGTTTGTCTCTCTCTGTCTTCTCTGTGTGTCTCCTTTTGGAATCTCTTCTCTTTTAGACAGAGGTCTATTTATATTGTTAGCAAAGTTGAAAGAGGCTCCGATTAAGTTGTTATTTCAGGTGCACTCATTTCTCATTGGTCAACATATATTTATTTAATGATTGTATTTAATCAACTTCAACTGGAAGTTATGCATAGAGCCTATTGCGCAAATCCCAAAATATGTCCTGTTTTAAGCTATGAAAGCAGTAACTTCCAGTGTCTGCTCTTAATGTCACTACAAAATCAATGTTGCTTTTTCTTAAGTGGGCCTGATAACTATTTATCAACTCAAGTTTTGTAAGCTCTCTTGGCATTGTTCTGGACGTGATAACCAATCCAACCAGTTGTCTGATAACTTTTCTTTTTCTTCTTTTTAGCAACTTGGAGCTTTGACTCAGGAATTGAAAAGACATGGTGATGTCACAAATGACGAAGCCGAGATTGATCATTTTCCTATTACAGATGTGAGTTTCGTTTATATCTTTCTAATGATTTTGCTGGCCGATATATTCGATGAGTAATATATTTTTACATTGTTCAGACTGTTGTTCTCATCTTTACTGTCACATTCACAATGTTTCGACCATTGTACACTCCAGCCTTCTTCAGGTGATATTTGTTGAAATTTCAAACCAAACCCTTTATTTAGGTAGTGTAAATCATTACAATACCTCATTTCAGAAATATAGACCAATGTTGAAATATCTGTCTATATCTCTGAGATGAGGTATTATGATTACTTGCATTATTTACATTCTTCTGACTGTTATCCTCATCTTCATTGCCATGTTCACAACGTTTCAGTTGTTGTATGCTCTGGCCTTTTTCAGGTGATTGGAATATCAAACTGAACTCTTTATTTTATCCACCGGGGTGGACTGTTCTAGTTCCGGGTACCATGCCTCTTCCGGATGTCTTGGTTATTTCTCTTTAACTCAACTCTCCAAGTTTTGGTTCACCACTACTCGAGGACCCATGGCCCAATGGATAAAGACGTTGATTAGATCCAATGAACCGGTGGACGAAATAAAGGGTTCGGTTTGAAATTCCACTTCACCTGAAGAAGGCCAGAGCGTACAACAACCGAAACGTTGTGAATATGGCAATGAAGATGAGGATAACAGTCCGAATAATGTAAATAATGCAAGATGTTGAAGTAGTATACTATTTAGTAAAATTCTTTAAATTTCACAAAGGAACCTGTTACCTTTTTATTTATTTTTTTTTATCATATTTTTATAAAAAAAATTTTTTCTTTACTTACTTACAATCATGTTTTTCTACCTCTACTACATTCTGAGTAATTATAAGTACAAGTTGTACCAATAAAAAATCATATTCTTGCTTTGTTTATGAAAGCAAAATTAATTCTTAGAATATATTAATTGGATTGTTACTTTATAACAGCTCCCTACCATATAGATACAGGTATATAATGGCACCCCAAATTTCCAGGAATCGGTTCTATAAAGGCAGGTAATTTTTAGGAACCTATTCTGCTTATTTTCTTTTCAATCTGCGAATAGAAACAAATCTCTTTATAGTATTCAAAAGAATGAAACTATTTTGATAGTTTAATAAAAAACATTTATTTATTAAGATATTTCTAGATTGAAATTCTGTTCTCATCGTATTTCTGTTCAGAAGTACAATGCTTTTTGACTCTAGTGTCATCAGCTGTCTTATGGTTTCTCAACAACATTCGGACTGAATTGTTGCAGTCCCAAAGATCCAATAGCAAACCTATCAAATTTAGGACTAGATTTGACAGATTTTTTAATTTTAAGACAATTTCTTTTGTCAGAAATAAATTATATTCATCATAGAAAACCTTCTTTCAGTTTCCACAGAACTTACGGCAAAGGTATTTAGTAATACTTTCAGCTGTTATATATCGGTAATTAATATATAAGACTCAGTTTGTGCAAACTCGTAGGATGCCATCACTGGATATAAAGTACTAAAGGAAATTAAAAAAAGGTGGGGGGGGTGCCAAAGAACATTTACCATTTTTATTAACTGAAACGATACAAAATACAAAGCATGACACAAGCTGCTGAATGCTGGTTACCGGTGTCATGCAAGACAATTTTTCTCTTCAGAATCTATCTTACATATCTATAAGTCCACCATACATCCATGCTTAGAATATTGCTGTCACATACGGGTCGGTGCCCCTGCTATTTACCTTGAGCTCCTTGATAAAATCCAAAGAAGAATCGGCAATATTATTGGTCCCTTTTTTTTTCCCCACTTTTTTCTATTCCCCTCTTTTCTTTCCCTTTTTCTCATATATCTAGGGATCTAGTTTTTCTTTTCTCTACTTTACCATATAGTCATTAGTCATCATTTCTATAAGCGATTTGTGTTTGCCATACAATTGTCTTGGTAACATTGTCATAATTAAAATCGTTGAAACATTATGAAACGTTGATACCTTAGCTTAAGTTGTTTCAAGTTAAGTCATTTTCAAAGATAGGTCGGTTTTTCTTAAATATTATATGGAAAAATAAAACTCACCTTAGGTCATTCTATTCTAGTTTAAGTCAGCTGTTAAAAATATTAGAAATGTCAAAATACCAAGATAACAATAAACACATATAAAATCATATTTAAATAAATTTTAAATTTATATATCATAAAAAATAGCATAAAATATATTCAGCTGAATTTCGTATTTCAAATTCCTGCCGATAGGCAGCACTCATGCTTTGAAATCAGACTTGTTTACATCTGTGCTCTGCTGTTGATGATCTTTCAATTACACTTCAATTGTGATTTGGAATAGACTTTTACTCATACCTTCTGAGAAAGGTCCCTAATGGTAAGGAAGATAAGGTGGAAATTAATTATTTTATTCAGAATACTGTACATGCATATCATAGTGTAATAGACAATGGGGTGTGATTATTTGCGCTTTATAATATAGTTATTTTGACTTGTAATTTTTTGGCCTAAGTCATGGCCTCTGAAACAAATTAACGTCATCTGGTGTGGTATACCTGTAATTATTTATTTCAGATGCAACATTATGATGGCACTTAGAATGATTAAGAAATATCAGGAATTACTTCCCTTTATTTGAACTTTGAATGTAAAAGTTTTGCATGGTTGACTGTTGTAAAAGCACATCAAGATATACAGTGGTTTCCCCACACAAGAGAAATGTAGTTTCAAAACCTGCCAGAAAGTACATTTTCTTTATTCAGACATTCAACTAATGTCCTATTTTCAAATTTCCTGATTAATTCTTCCTTATTAAAATTTAAAGTGAATCTCAGAGTTTTAGTTATTCTATAAATGCACCCTGAAGTCAAGTTGGTATGTTTCAGTTTTTGTTTTTTTTTTCTTTCTTGATGCCATGGTTTAGTATTTTTGCTTTCTAAGGAAGCCATTCATTTTCTTGTGTAATGACAGCATTTCCAGTTGATATCTGATTTCATTGATAAATTGATTGATAAATTTGAAACCTAGTCTGTTCAACTGACAAATTCTCGTGTATTTCTGATCCAATCTTAAAAATATTCAATTATTTTACAGAAAATGGTATTTTGCTTCTTCTTTTTTTTTTTTTTTTTTTTTTTTTTTTCCTAGACTAAATTTTACATGTTACTTTTTTTTGTTAAATCAAAGTGACCATTTTTCTCAATATTCTTGAAATTGTACACTCAGAAGGCACCTTAAACTACAACCAGGAAGATGTTCATTTCTTCTCTGATCTGTGGAAGCGAATTCTTTCAAAAATTATAAAGTAAGCAAAAAAGAAAAGAAAAAAGCAACTGATAGTAATAAATGTGTGGTAGATGGATTTTCAACTTTTATTGAAACTACTAACTACTAGCTACTAACTAGTAGCTAAGAAAGAATAATTTATTTTTACTTTGGGTTTTAAAAAAATGACTTGCAGTTTTGAAAATATACACATTTTCAAACTGAGATTATAACTTGCTTTATTTTTTTAATATCTAATTTTAGATGTGTTATTCGCTAAATAGAAACAATTTTATTAATAGAGTGTGCCATTTGTGCTTTGTTGCACGAACAGGAATCTGGTCGTTACAATATAGAATCGGATTAAATTTGTTTTAAAAATCAATTACTATGAGGCTGAAAATATTTCTTGTGTCATTTTCTTGTAGTCTGAAGACCCAGATGAAATGGAAAAAGCCAAGATGGAAATGAAGAAGCGAGCGGACTCTCAGAAGATATTTCAGGGGCTGAAATTCTACCTTAACAGAGAAATTCCACGTGAATATATGGTGTTTATTATCAGGTTGGTTCATTATTGGCTTGAAATTGTTGCTGAGAATAGGATTCAGAGCATCATTCTGGGAAATCTGGTTGAATTCTACAGTTCATTTGGTTGTAATAACCAAGATACATTTACATTTTATATTCAAATTTCAATTTTGTTGGAATCAGAATGTTGAAACTTATGGTTGCCTTGTTAGGAAACCACACGGCAGTTCTAAATTGGGTCTGAGCAATCTATGATGCTTGTAAAATACTTTGAATCCCTGGAGCAACAAGAGATTTATCAACAATTATTACTGATATTATTTTTATTATATTCATATAACTTCAGACACATAAAAAAACTGAAAATTTCTGTTAAAAATAAAAAATAAAAATGACCCTATAAAATATAGGGTGATTTTTTTTTTATTTTTAACTGAATGTGTGGGTTTTTTTTTATATATGTGACTGAAGTTATAAGAATGTTTTGTTTTCCAAACAGAGTCAGGACATTGTGGCTATGTTCAAAGTTAATGTTACTGAGTATTTGCTTTTACTTTTTTATTATTTGGACTTCCATTATGTTTAATACTTTCTTAAATGTGGATTGGGAGTATTGTATTCCTATAACTTCAGGCACATATATAAAAAACCCAGACATTCTGTTAAAAATAGAAAAAAAATAATCAGTTAATGTCCTGATTCTGTTTGAAAAACAAAACATTCTTGTAACTTCAGTCACATACATAAAAAAAAAAACACACATTCAGTTAAAAATAAAAAGTGCTTGGATATGCAGAATTTTTGAGCAGCTTTTCCCCACGTTGTGTCCAAAAAAGAAAACACTTATACAGACACAAGAAAAATTAACAAGAAGCTTAATTGCAGTACCTTGTCAGTCGTTTTTAGCAAAACATGTATAAAAGAGGAATTGCTACCCAAAAAAACTATAGTGTCGTAAAAAATCTTTATATATATGCATGAAATAAAATCTGGAACAATAGCAAAAGATTGTGAACAAAATGTCTTATTTCAGTTTTGGTGGCATTGTAAGGATTTTTGAATAAATGAAGTTTTCTTTCTTTAAGGTCTTTTGGTGGAACAGTATCCTGGGATCGAACTGGCACCATCGGCTACAGTTATCAAGAAGATGATCAGACAATCACACATCAGATTGTTGATCGACCTAATCAAGACAAAAAGTATTTATCTAGGTAAGTAACAAGAAAGAAAGAAACAATAATTTCACTCTTTGAGCCCTTAAAAGATTTTTGTTTTTTTGAATCACAGAAGTCCTGACTGGATTGTTGAAAAATCAGAATATGTGATGCTGGGGCAATTAATTGGTTTGGATCAGTGATTCTCAAAGTGAGTGGTACTGCTCTTCCCAAGGGAGGAGATCTATGCAACAGCGAGAAAAAAAAATTGGGCAACTCGAGGGTGGCACATCTCCACTATAACACACACACACACACACACACCTTGCTGAGTGAATGGAATGATTGCTGAAGAGTCCATCTACAAAAGTTGACATGCTGAAGTTAACACCAATCAGATAAATGGGAAATTTTATATTTGTACTAATTTTTATACATATATATAATGTCATTCACAGTCAGTACTGTTTCGCTGTATCACAGCTCCTCAGTGCAACTAGACATCCAAATGCCTCAAGCCAGGATTGAAACCCAACCAATTTGGTGTCAGTCAGAGTTTCTACCACTGAGATCAACAGAATGAACAGCTAAATTTAGCGCTTTGTTTTTACAAATGTAAACAAATGCCAATCAGCCATAGGGCTCTATTCATTTTACTGAAGAGCTTTGCATTAGTGCAGGTGGCTCAGTGAGACTAGACATCTGAATGCCTCAAGCTAGGATTGAAACTCAACCAATTTGGTGGCAGTCAGAGTTTCTATTCTGTTTATATGTTATTTTTATAGATATAATTTATGTAAGTAAATGCTCTACTTTTTTAATTAAACAGTATTGATTACATTTACCTGCCTGAATGGTCAAGAAATTTACTTCCATAAATTATACCTATAAAAATAACGTATAAACAGAAAATTTACGTTATATTTTTTTGAGCAGAAATATTCAATCAAGAAATATTGTTGAAGATGTGTGTTTTTAAACAGTAATTTGGACTTTGCAAACTATATATATATATATATATATATATATATATATATATATGCATGCATGCATGCATGCAAGTTACATTAAAAACCAGTGAAAGTTCCAGGTGTTTTTTTATTGATCCTTTGTTCTGATTTCCGGTTGCGATTGGAATATAAAATTTTCCCTATCCGAGTACTTTCAGCTAACACCACTCCCCATTTTCAAAGATAGTTGTTGCTGTTGCTATATTATCATTTTAATACAGTAATTTGGTGGAAATATCAATGGAGGCAGTGAGGGAAAAAAAGGTTGGTAGCCACCGGGTGGCAGTGGCATATCTGAACCATAACATACACAACTTACAGATTTTATCCAAAGTGTATTTTGCCTTCACTTTACAGTGTATCCCATTTATATAACAATTATTATGGGAAATCCTAAGAGATTCATTTGACATACAATAATAGCATCAAGAAAATTCAATCACAGGTTGATGTATACATTTGGAGGAGGAGGAGGGTGTTAAGCTCATGCTTTGATACACAAGAGGGTGTAAAATAAGTTTGGAAACCACTGGTTTAATAGAAAGCTCTTCAAAAATTTTAATTTTGGTCTGAATTTCTTGGATTATCATTATTTACATTTGGAATAACACTGATTTAGATAATTAGAATCTGGCAACTGATCGCTACTCTGTTCCAGCTCTGACATCTCATTGGGTTAAAAACTGACTGGTAGCATTCAATACCTCCAGAACCAAGTTAGTATCTGTTCATTATCACTGAGCAGGCTTTGAACTTTCTCCACTTATAATGAGCGGTTGTATTCTCAATGAGATTCTTTGCCTGGAGCCTCTATTAGGACTCAAGCTTACTCCACACCTCATATTAAAGCCATCGCTCAAATTGCTGAGTAAATGGGCAAGTCCTAGTAATGCTCCACAAAGTACCTGACGAAGAAGTAGTATTAGTAATAATAATAGATATCAGTAATTTCTTACTGCATGTATTGAATCTTTCGTGAAAGTTGGCTTATTTGGAGTTCCATCCTGAATGATAGATGCTATGTTCGCTGTTTTGAAAATTACATTTGGGTTTGTGTTTTTTATGCCAGATTTATCACATATTTGTTGGAACTATTAAATTTAGTGTCTGAGGTTCTATTTCTTTTCACCATTTCCCAGTCTTAAAACATACCAAATTAGTGCATAATTGTGTTTGGTGTGTGTTTTTGATACTAGCATGTTCAGATCACTTGTCTCCAATTTGTTTTATGTCCATTCACTTTGGCATTACCATAGGTTGCAGTGCTATTTCCAAATGGACTAAAACCGAGATGGTAAACCCAATTTATAAATGTAAATGACATCTCCAGTCGAAAAGAAGGAAAACTGAATTTCATTCCATGGAGTAGGCAATGTTAAACCATTTACCTTTTCCCAAGAATCCATTGCAATTAGTTCACTGATAATTATGATGATGATGATGATACAGAGCAACCTTGGTTCTCAAACGTATCACATGTTGAACAAATTGGTCTTCAGAGTATTCAAGATGAAAATGCCTTGGTTATCAAACAAAATTTTGGTTGTCGAACAACATTGCCAAACCAAGTTAACCTGAATGCAATCGTTTCTGAGTCGACCACCATGTTGTGTACATTCGTGTGTTGTGCTTGTTTTTTTCCAATTTTATTGTACTGTGCCTTTTCTTTTTTTTCCTCGGACATGACTTTCAAAGAAAGCTAGCAGTGATAAAGAGATGATGATGTCTTTCCTTCCCTTTTCCAAACAATAACATCTCTTTCCTTCCCTTTTCCACTTACATCATCAACTCTCCTACTTACAAATACGATAAAATTAAAATGTTCGTCTATATTTTATCTGTTTAGCATTGGGTTTATTTATTTTTTCTTAGATTTAACGATTTTCATTAGTTTTGGGCATAAACTTGTGCACAAAAGGACTGTTGTTAAAGTTTAAATAAACAATCATCTAATCCAGGAACGGATTAATCCATTTTACATTGATTCCTATGGAAAAATAGTTTTGGTTTACAAACGGGCTTTAGGATTGAATTAAGTTCATGGACCGAGGTTCCTTTCTAATAATAAAAAGGAATCTTTGGAGAGTCATTGCCCATCTCATAAATGGACATCATATTTAAAAAAAAAATTAAAAAAAAAAACCTTCTGTAGATCAATGGTCACTTATTCTGAAAGGACCTGGCATTACATTATTCGGACTATTGTGCTCATCTTTGTCACCATATTTATTACGTTTCGGCCGTTGTATGCTTTGATCTTCTTCAAGTGATTGTCCTCAAGGACACATGGCACAGTGGATAAAGATGTTGGTTAGATCCAGTGACAGGACCCAAAGAGTGTGAGTTCAATACCCAGTTAAGGCAGTGGAGAACTTGGAGAGGGGAATTAACTGACAACTGACATCCATTAGACATGGCACGTGGAACTAGAACAGTCTACCCCAGTGAGCAAAATAAAGGGTTCAGTTCAAAATTCCAACCACCTGAAGAAGGCCGGAGCGTACAACAGCTGAAACATTGTAATAAATACGGTGATAAAGATGAGGACAATAGTCCGAATAGTGTACATAATACCTCATCTCATAAATATAGACAGATACTGAAGGGCCGAAATGTTGTGATAAATATGGCGACAAAGATGAAGACAATAGTCCGAATAATGTAAATAATACCTCATCTCAGAAATATAGACAGACTTGGCATTAATTTTTTCTTTTCAACCCCCATATTCTCTAAGGATAACTGCTTTTTACTTGAGAATTTTCTCTTACCAGGTATTATGTGCAACCGCAGTGGATTTTTGACTGTGTTAACTGCTGTAAGCTACTTCCAGTTGAGGACTATTTCCCGGGAGTGTTGCTCCCACCCCATTTGTCGCCATTTGTGACTGAAGAAGATGGAGAATACATTCCCCCTGAAAAGTTAAGCCGCCTGTATGAAGAGGGAGGTATGTTTTTGGCAATTTTTCTTTTTCAAAAACTCTTGTCGTCTCTACTTTTTATCAATACTTAAGGTGCAGTGTCAGTCAGATGTCATCAAGTACAGAAAAATTACTGCTTTAAAAATAAAAAAAATATTGTTTTTAGTGAATATTATTGTCTTTGCATGATGCATATAATAGCACTTCTCCTCTCAATGATGCTTGCATTAATTCCAGACGATTGGCAGTCTCTCACTGAGTTTCAATGCTTTCCTATTTTAAGTCATTAGCAAAGCCTTTATATTATGCACAGTGGAGTAATGGATAGCAGTTCGGATTGAGGAATCGGAGAGCCGAGTTCAAATTCCATTCAAATCCATTACATTCACTTATGTGCTAATATCCTTGGAAATGGTATGATTCCTCCTCTTCTTCCCCCAGCTATGGGTAAATAGAAGGACAGACCTGGTTCTATAGTCTTTGATGGCAACTGGTCTACTGCAGAAAGAAATGGCATGTATCGAAAGGTACATGATCGCCTAAGTGTGTATCATGCATAGCACATAACTGACTGAAATCTTATGCTCATTACAGTCTTATTTTGCTACCTCTATGAAATCACTTAAAAATCAGCATACCATGATGAAAAAATGCTCTAAACCTGATGAAAACAGTTTTATTGTCAAAATCTTTGTTATCAAGAAGAAAGATCAAAGTATATTTTGAATATTTAATTAGATTTTTTTACTCCTTTTTAAAATATTTGAAATTTTGATTAAAAATCTTGTTTTTCTTGCAAGAGTGGATGTACTATAAATTAACACGGCAAATTTTAGCGTATTTACATTAGTTGGACTCTTATCCTCATCTTCATTGCCATATTCACAACGTTTCGGCTGTTGTACACTCTGGCTTTCTTCGGGTGATTGGAATTTCGAACCGAACACTTTATTTCGTCCACCAGTTCAAAATTCCAATCACCTGAAGAAGGCCAAAGTGTACAACGGCTGAAATGTTGTGAATATGGCAATGAAGATGAGGATAACAGTCCAAATAATGTAAATAATCATAATACCTCATCTCAGAGATATAGACAAATTTTAGCATCTTTTTGATAGTGACAGATTAATTTGGAAGTTCTTGCAAAAATCAAATAATTGTCAGATTTTAATTAAATTTTTTGGACTTATTCACAAATGAATTAAATTATTGTTGAAATGTTTTTTATTAGAAAATTTTGGTAAAAAAATTTTTTTTTTTTACATTTCACTCCCTTTACTTTATGAAAACTAGAAAAAAATTCAATGTGATAATTTTTAGTGACTATAGTAGTTAAAAGCAGATTTCTTTGTAGAAATAAAATCACAGAACCCTTTTTACTGGAAATCTGCTCTGAGTTGAAAAGTATAAAAAAACAAAACTAAGACATTATTTAATTAGAGAAGGTTATAATTGTTTTTATGAATAATATATATTAAAGACTATATTGTCTTAAATATAAAAATTTTTTTTCAATGAAAAATTAATTTTTGCCAGACAGGTTTTTTTTTTTTTTTTTTTTTTAATTTCAATTAGAATAATTAGTAATATAAACCTTAAAATTGACTTTCAATGATGTAACTCTTAGGAAAGATTGTTTTAAAGTAAAACTGTATTTTCAAAACAGAATATTGTAGGCATAAGCCTTAGAAATAAGGAAAAGATTATTTTTCATTTGGCGGGTTTTTTTTCTACAGTTTAAAAATTGAAGATATTGTATATTATTATTATTATTATTATTATTATTAATGACAACGGTGATTAACTCATGCTGCTGGGTATGATTTGTTTCTAATTTATTCATTTGAAAATCAAAAAAAAATTCTTTTTAAAAGAAAAAAAAAATTTTTTTCTCCAGAGAAAAAACGTAATATGAACATTTCTCATTTCTAAAGCAAACTATTTTTACATGTATGATCTTCCTTAATGAAAATTGCCAATGGTTTAAAATGCTGAGAACCTTACCTTCAATATTAGGTGTTCCATTCAGAAAGCCAAACAGGCTGCATATGGCCCATGACTGATTTACATAGTTCATTTAATTGCCCTATTATAGCAGTGATGTTTGCTTCCTGACCACTGACAATCCCTTTCTGATTTTCAGTGTATTTTTAAAGCCATTGACAATATATTTACATAGTTCATTTAATTGTCCTATTGTAGCAGTAATGTTTCCTTCCTGACCACTGACAATCCCTTTCTTTCTGATTTTCAATATGCAACATAGTGCTGAATATATAAAACAAAACTCTGATCATATCAGATTTTGAGAAATATGCCAAGCTAAGAATTTTTCAGCACCCCCCCCTTCATATATATAAAGTGATACTTTGCACTTATTTTAAATTTTGATGATTCCTTAACAACTAAGCATTGACTGCTCATAAAAACCTAAATTTTCTCTCAACTGTCTCGTATAGTACCCAAGCTGCTGTGCTGCCTTTTAGCTCCCAGACTTTTATTTTTTTTTTTTTTTTTTTTTTTTTTTTTACCCCATGCTTGGGAGATTTTTTTTTCATTTGTCACAATAATAATAATAATAATAATAAGCCAAATCCCCATCTTATAAACATTTCTCTTAATAATTTAAAAATAATTCAGCAGACTGTTATTTTATTTATGGTAATTGAATTTTTGGTGATTACTTTACTCAGTTTTGGTTGTTCTATACGCAGTTCATTTGAAAAATGGCACTTTTATCACGGTTGCCATTAATTCTCAGTGTTTTGGCTGAGATCAAAGTGTAGTTTATCTATCTGAAGCCGGTTGCTACATTTCGTCTCTCAATTGTGTCTTTTTCTGTGGACGACTCAGTAATCTTTCTGTTTGAAGACAGAGCACAACTGAAAAATATTACTGAGAGATAAACATTATGTTCTACCAATACCTCATAAGACAAAAGACATGTCAAAAATGCTACTTGGTTTCAATAAGAAAATGAAAGAAGGGAAGATAGAAGTGTTTAACGTTTCAGTAAAATGGAAAAGTTGTCAATTTCAAATCTTTTCATTTGTACCCCCTTACTTCTTAAAACAGCAACCAGCTTTCATATCTATGATTGTTATTGCAAAATTTTGTTAAAGTTGCTAAGCTCAAATATTTAACAATGCAATAGGGGAATTTCTACAGATATTTTATTGTCATAGAACTTCCATGAGCTTATTCAATCATTAACTGAAGAACATTCAAATAGGAAAACTGAAATTTTCATGGGTCAAAACTAGTTTTTATTATTATAGTTGTATTGCATTTAATATTATAGTTTTATTGTTATTATTATAGCTTTTATTATTGTTATATATTTATTAATAGGATGATTACATTATTATTATATCTTACTTCTGCCCGTTCCTCCATTGCTTAGTTAATTAGCATGTACATTACACCCTGCCTCTACCTCATAAATAATGGACTATTCCATTTTGATCATTAGGAAAGATGGAAAAGACATACCAGAGACACTGTTTGTTTTCAGTGTTGAAAAGGAAGAGAAGAGCAGAAAATAACACTCTCATGTGTTTAGTGTTTGCTTCAGGGAAATCGAAAATCCAGTCAATCATGAATCTTTTCATTTGTACCCCCTTACTTCTTAAAATAACAACCAGCATTCATATTTCTGATTGTTATTTGTCAAATTAAGCGTAAAGTTAAGTTCAAATATTTAACGATGTTTTAGTTTTAAATAACCCACAAATCATAAAAAACGAATTGATCAAACACTAGCCATGCTGGTGAGATTATTTTAAAATTTTGGTTTTATTTTTTTTATTTTTTTATTTTTTTTTTTTCTTTTACCCAGACGAAAATGTGGAAGAAGTTGAAGAAGAAGAAGAGGGGGAGGAGGAGGAAGAAGAAGAGGAGGAGGAAGATGAAGAAGACGAGGAGGAGGAGGATAACAAAGAGGAATCAGTAGCTGAAGAAATGCCAAAAGAAGCTGTAACTGTTAAGACAAAATCTAAAAACAAAGCAAATGGAGAGACTGATAAAAAACGTAAGTAGAACACAAATGGTGTTAATATTTGTTCTTTTGCCAAACATTGAAGATTTTGAATTTATGATGACTTACCGAGTCTTTTTTCCCCTTTTTTCGAAAGCGTTTCACAGCAAGGGTTTCCCCAAAACATTTTCTAGCTGTTGCTCCCTTGACTCCCAATTTTACATCACACCAGACAAACGTCCATGGTTATGACTGTGCACCTATAAAGCTAGGACAATGGTCACTGCAGACGTCTGTTGCCTGATCTGGCACATTGACTCCTATATAATGGTCATGTAGTGCCAAACAAGGATTTTCAAGTAGATTCTCATAGTCTTTAATCCCATCTCCAAGGTTCTCATTCTGAATGTGGTTTTATGGCACACTGCCTCCTATATAATGGTCATGTAGTGCCAAACAAGGATTTTCAAGTAGATTCTCATAGTCTTTAATCCCATCTCCAAGGTTCTCATTCTGAATGTGGTTTTATGGCACACTGCCTCCTATATAATGGTCATGTAGTGCCAAACAAGGATTTTCAAGTAGATTCTAATAGTCATTAATCCCATCTCCAAGGTTCTGATTCTGAATGTGGTTCTATGGCACACTGACTCCTATATAATGGTCATGTAGTGCCAAACAAGGATTTTCAAGTAGATTCTCATAGTCTTTAATCCCATCTCCAAGGTTCTCATTCTGAATGTGGTTTTATGGCACACTGACTCCTATATAATGGTCATGTAGTGCCAAACAAGGATTTTCAAGTAGATTCTCATAGTCATTAATCCCATCTCCAAGGTTCTCATTCTGAATGTGGTTTTATGGCGCACTGACTCCTATATAATGGTCATGTAGTGCCAAACAAGAATTATTCCAATCTGGTTTGTTAAATTCACTTATGAGCAATTATTCTTGATAAAAGTATGAATTCTTCTCTGTCCCCAAAATATAAGTTAAATAGAACTTGGGATGGAAATGTTAAAAAATTATTTGTACAATCCATAATGTTTTGCCTTTAAATCAACCATGAAAGGTTGATAAACCATAAAAAAAATAAATCAGTCTGTAATAATTACAGAAAAAAAGAAGCATATTGATGGACCTTCTCAGGTAATTTTTTATAATCTAGATACTTGTGTAACATGTGACCCCCAAATTTTCACTCATTTTATTATTTTATTATATATCTCGTGTATCATGCAAGTTCCTTTTTTGAGAGACCAAATCACAATAGACTAACCTCTTTTCCTCTATCTCTTTATCCCATCATCTAGTTAAATATGTTAAAAAAGTGAAAGAGATTGATAAAAGTATCGCTAGTAACGCTATACTAATTGCGTAAACGCGTACAGCCATAAACAACCAAATGAGAAACAGCTGAACATCTTATAAACGTAAACAATGGAAAAGATGCATATTCACAAGGTTTGTATTTTATAATACAAATCTAATATGTGAATATTACATGCATTATTATTGGATACAGTTAAGTAAAATGTAAGTTTTATCAAAATCATGTTTATTTTAAATACGGATGGACTTTATGACTCCAGTAAATGGATATATAGTTTGGTCAATGGCATAGCCAGAGTCAGCAGTATATACGCTAATTTTATATCTCAGGTACGATGTGACATGTTTAAAAATTAGCTTCAAAATTAGGTCTTCAAAAGTTGCATGATATGTGAGTATATACAGTATTTACTTTCAAATAAGATTTCTGGTCTTGATTTCTTTTACAGTGTCTAAGAAAAAAAAGCGAGCCCTAAAGAAGCGAAAATTAGCCGAACAAGATGTCAGTACGGTGCCAAAGGTGGGTAACTGTTCATCAGGATCTTTCCGTTTTTTTTTGTTTTTTTTTTCATCCTTCTCCCTTTGAGATTTTACAAGATTTGACAGGAGAATCTAATGTTTTTAAAGCCTTTTGAAATTTTACCTCACTTTGTTTGGTCCCACTGTGTCATGATCAAGCTCATGATCAAATATTACTTTCTAAAGCCCCTAAGAAGGGCTCATTTCACAAGCTGTGCTATCCAGGGATCCAATGTAGCACTCAAAAAAGTAAAAGTAAAGATGTCAGGTGATGGAATTTTAAATCAAATTTCCTTCTTTATAGAAATCGTGAATTTTGTTAATTTAAAAAAAAAAAAATATATCATCTGTATTTTCCTTCAGCCATGACACTTTTTTTTTTTTTTCTTTTACGTTTTTAGAAGGCAAGCACAAAAAAGATGTTGGTGATTCCTGGTGCCATGGAGACAGAGGACATCAATGCCAAAATTCAGCAGCGTGCGCGTGAGGAACTGAAATTAGCCGAAATGATGATTCCAAAGAAGAAACGTCGTCTCTATGATAAAATTGTTACTCGCAAGAAGAAAATTGCCCAAGAGGTTTGTATTAAAAAAGATTTTTATACAAGAGAATTTTTTCTTTCTTTTTATTTTTTTGTCTATCTCAATATATATTAAGAACCTCCACTAAATTTTACATACCTAAAGTTTAAAATGTATTTTAAAAATATTGGGGGGTAAATGACTTTTATTAAGCTTTTCAATTTTTGATTCGTTAATATAGTTTTTACTTAATAATATCATGTAACTGGATTGAAGTAATGCTGATTTTTAAACAATTTAAATTATTATAATTAGCATTTAAATAAAATGAAAACAATTCTTTAAAAAATTCATTAGTCATCAAAAAAAATTTTTTTCTCAAGACAATAATGTCCCTAATGAATCTGATTTATGAAAGCAATTAAAAGCTTTTCTAATTAAATAATGACATAATTTTATTGCATCTTTTATTTGAAAATTCAGTGAAGATCTGTTTGAAAAAAAAAAATGATTTAAATTCTCCAAGAGGTCCTACTTTTAACTAATAAAACAAATTTTGAGATTGCATGAAATTAAGTAAGTGGGGGATGGGGAGGGTGACATATCTGAAATATATATATATATATATATATATTTACCAGGATTTTCTTAGAAAAAAAAAATAAAATAAAATAATTTCCTTCATTTCTGAATAAGTCGTGAAAGTTTCATTAAAACCTGACAATTATTTGATCTTTGCGGGAATTTCCAAATTAATGCATTTTCCACCTGGGAAAAAAAAAAAAAAAAGAAACTAAAATAAATATTTTTGTTGGCCACTGACAAAAAAAAAAAGACAAGATTTTTAACCAAAATTTCAAACACGCTAGAAAGGATTAAAAAAATTTAATAAAATAAAAAAAAAAATGGTTTGGTCTTTCCTCTTAATAACAAACATTTTGACAATAAAACTTTGTTTTTATTAAGTTTTTTTTTTTTTTTTCTTTTTTTTTTGTCATCATGGTATGCAGTTTTTTTTTCTCATCAAACAAGTGGAGTTGTCTTTTTATTTATTTATATATATATATATATATATATATATATATATATATATATATATATATATATATGCAAATAGCTAGTCCCAAACTGGTGTAAAAATAGGTTTTATTACCAGCAATGAATTGTGGGTGGGGTGTATTGCCAGCAATACATTTTTGAAAAAAATATTACCAGCAATAAAAAATCTTGTTGGCATTAAAAAATAACCTATTGAGGTTGATATGCCACAAAATAAACCAAACCAATCAACTTGTATATGATTCAAGGCAAAAAGGATAACTTAACCAACACAATTTGTCATCTGATCCACTTTATCAAGGCAAATTCCACAAGTAAAAGGAAATGGTTAAATTTATAACCTCCTGTTATTTAAGGAAAAAAAATAATACATAAATTTATCCCATAATAAATTAATTTAAATATTAATTGTATAAGAAAGAAAAAAATCTTTTGCTCGCTTTCTTTTATTGGACATTATATTACATCACTTAGCATCTTCCATAATTAGATATTAAATTACGTCACTTAGCATCTTTCATACTTTACCTAGACCCTTCAGTTAACCTGATGAATATTCATGAGCATCTCTTAAATTAAAAAATTTTGAAAAACCAATATTTTTACTTTTGTTTATAAATACTAGTCATTCTGGGTATGATGATAAAGTACATCTTGCAGCAAGGCCTCTGATCTGAAGGTTTTGAGGAGGGTAGAATCACCTTTTAATTGCTGTTGTTCCCTGGTCTACCCTGACCTGGTATTGTAGGGTCGTAGCTATGGGCAAATAGTTACTCCCCAAACTGGGGTCAAAATACTATGAAAGTATAAAAATAGATTTTTATAGTAAAAATCCTAGCAATAGATTTGACTCTCAACAAACTCTTTACTAAAATATGTAAACCTGATCTCCAAACTGATTTCTTATAATGAATACATATTCTATTCATATGAACCTAGCCTAATAAATCTTGTTGGCATTAAATAACCCATTGAGGTGTTGATATGCAGTAAAACAAAATAAACTAAACTATAATTACTTGTTGCTTGCCGTGGCAAGGATGGTGATTTGGATGACACAAATCTTGCAAAACGAAACATTATTCTTATCAGGTTCTGATCGGACACCTTCAGCATCAGCTGAAAGTGAAGATCAGAACTGATACGAATCGTTTGGTGTTGACAGATTTCAATAAAAGGTGGATGAAAGTAGCAAGCTTGGTTCATGTGAAAGGGGCTATCCATGAGTTCCTCTTCATCACAACAGAACGCTTTCCTAGTAACGCTCCCCCCCCCTGCTTAAGTTTGATTTTCTTTTTTTGTGTGCCTACTTAATGTGAGAAAGTGTCATTCCTGGCCTTCTTCTTTTGGTTATAATCCAAGTTGAGATTCCCAACCTCCCCAGTTTGTTTTTGACCCCTTTTAATCTCAGCTGATTCAGTCTTTGATTTCCTCACGCCTACATTTATTTTATCCTTCCCATTCCATTAGAGAGTTAGCTTCTTGATTCTGTCTGATGACACAATACAGCGGCAACTCTTATTTTTGTGAGGGTGGACTGGTCCTACTAACATTTGTTATATTTTGTTTGTAATTGGGATTCAGCACCACACCCAACCCCTATTTCATATCATCTTCAGATTTTTACACACACACACACATATATATATATAAAAATTATTTAAAAATTGTAACATAAATATGTTATAAAATCACTACAAAAATAACAATTTTGTTTCAACACCTCTGGTGTCTTATCAAGTGACTATGTTGAATGTAGAATAAAGGTTTTAAAAGGTTCTAATTAATTAAGCACCCCTCATAAGGGGAAACACTGTCACATGAGCTGAAATGACCAGTCAAAATACAAGTATACGAGAATTAAAAAAACATGACAATTTATAATAACTAATAAATTTTTTAAACCTGGGTTTATACTAAAATAGAATTTATTCTATTAAATTGTACAATAAAATTTGAAATTAAAATTAAAAACTACCCATTTCAAAAATGTAAATTTAATCTATATTAAGTTTAAAATTTTTAAATTATTGAGGAAAAAAGAAAAATACATATGTTATTCTATTCATTTTGTTTCTATTGAAATTACATTGGAATATTTTTTCTAGGTTCCCTTTGTGTCTGTGGTATACGTAGGAATAAAAGGTGTCTTCTTTTGGTGTATGTGTTTTTTGCATTGAAGGAATGGGTCGCGAATCAAATTAGCTAGATATAAGATAGTTAATCATGACCAGCCTCAACCCACTCCCACTTTTATGGCCATGTGCCGCAATTATTGTATTTAAAATAATAAATATATACTTGTTGAAAAATAAAATCCTCATATTTGACTTGATAAAGTGCATTACAGGATAAAACACATCAGCTAAGAGAAGTTTTTCTTTTATCTTTATATATCATTATTATATCATATATATATATATATATATATATATATATATAAAATAGAATTAATCTAAGTAAAAGTTTGTCACTTAGCTGATTGATATTACCTTCAACATCCCGACCCCTGAGTTTTGTAAAAACAGACCAGTCCCATCCACCTGTCACACAGAATCAACAATTCCTCTCTCACTCAGGATTTTTTCTAATTGCTTTGTTGCTGATTTTTATTTCCTTTTTTTACTTTTACATTTGATCTTTCAAATTTTCCTTTTTTTTTTTTTTTTTTTTTTTTTTTTTTTTTGTTGTTGGTTCCAATCTGGTATAGGAATGACTGCAAACCACTTCTCCCTCCCCATTTTATAGGCATAAGCACACAAATGCATGCTGGGATTTTTTTCTAGTTAATAAAGTAAGCCAGTTCTTGGCCTCTAATGGCTCAATCCTGGTCTGTCTTCTCTTGAAGCCAGAACAATACATTCACTTGTCCAAACTTGCTCTTGTGTGTCAATGTCAGTTCTTAGTTTGTGAACTTTTTTTGCCATATTACTGTTGCTTTGCCTTGCATATATTGTTTGCTTGTTTTATCTAATTTATATATTATATTGTTTTTGGTCCTGCTTTTATTTTTTGTAATTGTTTATTGTTAACTTTGTCAAATCTCTTGGCCAGTTCTGCCATTTATTTACATTTAACCACTTACTCTACACTCTTGTTCTCCCCTATTTCTTTATCTCTCTCTCTCTCTCTCTCTCTCTCTCTTCATTTTGCTAATTTCTGTCTCCTCTTTGTTTTGCAGACAAAAGCCTTGCATAACAAGCGCCAGGCCATTGACAAGATGCACAGAAAAAAGAAGTCCAAAATGTTTTAAGATTCTTAAATTGAGGAAAAAAAAACAGAGGACCATTGGCAGTTAAAGATCTTTACCATCAGCAATTGCTTCTCTTAGAGAATTTTGTTTGCTGGTCTCATAATCAATGTTCTTCCCATTTCATTTTCAAGACTTTAAGAAAATAAAGGTTCATGTCAAACTCTCCACAAGAGAGAGGGAGGGACCTGTTAGTTTTATGCAGACAATTTCTATCTTGTACAGGTATCTATTTTACTGTCTCTTTCAGTGTCAATAAAAAAAAAAGGGGAATTTTTCTCCTGTTTTTTTTTTTTTTTTTTTTGGTGGTTATCCTTAGAAACACTTGAACTAGTTCACGGTTTCCAAAATTTCTCCATGCTATGAAACTTGTGGGCAGGATAAAGGATTTTTGCAGAGTTCCATTAACAGTTTAATGAATCACTTGTAAAATTTTCATTTAAATTGGATAATTCCCTAATTTGGGAAATTTCTAAAAATTGGGCATAGCAGGTTTTTTTTGTTTTTTATCAGGTGTGTGCACAACATATTATATATGAAATATTATTTTTCTTTTCTTTTCTCTCTCTCTCTGCCTCTTTCTCTCTCTCTGTGCTTCTTTATGGCATGAAACAATAGAATAGTTTGCGAAATCCCTGGGACTCATTCTGAGGAATTGCACTCATATCACATTGGAACACCAATTCTCAATCCGATCAACCAAGTTAAACAATATCAGCCCTGGTCAGTACCTAGATGGCTTTCCCTCTTAGGAATACCAAGTGCTGTAAGCATGAATGTATGGGTGATGTCATAGATAAGAGCTTAGAATAAGAAAATGGAGGGTTGAGTTCAAATTCTAGTTGGGTTCGTTGTATCCACTTATGTGTAAATATCCTTGGGAATGGTATAACTCAACCTCTCTCTCCTGCCCCCATACCTGCTGAGCTAAATAGAACTTGTTAATACAATATCCCCCCCCCCTCAAAAAGGGAATTATTCTTACAATCCAAAAGTGATTCAGTTTTAAATAACCTACCAAAGGTTAAGGCATAAAAAAACATTCATTAAGCTGGCAGTCATGAGTTCAATCCCTAAGTGAGTTAGTGAGAAAATTATATACTTTGTTTCAGTGAAAGAGACAAGTGACCATTGCAAAGATGGATTGAGAGAATTAATCTGATATGAGATATTCTTTGGTGTGGGGAACAGATTAAGAAAAAACAATCTACTCCCTATTCTGGATTAGCAGGGTTTCAAACTCCCTACAACAGACAGCTGAAGAAGACCAAAAGATACGATATCCGAAACCTGACGGTATCAACTAAGACACGAGTTCAACTTATTAGTTTTGATGTTCATTGATGTCATCAAGTTCATCCTTAGTTAAATGAAGAAATACACAAGAAATCAACATTAAATTTAAAAAAGTAAAATTCTCACACACAAAGGCAAGATTAACTTAATCAAAAAGCTATGATTTATAGCATGGCTTCCCAACCTGGGTGATGAGCAATGGGACAGAAAATGGGCAATATAAAATTTTGAGTTTTAAAAAAGTATTTCAACATATACTAGCTGGATAAAAAAATAGTCAAAGGGGATATGCAAAAACCCTGTTTAAAATAAAACTGGTGGCTAAACGGGGATTACTGGATCACTATTCCTCATTATTATAAAAATAATATGCAGTATTATGGTGTCTTCTGGAGTGAATGAGTTCGTGCGATGTATAAGTAAATTATAATGAAGAAATGGGCCGTGAACCAGATTAACCTCTCTCCTCACCTTCGTTTGACCTTGTAATATTTCATAATAAAAACATTATGGATAAAAAAAAAAAAAAATAATGGTTTTTAGTGTTTTATAGTTGAAAATGGATGGTAGATATCATAGTAGCCCCCAATAATCGATCGTATGCAATATACGTGAACAATTCCACTAGAAAAATTGAAAATAAATACAATGTATCTAAAGACAAATTAGGGACACTCTATAATAGATTATTTCATCTTAAATAAATCAATAATGTTTTGCGACAATTTTTAGCATCGACTTGAGATTCTTGCTAAAAAGTTGAATAGTTTTAACACATTCAACATTAGGAGAGAAAAAAAAAAGTAGTGAATTTTATATAGAGTTTTTTTTGCGACTTAAACGAACAAAACAAATTCACGGATTTGAACAATAAAAAAAAGACCCCAGAATGACGTCAAAATCCAACAAAATTTTTCATCGTTTTAATAGCCATGCTTTCTTTTAACGTATATAAATGTAAGTAGAAAAATGCAAATGTTTATAAGATAACAGGGTCACAAAGCAATCAGTTGGGTGGTTTGGGGCTAGTATGCACTTAGCCCTGGTTCAGATGTATTTGTTGGATTAACGTTTCTTAATCTCTCCACCCTTAGATTATAATCCATCTGCTATTTTGCGAGCCAACAAAATTAAACGATCTACAGGTATTACAAGAAAATCTTGGATACCTGCCAAAGTGCAATATAATTAGCAAAACTGTCTCTCGCAGGAAAATATGTGCTATGATGGCCCTGTGCCAAACTTAATTGCTTTTATAATAAAAAAAAAATACAAGGATTCCTGTCGTGGAGTATTGGTTAGCAAACTGAACTCATTTGTCAATACACTGTGTGCCCCCCGGGCAGTGTTTTGTGGCTTACGTTATCTTTGTTTTTATTTTTCTACCCACATTTATATACGTTACAAATAAACTAAGCACAACTGACTATTAAAAGATGAAAATTCTTTATGGATTTTGATGTCATTCTGGGAGCGGGTGGCTTTGGGGACCGGTTTTGAAAGTAAGGAGTGAGGATTGGAAAAATAGGCTAAGAATGTGAACTTGTAAAATATTGTTCTCAAATTAAATTCCAATAAAGGGAAACATTTTTTTTTTAATCAAAAGTTAGAATGTTCTAAAAAGGATAGAAATTTTTTTTTTTTTTTTTTAAATACTTTCTTTCCTCTTAATAGTAACATAAACCTTTTGGCAATAAAAGTTGACTGACAATATAACTTAGGTAGAAAATATTAATAAGTAAAAAAAGCAAAGAAATTAGTCCTTTTTGGGGTGGGGGGCAACCTCGTTGGGGGTTTCTGCGTAATACGCACCCCACCGGCCATGTAGATACACGATGTACATTATTAGTTGATGATTGACAATATAACGTCTGTTTAAAAATAATTTAAAAAATGGCGGATGGCCATAAAGCAGTGCTGAAAAAATGACAGAGGTCACAACAGGACCCCAAAAAAAGCGTCAGTTGGGGGTAAGACGCGCCGACCCATAAATCTTTCGATCACATCTTGTATTTTTCCTATTCAAATATTTTGTACGTGACGACTTCTATTACACTTTTCATATGAACTATTACTAGCAGTAGAGCCCGGGGATGTAACAGTAAGAGCTAGATCAAGTATCGACCATCATAAAGACTGAAAAATAAAATTGACAAATATTATTGTTTAAGGTTGACGAGCACGCATGTCTTAATTATTTTTATTTATTTATTTTTTTTTTACGAATTGGTCAAACTCAAACAAAAACATTGTTTTCAATCGTTATGAGTCTACCGATTGAATAGAATTTTATTACAAACAATTGTCTTGTAAATGGAATTTTTAAAGCATTCTGAATGTAAAAATAAAGAAAAAAGTGTGCAAGACAATAAGAAACACTACCTGACAAAAAAAAGTGAAGTTTTGTTGAAACGGTTGAAAAATGTAGGAAATCCGATCCCATATATAAACGAACACACACACAAGCAAACAACCTGGGTTTTATAATGAGTATAACTCGATATGAGTTGTCCCTCTTTCATTCTCACGACATCGATGCCTCTTAATCGTCTTTTCAAATTGATTTCGTGCAAAAACAATTGTGTCTTTCCAATTTTGGGCGCTGTTAGAACCACCGCAAGGCAATTTTACGCAGTCCTGTGAAGTTTTGTTGAAATCGGTTGAAAAATGTAGGAAATCCGATCCAATCTATAAACGAATAGACACACACACACACAACCTGGGTTTTATAATAAGTATGATTTTTCTTAATGTGACAACTCTGTCTTTTCTTTCATGACATTTTTCTACGACTTAACAATGTTTTCCATATGACTTTCCTTCTATGACATTTTAACCATTATTTTCCTAAAACGATAAAGTGGACCATATAACATTTTTCCGTGTCGTTTTCCACTGATTTTCTGCTAATCCGCAAAATGGTCTCTTTTCACATTTTTTTTTTTTCACTACATTTTCCTCTGACTTGTTTTACTGTTTTTACTTGTTTTAAAGTTGTGGTACGTACAAAATAATAATGACTCCTTTTATCCACTCCCTTCAAATTAGGGCGAGCTGAGGAAATTCGAGAGCCCATGTGAATTTTTCTTTGGACCAATGAAAACTTTGACTTCACAAAGATTGGCCGTCGAGCTGATAATGAGGCGAAAACAAATTCGTGAGCCTATGTGAAATTTTCTTTGGACCAATAAAACTTCTGACTTCACAGGAATTAGGCTCAACGCCTAATTCCTGTTTCTTAGGAAAAGGAAATAGCGAGCCCATGAGAAATCCTTTCTAATATAAAATAAGGAAAAAAAATTAGATCAAGAGAAGAGTGTTTGAAATCATATGAAAAGTTCCATTTCTGTTCACCCGTCCAGCGTTCAGATTTTCGCAAGTGTCATATTACCACCAATTGTATTATCGGCTTTAACCAAGTATTTGACATCTCAAACAACTTTATTTCACCAATCCAAGAAAGCTAAATATTTCAAACTATTCCTATTCGTCTACTTTTGAATGTGTGCAACTGCATAACCCTTCTATGAAAAACGAATCTTTCTTTTAATCATTTTTTAATATTATTTTGTGTCAGATGATTTAATCTGTTGTATGAACATTTCCTCTTCATGACAATTCATTGAAACTACAGACTTTAAAAACTTCTGATTTATTTTCCTGAAACGAGCAACTGACACTATTTCAAGTGTGTAGATTCGTAAATAAATTCTTTATCTTGTTTTGTTAAAATTACCCGTGTGTTTCCTCCTTATTATTCGCCATGATTAATCTTCCTCGCGTAGGTTCATTTTAATTCCGATGACCCATGCCACTATAAACTCAATCACATGACTTGTCCTATGATATTCCCAGCTACAAAATAAAGTACAGCGTATAATCTTTGCTCTCATCACAAATTCTGTCTTGTAGTTTGGATTTCATTATTTTTTTTTTACTACGGCCTTTCTTACCAAAACAAATTCTATCTTTAGACTTTCAAACTCCCGGGGATAAATATTAAGTACGTCCAAAGAAACGTAATACCTAAGGTTTAAAATGAATTTTTTTTTAAATGAAAAATCTTTCTTGAAGCTTTATTTAACTCTAATTTCAAACTAATAGATTAAATTTAATATTTCCAATAAGCAAAATGCTTTATTGCATTTCAAAACTAATTTAAATTGACTGGAAGGATTTTTTTTAATCGCAAAAATAGCTGATGCGCTATTGTTATCCACCTGTCAGCACAATGTAATTCTCTTTATCAAAAAACCTTTCAAAAATAAAATATACTTTTCTGAAACATTATTTGAGGAATACTAGCTGATTTAATGTTTAATTAAGCTGATTGAAAACAAATATTACTTACTTTTAGTTTAAAATATCACAGAAATGCATTTTTTCGTGTTGACAGCTTAACTAACAGCCGGAAGTTTATCTAATCAGTTTCTATGAGGGGATATATATGTAAAAATTTATTGAGGAATATAATGTGAACGTCTTTGTTATATAATTTTTAACTACCCAGTAATCTTTAAAAATTATGAAAGTGTTCTCCGTGATCTAATGTTTTATTGTATTTTAGATATTTTTGCTTTAAATTTACTAGAGCTGTTGCTTTTGTTTTTTGATAATGTCGTGTATGAACGTCCATATTTACAAAGATTGGCGCGTTTATACACACAAAAACAAATTCAATTTTTTTTTAAATGTTCGCTGAATTGTAGTAAGACTTTCCATTTATGATTAGTAAATATAATTTTTACTTAATAACAATATCATCTAACCTCTACAAAGTAAGATAGAATTTTTTTAAATTTAAATCTTAATGAATTATTATAATTAAAATTTTTAAAATGAAAAGAATTCTTGTAAAAAAAATACATTATTCATCTAAAAACATTTTTCTTAAGACAACAGTGTTCATAATATATTTTATTCATAGAAGCAATTAAAAGCTTTTCTAATTAATAATGTCATAGTTTCATTGCATTTTCTTTTTTATTTGACAATTCAGAGCAGTTTTTATATATATATATATAAACCGGTGTCCTGTTTTATAAAAAAAATGATGATTTAAATTCCCCCAAAATCTCTGCGTATAATTAATATAAACCTTAAGAATATAAAGAATAAAGATGATTTTTTCGAAATGTCATAAAATTAAATAAATGATGGGGGGAGGGGAGTTAAGAGATGTAAAAAAAGTTTTTATCAAGATTTTCTAAAACAGAAACATTTCCAAAATAATTGAATTCATTTGGGAATAAGTCCTGAAAATTTAATTAAAATCAAACGATTATTCGATTTTTGCGAGAATTTTCAAAATCAATGCGTCATTTTTGCCGTGAAAACACGGCAAAAATGACGCTAAAATTTCTTATACTAATTAATTCATAGTCACCTGTTGACACAAGAAAAACAAAATTTTTAACGAAAATTTTGAACTTTCTGAAAAGGATCAGAAAATATAATTTAATAATCAAAAATCCTTTGGTATTTCCTCTTAAGAATAACATAACGATTTTTAAAGATAAAATTTGTTTTTATTTAGTTTTGGTCGTTTTTTCATCATTGTATACTCATTTTTTAATGAATCTGTGGAGGTACCTAAATTTATTCGTGCATGTGACGGCTGAATGGTGATTTGTAGCAGAATCGAGTTCAGAATGGGAGACAGAAAAACTTGAGGAACATGAGTCAGTGTCCTTTGTCATATTGGGAACAAGAACAAGGCGAAAATATGGATTTAAACCAATAAAATGATATGAATGAGGGCCCTGAGAAAAATGTTTGGAACCTGGGGCCAAAATGCAGTAAAATTTAGAATGAGACAAATGAGAAAAATTAATAAAGATCGGGAAAATCAACTGATCAGATACAAATTTAAAAAAAAATAATTTTACCTCAAACAAGGCAACAAAGCCACTAAGACTCAAGAGGTTACTGAGTGTTACAGAATCTGATAAAATACAGTATTAAAGAGAGATAACAATAAAGTAACAAGAATTAAGAAAACAGTAGATAACGATTGGCATTGCATTTAAATTTCTTGAAACTTCAAAATGACTTCTTTCATTTTCAGAATTGCTGTTTGACTTCAATGGGTTTCATTTTATGGAGACATGTGAAAATTAATGTCTATTTAACTAGACTTCAATCTTTAGAGATATTGCAAGCTAGGATAATTGGTGTGATTGAAGGGATTACTGAAAATCAGCTGCAAGATATTTTCTGAGAAGTGCAGAATTCTATTACCCTTCGTATGCGTAATGATTCGGTTTGTCACCTTTGCTCTGGGGAAGAAATTTGCGCGACTCAATGATTTTAAGAGCGATACCGATGGAAACTTAGTTTCAGCGCGGCAATGTCAACGATGAGGGACCAGATAAAAAAGGATCCAACCTACAAATACTCAACGGTGGACCAAGCGGAAAAAAGTTATCAAACCCAGCGGCCGTGAAGGCGGATGAAGGCTGCCACAAATCTTTCAACTTCAATCGTCTTTGTCTCCTTACCATTGGATCCAGTTGGTCGATTTGTGAAGAATCGTCTGCTTACTGAAGTGCAACACCAAACACACGTTAAACAAAAAAAAAAAAAAAACGCACAGACGTCTTGTTCTGCAGACCAACTCAAAACTCTCCAATGTTTCCTCTTTTTTTAAACTTTCGGACAGAATTTAAGAACACACTATATTTGATCCCCAAAAACGTATTCTGTGCTAATTATTTAGCCCTTTCATCACCTGTCCACCCGAGAGATTTCCAAACCGTCTATACCCCGGGTGTGACAGCAAAATTGTCCAAATGGTGTAACAGCAAAATTGTCCATCCAACGAAATGTTTAATATCTAAAAAAAAACAAAGTACTAAACTAATTGAGTTTCTTTTTTCCAGGTTTTCAAGTAAGACGTTTAGCCATTGTTGAGGGAGACAAAAGTTATCTCCCTTTGACTAACCCTTTAAAAAGCTAAAAATAGATATATAGATAGTCACGTGAACTGCCCGAGGGATCGTTAGGCGCGAAAGTCAAACATCCTCTTTGGTTCCTGGCAGTCAAACCAGAAAGACTTACTTATTCAGGCTCGTGACGATCAACATAATATAAGTACTAAAGATCACCATTTTTTTTTCAGATATCAAATCTCTTATAAAAACACATACACACCTTGTATGAATATTTCAGATATAAATATATATATGTTGAGGGGTCTACCCCTTTTTACACAAATGGACTCACCTAGCATATACATATACTACTGCTACGGGAAGACGAGAGCAAGACACCGAGTCTAGCTGAGTCGTGATACAGTCTTTGACTGTAAGCGACAGCTGTCGGACTCTCTGCGTTAACAGAGAGGAACCCGGACGAAGCTTTGCCGAAGGGCATGGTTTCGTCCGGGGAGGTAAACAGGGCCTGAACCCGTCTAGACGGATTCAAAGGCTATATTTTTGGCCGAGCCTACGGGCTCGGAGTTACCCACATTAAACCGGCCTTGTGCCACATTTGGTCCTCGTGGGTGGATCGATAAATACCGCAAGACCGAAGAGTCGTGGGCACCTCGAGGTGGTGTAATGGTTAACAAGCTTGTCTCGCTATAACTATTACGACTGAGTAGTGAGTTCGATCCTCACTGGGTACCCCATACTTTCGGCCTTGTGCCACATATGAGCTACGCTTGGAAAATCACTACGACTGAGTAATGAGTTCGATCCTCACTGGGTGCCCCTTACTTTCGGCCTTGTGCCACATCCAAGCTACGCTTGGAAAAAAAGGGCACCTTGAGGCGGTATAATGGTTAGCAAGCTTGTCTCGCTAGAACAATTACGGTTGAGTAGTGAGTTCGATTCTCACTGGGTGCCCCCTAATTTCGGCCTTGTGCCACATCTAAGCTATCCTTGGAAAATCACTAAAGACCGAGGAGTCGAGTCCAGAATGACGGAGTAAAAGGTTGTATGCAACCGGAAGAGTGAGGGCGAGGTAACAGCGTTGTAGGAGTCACAGTGAGCGAGCACGTAGACTCAGTAAGAAGTCATACAGCGATACTTCAATACCAAAGACTGTATATATATTTTGCTACTAACCCGTATTCCTGGAACTACTAACCTGCTTTACCAGTTTGTATTATTACGTTAATACATTATTTTCCTATATTCATTCCTGGCGTTTGTTATTTATTGGTACCGGATTTCAACCCGGAATCCACAACAATATATATATATATATATATCAATTGCTGTTATATGAAGACTTATGTGGTTATTTTAAACTTTTTTTTTCGGTGTTTATGTTGTATTGCTATTCGCTTTGTTAATTAATCCAAAAGCACACCTTCTCGCACAACACCATCTTGACACCATTTACCGTAAGAATCACTGAAAACCCCTTTGAGTTATTGCTGTGGTGTCTTTCCACTAAGGTAATAGGAAAGGTTGACCTCGGGGGAACAGTGAACGCTGGTCAACCGACACACACTCCCAAATCGTGTAACACACGTCTATTGTATTTCTTGTTCAATACACTATTTATCTGCAACCTTTTGTTTTTGGTATTTCTTAACCATATATTTGGTCACAACAGTTATTCAGCTAGAAAGAGAATTGTTTAAAATTGCTTCGTGTCAGACCCATTGTCTTCCTAACTGAGCAATGGTAAGAGGAAAAAAATCATTCATGTTGTCCCAACATTCATACTCTGGCTTTCATCTTCAAAGTTCATTCAAGAACCAAGAAAAGTGAATAAGTTTAAAAAAAGAGGGAACAGTAGAAAGGAAGATCAATTAGAAAAGATCCAACTCAATTCATAAGACGTTTAGTACCTGGGAGAGAGGTTTCAGCTATGACAGTCCAAAGAGCAGTGAAAAAAGACTTGAAAATGAAATTGTACGTGAAATGTGTGAGACACCTTCTTACTCCAGGACAGAAAGCATGTTAGAGAGGACGAAGATCATCTCGAATAAGTTGTAAAATGATCATGGAATATATATATATATATATATATATATATATATATATATATATATATATCCATGATCATATATATATATATATATATATATATATATATATATATATATATATATATATATATATAAAAAGAAGGGAAGAGAGGTGCCGCAAACGTTTTTGGTTGTAATGTGGATTTATTTAGAAAAAAAATATTATGCTTTGTTTTCCATAATTTTACTACAAGTGTTTCTGGTCTCTTGACCGTCTTCAGGTAAAAGGGGAGATTTCCACATATTATTAAAAATAATTAATTTTTTCCTTATGTCTTTCAATGTTAAATATTCTCGATATGAGACATTTTCTGTTTTTGTGTTAGTAATCCGAATTTCGGTCGCGAGACCAGAAACACTTGTAGTAAAAATGTGGAAAACAAAGCATACTATTCATATAAAATCCACATTACAACCAAAAACATTTGCGGCACCTCTCTTCTCTTCTTTTTAATATACATACTTTTCTCTTGTTGGAGCCACTACAACCTCTTTCTTTATATATATATATATATATATATATATATATAACTTTCTCTCAATCCTTCATGAACTTCCGATCCTTATCTATGAATAATTATCATTTTCGTTTATGATCGATTTCATTGCGATTCGTCTGTTAAGCTTAGAGAGTAATTATATATTCTTATTGCTCAAAGTAAAGTCCATTAGTGTTATAAAAACCTCGAAGAATTCCAGTAATATATCTTTAATCATTTCTACGATACAATGGTCCAGAGCTTAATCTAACAATTGGACAATTTTGCTGTTACACCCGGTATCTGGTCTGTTGTATTATTCTGGAATAAGAAACGCGATATTTATGCCCATAATGTTATCAGAAAGAGCAAAGCAAACACAGTAGGACGGTAGAATACGTCGCTAAGAACTATTGCAACTGCTTAGCAACCATGGCATATTTGAGAAAGATATTAGAATAATCTAGAACCAATACTGACAGAAAACCATTTGCATAAGGATAGAAAAAGGAATTCAGTAGATATACAAAAATAGAAAGAGGTGTAAGACAAGGATGTGCCGTCTCACCGGACTTATTCAAGTTATACAGCGAGACGATTCTGAAATAATTCGAAGTCCTACCAGGATTCATTATTGGCGGCCACAATCTTTACAACATAATATATGCAGATAACACAGTGTTGATATCAGACACGGAGAGCCGTGATCGCCTACGCCGGTAAAAGACACGGCAAATAAAAAAGATATTTGATCTGTTGTATTATTCTGCTCTAATTCCTGACCTGTCTCACCTGATACCCATTTTTGTAATGTATAGATGTATATCAGGGGTCGGCAATCCATGTCCTAAAGAAGTTGCAGATTTCTGAAGGTTCTTCTCTAAAATCTCCCTGTACATGCTACCATTCATTCTACCATGGATAACTTGTAACTCACCAGTGCCCTTGGATGCAAAGCATCCCCATATCATAATGGAAGCACCCCCAAACTTAACTGTGGGGATAGTATTGTGCTTGTTGAAGGCAGTGCCATTTTTTCGCCAAACACTTGTCGCTGTGTTCCTTCCGAATAGTTCAACTTTCGTTTCATCCGACCAGATTACCTTTTCCCAAAACTGCATACCTTTCTTTTCATAAGTTTCGACAAACTTTAATCGGTCTTTGACATGTTTGGTTTTCAGTAAATGCACTTTTCTTGGTGATCTAGAATGAAAGTCTGTACGATATAGCGCTATGCTAATGGTATCCTTACTTACATTAATTCCAGCACCCTCAAGATAGTTTTAATTTCAGAACGAGTACTGAAGGGTTTTTTTCACATTTCTGCTGATCCACCTTGAAGTACTCTCATTTATTTTTCTCGGTCTTCCATTTCTTGGAAGATTTGCTGTACCGTCGTCATACTTCTTATACTTTCTGATGATATTTCCTACTGTACTTAGTGCTAGATTCATTTCTTTGCTAATTTTTCGGTAACCTTCTCCTCCTTTGTGACGTTCAATGATTCTATCTCGCATATCTCTGGATAATTCTTTAGTTTTTGCCATTTTTAATCCTTGAATTGCAGAATGCACATCAAAGAGTCAGATAATTAGTAGCACTATCTTGTAAACAATTGTGTGCTTCTCTGATTGGTCAGAGATAACATTCCAATAATATCGAAAATTTGAATATTTAAAGTCTTTTAAAATACAAAGTTTCGATTGGAAATTTGAAAAAAAGTGTCAAGTATCCAATACTTTTGCATAGGGTAATTTTGAACTTTGGTAAAAAAAAAAATGGATTCAACCATGAGTTTTTAATTTTCCTCCCATATATTCCTTCTAAAACAACTTTACGAGATATTACTTACCAAATATCAGGCAAAACGGCGAACATAAACTAGAGTTATAACAGAAAATAACATGTATCCAATACTTATGGGTGTCACTGTACACCCCTGGTGTATATCATACTAACTCTTTACTCAACTCACGTATTATCCAATGTAAACATTTCGGGAACATCTATATTTGATAAGTGATGAAACACTAGAGCAGGTTGACTTTTCACTTTTTTTAGAAAATCAACATTGGACTTTATGTGAAAGCTGGGATATGATGTGATAAGCACTGATATCGAAAATTAGATTCATAGCTTTTAGCCATTTTTGAACATTTGGTTTTAAAGATCGTCTAAAAATTGTACGTAAAAACCCAATTTCTGCAGGTTTTTGCTTACAAACTGATTAAGAAAATTTACTATATCAAAAAATAAATCCAAATAAAGTTGATATTTTTTGTATTAGATACATTGAATAGAAAATATACTTCTGCTGTTTGAATTTTCTTCTTCATTTGTGATGAGATTAGCCAGCATTCATAGCCATAAATGGACAACGATATTACATAACAGTTCAGTAGCTTTTTCTTTGTTTCCAACGAAATGTGCCAGTTTCTTAACATTTACAAAGGTGCCGAAGAAATGACGCTAATTTTCAAGTCTAAACAAATCTTATATATTTACTTTGTATCTTGTGCCATATTCAAGTTACGCTTAGAAAATATTTACTTTTGTGACACTATTTAGCTATGGTAATTGGCTAACTAATTAACCATAGAAATTAAAAACAGGAAAGACTTAAGGCGAGAAAGAGCTATATCGAAAGATAGACTGAGCGACATTAAAAAGAAGATTTTATTTTATTTACGAAGAAAGATACTTTTCACACGAGACAGAAAATCCGTAATAAAAAGCGAGATATGAGATGAGGGAGTGAAGCGCCAAGAGAAACAGAATTCAGAAAGAAAAACAAAGCCAACCGATACATGGCGGCCATAAAAAATTTCGGCGAAATGGAAAGTGATTAATCTTCCAAAAATGGGAAGTACTTAATTTTCATGGCCTAAAAACAAAGAGAATTATTGCTGGGAATCGAGAATTATCTAGGAACACAAACCACATCAGGCCCCACAACGGGTTTTGGTCGGTATCCATATAAACGAACGTCTCGAGGCAGCTAATCAGAGTTAGTTTGGGCAGGAGTTCCAGCAGTTGATTCGCAGTTGCAGTCAGACCGTTGCCTCGCAGAAGCTGACCGAGAGATTTCCACATCCTTTTCGACTTCGACTTCCTACCAAAAAGTAAGTTATATTGACGAACGACTTAAGATAACAAAACTCGCTTAAGAAACGCAAAAGTGTCAAAAATCCATAGAAACGGGCCTGGAGAGAAACACACTCCTGTATATAACAGACGGATAAAGGTAATTTGTTATTTCTCAACATATTTTGAACCTCTTGAGTTTTGTTTTATTGCTTCTTTTACTTACGCTTGTGCGATATCACCTTCACCCCGGATTCAGCTTGCACTACGGCTCGACGCCGGATTGATTTCGTCTACCTAAGATCAAAGTCACAACGTGGGTAGGTTAGACTTGAGATCAAAGTATTTACTTCGGTAACCAGACGTTGGAGGTGAGCTGGGAACGACAAAGCTAGTATCGAACTGAGATGACACAGGCTGGTGGAAGTGACAAGGAGTCAACCCCAAACGATAGTAGAAGAAACCTTACAGCTTTGCACCGCAACTGGGCCGACAACGCAGTGTCACATATTGGCACCGCGACTAGAGGACGTCACATATTGGCGCCGCGACTAGAGGACGTCACATATTGGCGCTGCGACCATACCAGTGGGTGTCCCACTTTGCATCTTTATTGCGTGTTCAGGTTACGATATCGCGTATCAGTAATATTTTCATACCTGTAATTACCTGACAAAAGTAGATCGCCTGAAAAAAATGTACAGAAATCCCTAAATTACGCGGGTTTTTGCTTACAGTCTTCAAAATGTTACTATTTCAAGAATAAATCCAAATAAATAAATCTTTTGTATTAGACGACATTGAATGGAAAATATATTCAAACCAGAATTCTAATTATGAATCACCATAAGCAAAATATGCAATTTTTTACTTATTCGGTAAGTGAAAACTGTGTAAAAATTGTTAAAGATTACAAAAAAAAAAAAAGAAAAAAAAATTGCTAAACAACAAAAATAGTCTTGTAAATTGACATAACTAATTACTGTATTTTCCGGTTTGCAAGACGATGCGGCTTGGAAGACGTACCCTAATATTGGAAAGAAATTTCTAAGACAAAAATAGTAATTCTCATACAACAAAACATTCACCATGCGTCCCTCACATACTGGAGCCATGTATTGTTTACATTAATCACTCGTCCAATTTTGTTTGTATGGTAACAACATGGTAACAAACAGGAAGGTTTATAGTTTTAGAAATACTTGTAACAGCTAAGTACTGAGGTTACATCATATAAAAGGCTGAATTAGATAGCTAACCTTATAGTGTAATGAGTCAACATACAAATCGATGTGTCTATCAGTCAAGCCAAGTAGGTGAACATTCAAGCTTACTTGAGCCTGGGCGTTGCCTTACATTCATCTTGGAAAATGTCCACGTATTTTTCAAGGTATTTTTTAGGAAAAAAAGTGCATTTTGTAAGCCGGAAAATACGGTAAGTATGAATAAATGTTTACTAATCTAACGGATAATCTTTTATAGCCTCTTCTCTAACTTCCAATTCATCTGATAAGGTGAAAAGCTTTGTACTGTAGATTTTTAACGCAACATTTTGTATTTCATTTTGTATTGACTATTACTTTATTCTCGGGACCCTGTTGAAGATATAAAATTGTTACTTATGGAATGTATCATCTCATTTAATTTTAAACCAATCAATTCTACATATTATAAGGCTGTGCGCTAAGGCTTTTACTGATCACCGAAATAACATTTCAAAGCTCTAATTTTGAACCTAAACTTAATCTTTAAACTCGTTTCCTCAAAGGTAATGATTTGGAAAAGATATTTTATAGTAAAATTCTCAGAACAATTCTGTGGAGAAGACAAATTGGTATAAAAATGACAATAGGAAAAACATGTTAGTTTTTTGCCGACGCGTTTCGTCTTCCGACTTTATCAAGGCAAAATTGAAGTGAAATGTTTTTGTTTTCATAGTTATATTAAATCCAAAATTTAAAAAGAAAGAGACGCTTTTACGTAAGCCTCTTTCTGGCTAATGTTAACTTCTTTTATACTAAGAGGTTTTTCCTATTGTCATTCTTATATCAATTTATCTTACCCACAGAATTATTCTAGGAATTTTACTATATTGTCGGCATAAAAAAAAAAATCAGTAACAATACTCTAGTCACAGCCTAATTTCAATCCGGCAATTCCAAAATCGTTACCGAACATGATCAGCACTTAAGAGAGGCTTACTGGGAAATTCACCCCTTCGAAGTGTATGATTAATGCAAGGAAACTAGTTCAAAAGACCCAAGATATTATTATTATTATTATTATTTGATTCTTGGATATTTTGGTTAGGTGATGATGGACATACCGCAGGTTAAAGACACATCACTTACCTCAGCACATGAGCTTCTCTAAGCGGCGATACCACATGCGCACTCCCAATGATGTCAATGATTCTAGGCGTCTTGTAAGGTAGAAAATCGTTCCGGAGTGCGCCAATCACAAAAGGGAATAACTTGAGCTGCATTTATCTGACAGGTCTTGGTACCTCTGTATTTTCGTTTGATCTACCTTCAGGATATCCCAAAGTACCGCAACGTCTATCAGGATCCATTCATGACTAGTTTTATAACCCAAATGTGATATCAGGACGATTACTTTCCAATCGCTTGTCAGTTAAGATAGTAGTATCCCACAAGAGCTGCACTTGCTCATTCTCAACTACTGACGGTGGTGAATGCTTTTACCATTTTATTATTATTATTGGTAATTTAATTTAAAATGGGATTATTTTATAATAAGTAGCCTATTCCACACAATTCATAAGGTGTCATCTCAAATGTCTAGCTGGATCCACGCATATCCGCTCTTGTGTACAAATGTGATATCGGGGCGATTGCCCTCCAAGCGCTTGTCAGTCAAGATAGTAGTATCCCACAAGAGCTGCACATGCTCATTCTCAGTTACTGACGTTGGTGAATGCGCTTACCATTTATTATTATTATTATTATTATTATTATTATTATTAGTAGTAGTAGTAGTAGTAGTAGTAGTTAATTTAAAATTCAATTTCCGTAATGGTTCCAGATTTTCCAGTGCAAATATTGGCCAACATATTATTATTATTATTTCATATGATATCCTCCCCGATACTTAGATATTTTGGCCGATATGATGATGGTCATGTCTCAGCTTCTATCCCCGCAGTACTTTCCTCAGCACATGAGCTATTCCAAGCAGTGCTGCCACCTGCACACTTGCAAAGATGTCAGGTATTTCCAAGGCACCCTGCCTATCAGAAAGATTCCCGGAAATAGCTCCGAGTGCGCCAAACACAAAGGGGGTCAATCTTGAACTGTTGCACGGTATATTTCTCAAATTTGCCCTGCCAAGACCTGGTATTTTTATATTTCCAACTGCCCCGTTTTCATGATATTTGCATCCCAAAGTATCGCAACGTCTACCAGGATCCATTCATAGCAGATCTTGTGGCCAAATGTGATATCAGGGCGATTGCTCACCAAGCGCTTGTCAGTCAAGATAGTAGTATTCCACATGAGCTTCACTTGCTCATCTTCGACTACTGATAGTGATGAAAGCTCTTACCACTTCTCAACGCATTCGAGGCCATACTTCTTGTTGCCAGTGTAATCTAGGGGCTAATTTGTCATGGTGCTGTCTTTTTATGCCAGTCTGTGTACAGCCACTGACGATGTGTGGTACATTCTCAGTGGCCTTCCTTTCAGATGTTCTATCCATAACCTACTTGATGGAACGTGTTCTTAAAGCAGGTTTCTGCACTGCATAGGTCGTTCCTTCATTTTCCTTCTTTTAGAACCCGCTCATAGGCTACTTCCATGATTCCAGAATTCTTGGATCTCTTGTGCCAGGCTTTTTGATTCCATGCATTCACTAGGTCCTCTTTGGACCGTTCAACAATACACGCAACATACCTCACAACCCAGGCCACTCAAATATTGATGCCCGAAACCAAATTTCCACCATTCACCATGGATATGCAGAGCTTCTTTGCATGTCGAACACATTATTATTATTGTTACTATTATTATTCTATTATAATTGTGCTTCCCCCTTTTCGTTAGTTTTCACGACCGTTACTCCCTGCCAATATCTCATAAATAATGGATTATTCCGTTTTAATCGTATGGAAAGGAAAAATATTTTATTTGCCTTCTCCCAGAACCCGCTCATAGGCTACTTCTATGATTCCGGATCTGCCACCTTTTCCTTACACGCATCGACCTTCTCATAAATACTCTCCTCTCCGTTCTTTCTGTCATCAACAATCACCTTTTAATTCAGCGCTCTTTTTAATGTTCACTCCTGGCTATTGTGCAAGTACTCATGCAAGGACTTACATTCTGATGCTACACACTCTTCTACCCCTATCAAACCTTTTCTGTCCTCTTTTTAGGATAGATAAAGCCTAGGATGTAAGCACCTGGTCATGGTCATCATGTTTCTTGTCGTTTAACCTAAGCTTTCTAGGTCTTCCTTCGTCCATTCAACAATGCCTCCATTATATAATCACGACTGCCTGGAACCAAATTTTCACTATTTAATTTGAATCTACAAAGCTTCTTTATACACCGAATATACTCATCTCGTATCTCTGATTTCATCTTTTCATTGTGAGTTTTGTAGTTCTGTAGTGCTCCCAGATATTTCAAACTTCTTTTGTCTACTTCCTTTATAGAGTCTCCATCGGGGAGCGCCATCTTTGCGCTATACGCCTCTCTTTCCCTCTTCGTCTCCAGAACAGCACACTTATTGAGCCCAAAATGGGAGTATATCCTTACGATGCTCATCAACTGCATATTATTGGTAGCATATGACTTAAAACACACCTCGAAGTTGACTTTCCTACGCCGCGCGTTGACAGAGGATTCGATTCGATTTGAGTTCGCCTTACCATCACTACTCCGGTTTCGAGGGCTGAGCGCAATCGTAGGTCCCGGGATTAGTTGAATTTCCTCCAGTGTTGATCGGCCTTGAGGGTCATTCTTCCGTCCTCTTTTCCAGATAAATAAAGCCTAACTTCATCATTTCTCGGATGTAAGCACCTGGTCATCGTCATTATGTTCATTGCCGTTCGAACCGAGCTTTCTAGGTCCTCTATGGTTCATTCAACAATGCCTCCATCGCAACCCCGACTGCCCAAGCATTGATGCCCGGAACTAAATTTCCACTGTTCAACTTGGGCCTACAAAGCCGAACACATTATTATTATCCTATTATAATTGTGCTTGTCCCTGCTTTCCTTAATTTTCACGACCGTTACGCCCTGCCAATACTCCATAATTAATGGGCTATTTCGTTTGTGATCGTGTGGACAAAGGAGAAAAACATTACTTGGTTTCAGTAGGAAAATTTAAAAAATGCTTTCCTTCCATATTTTAAACTTTAAGTAAGTAACATTTATTTGAATTTAGATGAGATTAACATTAAATTAGTTTATATATAATATATATATAATATATATAGAGAGAGAGAAAGAGAGAGAGAGAGACCTATAGAAAGTTATATTTTATTTTTGAAAGATTTTTTTAATAAAGAGAATTACGTTGTGATGACAGATTTGTCAATATGGATGATTTTAACGTTTTTATTGATATAACCAGAAAAAAAAGATTCCAATTAATTTAAATTCGGTTGGGAGTATTTTGTTTAAATTCAATTTATTATCTTGGAATTAAAACAGATAAAAGCTTCAACAAATATATTTTAAATCTTAGGTATCGCTTTTTTTCATTTTCTTGATTTACCTACGTATATATATATATATATATATATATATATATATATATATATATATATATATATATATATATATATATGCATGCGTGTGTGTGTGTGTGTGCGTGAAAAGTGTGTGTGTGTATATATATATATATATATATATATATATATATATATATATATATATATATATATATATATATATATATATATATATATATATATATATTATATGCGCGGTACTTATTAGAAAGCGCTCAATATCCGAGATGGAGCTAACATATTTGGTTGGATTGATGTGAGTTTGTGACTCTGGGTTTCACGCTTTTGCGATCGTCAGACAAACTGATTAATTTTTTAAGAAATTTGGGATTTATGTAGATTGCGCGTTCATATATATATATATATATATATATATATTAAAGACATTTTTTATGTTTAACGTTCTTTTTATAGATACAAGTATTTAAGCAAATGCTCTTTTATAATAAACAGTATTAAATAACATTTACCGGCCTGAATGTCCGAGAAATTTTCATAGAAAATATTCGTCCTTTGACAGGATTCGAACCTGCATCCTAACCGTTCGAATCCTGAAAATGAAAATTTCTCGGACATTCAGGCCGGTAAATGTTATTTAATACTGTTTATTATAAACAGAGCATTTACTTAAATACTTGCATCTATAAAAAGAACGTTAAACATAAAAAATGTCTTTAATAAATAAATTGTCCGACTTTGTCCATTTCTTAATATATATATATATATATATATATATATATATATATATATATATATATATATATATATATATACACGTTGTTTGTTTTTGATTTTGTCGACATCACAGTATAGTAGGGTCAGTTGGGCATCGTCTGTAAGAAAAAGAGCAGCATGGCGCAATTCACTCCACCCGAAATTTGGAAACGGCATTGCTTTACTGCGCCGGAAGCTCCAGTACGAACTTTTCAGAGTATTTGGGTGTCAAATGTGAGGACAGTGTAGAGGATTCAGAAAGAATTGGATGATATATCCGGTCAACATTATGGTGTATGGAATGATGCCTTGAGGGGGTATTTCTGCCTGGGTCAAGAGGGTGGCTGCTGAAAGACCCTATATCCGGCAACAGGACTCTGCATCATGCTATGCGAGCAGGAAAACCAAGTTCCGGCTGTCATACAATTTCTACGACCACATCACCCCTTACAACTGACTCCCTAACACCCCAGACTGCAACCCCCTTGATTATTATTTGAAGGGCGCAGTTGAACAACAGACCAACAAAACTCCTTGTAACGCCAAACATGAACTGAAGTCAAGGATTATGGTAGCATTCACCAACTTAAACAAGGAGACCGTCCAGAAGAGTTGCAGGAGATTCCAAAGTCGTCTGGAAGCCGTGGTTTACGCCAATGGTGATTTTATTGAATAAATTTACTCTTCAGTATTTCAAGATATTTTTGTGTAATTTTGGTAAATATGTCAGTTAAAATGTGTAATTTTGGTAAATATGTCAGTTAAAATGAGATATCAGGGTTATTTTCATTTTTGCGTCATCTAGGCGACAATTTATCCATCGCACCCTCTATATGTAGAGAGATGGGCCAGAAGTGAGAGAGGGGACAGAAGTGAGAAAGGGGTACTTCGCCATGGTGTAATGGTTAGCAAGGTTGTCTTGCTAGATAAATTACGACTAAGTAGTGAATTCGATCATCACTGGGTGCTCCATACTTTCGGCCTTGTGCCATATCTAAGCTACAATTAGAAAATCGCTATATATATATGTGTGTGTGTGTGTAGAGAGAGAAGGGGAGGAGAGAGAAAGAGGAGGAAGAGATTTGAGTATGGAATCCGCTTATTGTGATCAGTTTGATCATAATCCTTTAGATGATAACAAAAAGTTGAAAACACTAAGCAACTGAAACAAAATGCATTCATTACTGCAAGACATTATAAATGATAAAAAGATAGTACGTAATATTTTGTATTGAAATTTTAAATTCATTTTAATGAAATGTTTGGAACCGAGTGATTTTGATAACAATAAATGTTTGATAACAATAGATGCAATAATAATATAGGATTAAGATAAATATCAAATTTGTCATTGATGTTATATTCAGTACCTCTACTCCAGAATTTCGTAGACAAAACTGATATCTCCTGACGAGTGGGGGCGAACAATTACACAAAGGTTTGTCAACGAAACTCTGAAGTCGGAGTGCTGAGTTTAACATCAATCAGCTAAGTGACAAATTTGATATTTGTATTAATCTAGTTAAAGCTCTGACTAATATCGAGCAAAGATTGCAAAGACTGCTCGCATTAAATATCCTTCCTTTCAGGTTACCACTGACAGCATTTCTAGCTTCATATCATCTTTGTTATATATATATATATATATATATATATATATATATATATATATATTGTGTGTGTGTGTTTAGGCAGCAATCCTTCATTTATACATGTTACATTAAAGACGACAGACAAGCTACTACGATTAAGCTTTTTATTTAATTTTTCTTATGTTCAAATAAGTGTTTTCTTTTTGGACACAGTGTTTAGAAACTGTCCAAATGTTCTATAATTCTGAGCGCTTTCGGCTATACATTTAGCCATTATCAAGGATGATTTTAATTTTGCTTTTTAATTGGGTGCATGTTTTAGGAATTTGGGGAACTTATTAAAGTGACAAAATTTTTACTTATACATACATACATACATATATATATATATATATATATATATATATATATATATATATATATATTTCAATAATGAATATAGGCATGTTTTATTTTCTGAACAGTCAACACATTGTGTCCGTGTTCGTAGTTAATATTATTAAGTGTTGGCTTTTACTTTTTAATTATTATGGCTTCTATTATTTTTAATCTTTTTTACATGTGGATGAGGTTATTATGCCTGTATTTTCTACTAAAAATCAAATTCATTATGTACTACAAAATATTTAATACAGCTAACCTTATCCTCAAAAATTACAACACACCAGCAAAAATCAAAATTACAACGAACGAACATTATGAGTTCAAATGCCCCTTAAGGAATTGTGTTCCTGATCAAACCGAATTCATAAATAATTACACCAGTCACACGACTACATGCCTATCCAGACGCCTTACGTTACACCTATCATCCGACCAAAGCTCCATCAGAACTCATTTAAATACATACACACTTACCAGACTCCATCCGAAACATACTATTAGAAAATACTTTGGACAGTTTCTACAAACCCAGTATCCAGAAAAGAAAACACTTCTTTGAACGCACGAAAAATTTAATAAAAAGCTTAATCGAAGTAACTTTTCCCTCGTCTTTAATGAAACAAGCATATATATATATATAACCAAAAGGAAAACTTTCCTTTATCCATGCATTTCGTCCTCTGATGATCTTTATTTTTTGTCTTTATTCATATTGTCTTTTTACAGATATATTTTTATTTATATATGAATTTTTAAACACACACACACGTGTGTGTGTGTTTAAAAATTCAGATTCGTGTGTGTGCGTGTGTTCGTGTGTGTGTATTGATGTATTTCTTATATATATATATATATATAGTGGATGCATGCATTTGAGTAGATATCTCTGTTTTTTAAACAGAATAATTTTTGTCTACCGGCCTGGAGTTATAATCAACTTGTTTCCTTGTTTGCCTTCTCTATGGTTTTGAATTCAGAATAATAATAATAATAATAATAATAATAATAATATATATATATATATATATATATATATATATATATATATATATATATATATGACCGCCATGAAAAGAAAAAAAATATTTTTATTACCACTCATAATGATAAGAGATAAAAAGTAAAACTAAAAAACGGTCTAGCCAACCGGTTTTGAACCTCATCCAACAGATCTAAATCGAGGTTAAGAAATTAAATTGAATTATCACTAAAAAGAGATGAACAATATGTATTATGGAAAAAAATATTGCTTAGCTGGAAATTAGTTGGTGGCTCAGTACGAAGTCCCTCTCCGTGTAAACAGAAGGACTTCGTACTGGGGTATTGAGGGCTGTTGTTCATTGCGTTCATGGGAATTGCCCCAACTCCTTGTTATCAGCCTTTCCAATAAGTGTGGCTGGTTCTACACAAGCCTTCACCCCTCTAAACAAATCTTTTGTGTGGATAGTCTGCAGTTCAGTTCTGTGTTACTTCTTTGCTATTCCACCTAAGCAACAAGTCCACTGGTGAGAGAGTTAAGGCGACGGGGACAGGTACAGGATTAAAAACTGAATTGAAAGGCACTCATACGACAGGAAAGTTCCTCAATATATATATATATATATATATATATATATATATATATATATATATATATATATATATATATATATATATATATATATATTAGGTTGGTGCAAAAATAATTTCGTTTTCTAACATATGTTACTATGTGAGAAAACGAAATTATTTTTGCACCAACCTAATATATATATGTATATATATATATATATATATATATATATATATATATATATATATAAATACCTCCTGACGAATGAGTCCGTCTACGAAACTGGTGTCGGGATTCTGAAGATAACATCAGGTGATTGGAATTTCGAAGCAAATCCTTTATTTTGTCCACCGGGGAAAATTTTTCTTATTCCACGTGCCATGCCTCTGACGTCTCAGTTATTTCCTTTAACTCAACTCTCCACATTTTGGGGTTCACCACTGCTGTAGCCAGGTATTGAACTCACAACTCTCCGGTTCTCGTCACTGGATCTAACTAACGCCTTGAGTTCATATGCCCTTGAAGACATCAGTGTATGAATTTTGGGGACTTATTAAAGTGACAAAATTTTTACTTATACATACATACATACATATATATATATATATATATATATATATATATATATATATATATATATATATATATATATATATATATATCAATAATGAATATGCTTATAAAACGCGTAAATTTCAGGAATAAGTTATCCAAAAAAGACTTTCGCTTGAAGATGGAACAGAGCTTAGTACTTTAATTCAATTTAATTCAAATAATTATATTGAAGTTTTCGGCTCTTGTTTTGAAACATGAGAACTCTTATGTGGCGTTGGAATCATATGTTTAAACAAATAATTATATATATATATATATATATATATATATATATATATATATATATATATATAGGTAAAAATCTGTGAACAAGTAATCCAAGTGAATCTTAATAATATAAAATATGAAAACCGATGCACAACGAGAGCTCAGTGTATTCATTAGAGAGCATATATATCTTTGAATTTCATGTATATATATATATATATATATATATATATATATATATATATATATATATATTCTCAGTCTCTAAAATAGGTACTATATTGTTTATTCGAGTTCAGCATGTATATTTATTTGGAAATATGACGATTTCGAAAAATATTAATAGATATTTAGTTTGGGGATTGAAAAGCAAATTTACCTACTATTTTCATTATTCCACTCCTAAAATGTTTGATGAAGTTAAATAAATATCGAAACATGTCAAATTCATCAAGATTAACTTCTTGTTTTGCATTTATCCATTTTATATTTTATCCACAATTGCAGTCGTGTTTCCATGCATATAAAATGCATCTCATCAGGCGATTGTAAATTACTGACGAGAGAACGAATAATTCAGATTTAAAAGCAAAGTTTTAATTTTAAGCCTTTAAATCTAAATAAATAGATTTAAAAGCAAATAGATTTAAAAGCAAAATTTTGCTTTTAAGCCTGATGAGATGCATTTTATACGCATCGAAACACGACTTCAATTGTGTAGCAATTTTGACATGTTTTTAATGTAATATCATATATATATATATATATATATATATATATATATATATGGGAGAATACGATGTATAAATATACAATATTAGGTAATTGAATAGCAATGTGAAAAAATTCGGGGAATTAAAAAAAAAACAGCAATGAAAACAAAAGCGGTTGGTAAATCGAATGAAATCGGTTGAGCTGTGCGTCTAGATCCGTCGGACGCCAGAAATTTAAAAATTGAAAACGTTAATATTGAAAATCTTAAATGGAGCGTTCCTACATTTTCAACGTTTAATCAACACCCCCGACCCACCCGGTGCATAATTGTAACCGACATTTACATTTATATCTCCCCTGTGCCCCCCCCACATATATATAATTCAAAAAGAACATTACATTAGTCTGATGAAGTCGTTTTCGAGGACGAAACGCGTTACATTGAATTATTTCAATTGTCATTCATTTACCTTATATATATATATATATATATATATATATATATATATAGGGTGGTTGAAAATAACTCCTCATTTTATGTATGAGGGGCCAGCCAGGAGTCCTGACTTACACACTATGACTTTTTTTTCTTTGGGGTTGGTTAAAGGAACAAGTCTACAATACCAAACCAAGACTTTGGAAGAACTTGAAGTGCGAATACAAGAAATTATGTCTTCCATACCACAAGATTCCCGGTGAAATCATTTGACGCGATTCCTGGGCCGACTCGAGAAGCTCATAACGAAATCTGGTCCCCATATCGAATTTTAAATAAAACCTCATCCTTAGACGCTTTTCTCTCATATCCATTTATTGTAAAAATTATAGTTAATAAATAAATTATGAGTATTTTAAAATGGGGAAATACTTTTCAATTACCCTATATATATATATATATATATATATATATATATGTCATCATTGATTTTACAAATTAAACTGAAGCTTTCACGTCAACATGTCCATTGTTCTCTGAATTATTTGTGGGGCTTTCCTTATTTCCGGAGTCCTTTTCAGTTTTTGGGACGGGGGGAGAGGAATTAGTACGTATGGATGCCTGCTCGGAAGACCTTTCGGCGACTACCTCGGACAAAAATTTACGAAGTGCTGCCGCTGATCCGTCATCGACATTTTGACCGTGTGAACGGGACGACGTGTCTGTAGCAGCAGACAAAGTGTTTTTCAGTTTAGTTGCCGACATAAAAATAGGCTTTGTCGACTCGTCCGAAAGATTCCTGGCAACTAATTCCTGGTGGAACCTTCGCATAAACACAGGGGATCGTTTTAGCGTATCCACGTTTTCTAGATCTTTGCGAAGTTTCGCCGATGTCTCTGGGTCGAGTTCCTCTTCGATTTTTTTAAGGATTTTTGGTGATCGAGGTGCTTCGTCTTTGGGGGTCATAGACTCGTCCGTTTTATTTTCAGCCGCCGTTTTCTGACTCTTAGTACTGAATTTTTGCGAATCTTGTTGTCTGGAAGTGCTCTCTGAATCAGGAGAATTGAATTCTCTTTCCATCATGGTCGCCTGCAACGATTTTACCTTTTGGACAGGAATTGTTCTTGGGGGTACGGGTGGACGGTAAGAGCTGTGATAGCCGGCCGTGCTTATATCGCTGGCTGAGCGAGAACAGCGGCTAGCGTCTTTTAGATTGGTCGTGGGGATATAGGGGTGTGTGTCCGCTAGCCAACCAACCGATCCTGGCGTCGAAACTGTACTGGATGAATTTGACAGCTGCCCGACTCTTAAATCGTCCGTGGCCTTAGAAAAAAATGGTGGAAATTCTTTGCTCTCGTTGTCTACATGTGAGAAAATAGATTCGCTCGAAACGCTTCTGTAAATCCGCCCAGAGGACGCATGAGAAAGAGTTTCTATCAATGGTTTTTCATCTTCGTTTCCCGATGTGTTTTGTTCACCTATTCCACTGTCTGAACTATCGACAGTTGAAGGGACGAGCCCGATTGTATATTCTTTCGCTAACATTGCTTGTGTTGGCTTAGGCGGGGGTGGTGTCGGAGGCAGTGGCGGCGGTAAAAGAGGCTTAGCTGGTGTTATGTTAACCCTGGGGTAGGAACGAAGCAGCGTTTCGGAGTGTTTCTCGGCTTGGCTCTGCAGTCTTTTAATGATATCATGTGAAGCCAACAAATCATTGGTGATGAGCGACGAACGCTTTCGTCGTTCAGACGCGTCCGGCAGCAGATGCATCTTGTCCCCCGTGACCGACGCACTCGATGAGCTACTCTTAACACTGTACGGTGAATCGGATGTGCTGGTGACCCGGGCCACTCCCCCGGAGTACAGTTGAGACTTTGATGGCGGGGGCGGAGGTGGTGGTGGTGGTGGAGGAGGTGGCGGAGGTACGGGTTTTTTGATCACTTTCGGCGGTGGAATGCGTTTCGGCACCTGTGGCAACCGTTGACCTTCAACAGAATCCGTCTTCTTTTCTTTGCCTTCCTTGGAATCACCTTTCGTGTCGTCTGCCACCTTCGGGGTTGTTTCTTCTTGATCATCACTGTTGTTGTTTCCTTGAGGTTGCAGCTTTTTCACGATTTTATGTTCAGAGAGTGTCTCGGTACTTATCGGCTTTCTCACGGGGGTGTCGGCTAGATCGGCGGCCATGTTTGTGATTCCAGTCGACGAAACAACAGCTTCCTTGCCGACGTTGTCTTTTGAAGACTTTTTAGGGGTTACCGGCGGCAATTTTTTTATTTTCTGCTTTTTGGCTGCAAAAGGATGTGTGTCGTCAGTGGTACTAGCTGCATCTCCAAATTCTTCTTCTGTGTCCTCGCTGTCGTAATTACGAAGTTTTCGGATGATTTCGTGTGTGGCTAAATCATCGTCAGTGACGTGAAACTGTTTCTTGTTTGGGTCGATGGCTGAGCGGTCTTTCAAAGTATAACGCGGGATCGACTCGCCAGCTTTCTCGTCACTGTCGCACGCGAACTTATCCCAGATCCCCTCGTAGTCGGATTCTTTCCCGCCTTCATCTGATAACTTCGCTGATTTTGTCCGTTTCGACCCCATGCTGAGATTTCGAAACTTGACGGCAATTTTGGTGAAAAGTTTAAACTTAGACGTGGGTTTGGGGGAAACTGTCCCGTAAGCCGAACTGGAAGAAACTGCCTGAAGAAATGATTCCGATCGAGCGTAAGGAGTTTTTGCTTTGGAAAGGTTTTCGGCTTGTAAAATTTTGGGCTGCGACACCTCACTGTTTACACTACAGCTGTCGGAGACAGGTTCAAAATAAGGCCCTGTCCCACCCTGACAATCGAAGCTTATCCCAGTCGGGTTACTAGGTCGTGTTTTTGATTGTGAAGTCCACACTTTGACTTCTGCTTTCGGTTGGGGTTTTGGAAGGACTGCTGGCTTCTTTGAGGCTGGTTTGTTATCTTTGTCGTTTCCTTTTAAATTAACTTCGACATTCTGAATTGCTATTAATTGCTGACTGCGGTCTTCTTCTTCGACTTTATGCATTTCTATAACTGCGGTTTTTTGCTTCTCGGCTGGGGACTCCTTAAGTTGGGGGATGGCGTCCAGAACTGCATCGATATCTTCATCCTCATAAAGTTCCAACATAGTCATTTTACTTTCAGATTCCGAAATGACCGGCGAAGATGCTTTTGACTGGACTTCTCCGGGCCCTACAATATTATTGTTGTTTGTATTACCTATTTCCACTGGTTTGGGTGTCGGCCTCACTAGGTTGACCAGAGGGGTCGCACTGGCTGCTAATGCAGCTTCTTCTTTCAGTGTAGGTGCAAAACGTTGAACCATCGGTGATCCTTTACTAATTCTGGGACCGGAATTCCTGGTTACGGGGCCTGGTTGGAATGTCGAGCTTCGACGAGAGGCCGGGGTAGACTGCGCATGCACGTCGGCCTGAACCTCTGTGGTTATACTCTCATGTTGGGGTGATACACCCTCTGGCTCGTTGGCTATAGCTGAAAGCGAAGGACCTTTTATCAGGACGGAACCCCGACCTTTAGCTTGAGCTAGCCTTGCTTCCATGACTTCGACTGCCTTCTGTCTTTGTTCCTTTATGTGGGCTTTCAATCTGTAAGACTGTAATTTGCAGGTGTTCTCTGAAAAAAAAAGTAAGAAAATTAAATAAATTAAATTGCCTATCATATCTGTTCATTGTGATATGTTTTCATCATGTTTCAGTCATACGTTAAATAAAACTGCGTAATTAAAGGAGACCGTCGAAAGCCAGAGAGAGAGAGAGAGAGAGAGAGAGAGAGAGACGGGACTAGACAGAGAACAGATGACAACATAATCCCGTATAAATCGCTCTTTCGCGTGCTGGTGTTACTGCTTCTGCTGTTAACAAACCCACAAATACAAGCCCAGATAAACGAGAATACAGTGCCAGGACCAAGGTCTCTCGAATTATTTCAATTACTGCTAGAACTGTCGAAATATCGTCAACCGGGCTACACAGAAAGATTTTTAAATTCTAATATTGGAAATTTCTATTAAATATAGAATAGGCTGTACTAGGGATAGTTTCGCCCAACCCTGCAAGCTGCTACAAAGCCAAAACGTTAATCTAAAAATCTGGATTTAAGAAACCTATTTTTCCTGAAAAATTATTTTAATAGAATTAAATTTCAGCCAAAAGTAGCACTGGCTGCTCGGTCAAGAAATACCGTATGTTTCCTTAAGAAAACAGATAATATTGTTTTAAATCAATTCACCACAACGAAGGCAGTAAAGCACAAGTCACAAGGTGTTACTTAGTGTGAAAGTATAAGAAAAAAAAGAGAAATATTATTAAGGAGTTAAAGGAATAGAAAAGTAATCAAGAAGAAGGTACATGACGATTGGCATTGCATTTAAACTTTCGAAGATCAAATTTAGCTGGAAAGCATGGATCCGGAAGGGAGTTCCACAAGAGAGAAGAAAATGTTGGCATAGAACTTACGGCTACATCTAACCATTTCAACTATGAATTCATGGTACCTCGTCGCCAGTCTAGTGATGCGCTTAAATTCATAAAATCTAGGTATCATAGTGGAAAGTTCATCAAAACAATTACTATGAAAGTATTTCTAGAAAAGGCACAGGGAAGGCACATTACTACGATGGGAAGGAGACTGAAGCCGAGATGCCAGGTCAGGACCAATAATACTGCTTTGGATTTTATCAAGAATCTCTAAATCTCTAGAAGGAGCACCGGACTCTATGTGACAGCAATATTCAAACTATTATCTGACGCTTTCGATGATATTAAATGTTCACCCAATTCAAGGCCCAATCGCCACTCAATGTAGAACATTGCTGAATGAGATTGGAAATAAGAGTTGAAAATAAGTGATGATCATGAAGATATGTAAGCTAGGTAACAATGGGTTTAGACTTGAGAAGGTTATGATAACAGTGATCCAGGAAGAATCCTCCCGGGATTCTGTTCCACAAAGTCGAACTTTCCTTTTTATCAATAAAATAGGAAGAGAAAGAGGACTTATGGGCCGTGGCATATCGTTGGTTGGTTAGTTGCTTGATTAGTTGTCTTTCTTTAGCGGCATATAAACACCTCTATGGGTTATTTCATGCCGAAATGTAAATATGAAAATTCAAATCTTATAATTAAATCAAAAGAATAGCATTATTTCATAATTAAATTATAATTAAATTATAATTAAATAGCTGCATTTATTTTTTTTTTACTAAATAATCTTCCAAGATACAACAAGGAATGATAACTTGTTTCACCTTACAAGAAATGAGATTAATCATAGTAAATTGTTTTTTTTTTTTGCCAATGTAAACCACGTCTTCAATTTTAGCATACAGTGTATTGTATTAGGTTGGTGCAAAAATAATGACGTAATAATGTCGTTTTTTGACGTTAAAAAATACGTCAAAAAACGACATTATTACGTCATTATTTTTGCACCAACCTAATATTTATTTCTGCCATGAAATGTATTGTTGGTCATTTTACTATAAAAATATATTGTTGGTCATTTTACTATAAAATGTATTGTTGGTCATTTTACTATAAAAATGTATTGTTGGTCATTTTACTATAAAAATGTATTGGTCATTTTATTATAAAATGTTGGTCATTTTACTATGGAAAAGTATTGTTGGTAATTTTTTGTAAAAATATATTGTTGTTATTTTTACTATAAAAATGTATTTTTATACTTTCATAGTGTTTTGACCCCAGTTTGGGGGTTAACTCTTTGCCCATAGCTAAGACTCTACCAGGTGCTACCACCCCAGGTTAGGGTGGACCTGAAATCAACAGCAATTTAGAGGTGATTTCACGCATCTCAAAACTCTCCGATCAGAGGCCTTGCTGCTGGATGTTGTTTATCGTCATACCCGGGACGAGTGGTATGTCGGGTCTTAGCTGTAAAGGTCTGAACTGATAACAAAGAGGAAGGTGAACGAGAGAGTGGGAGATAAAGAGTCAAGTTTGAAAAGAAAATAAAAAACAAGGGGGTAAAGAGAGTGGGGAGGTATTGAATAAATTGTCTTACGTTCTTCGCAGGCAGAATTGTCGCAGCAGAATATCTGCTGGCAGAGATGCGCGAATCCGTGCCGGTAGCGTTCACCCATCCACAGAGTAAATGGGAAAAGGCTGAATTCCATTACTTGCAGCCATTGAACTGTTAGCATCAAAACTTCTTTGTGTATCTGGCTGTTAAACAACTGCACGAATTCGATGCACTGCAAAAGAGGATAAATAATTGAGGTGATAACAAGTTTTCAGGAAAAAAAAAACCCCGAAAAATAGTCAAGAAAAAAATTATCAAAAAGGAAGAGCAGATATCAAAAATTTAATAAGAACAAATGCTAAGAAACAGGAAGACATTCAACGTATTACTGGATAAGAAAAAGTTCAAAGTTTATTATTTTTACACTTCGCAATGACTGCACTACGGGGTCATATTGTAGAGGACCAGTGCATGAAGATGAAAAGAAAACATGCGTTTATATTTCTTATTAGAAGAAGATCCAGCTACAAGAGAATTGGCGAACTTGAATTAAGTCCAACTGAAGATAAAAAAAGAGGAAAAACAAGAACGATATATATATATAAACAAATATATGTATTAACAACAAATTACAAAGCACATAGACAGTTAACATTGTGTTTGTGTATGAACATTTGTGTGTGTGTGAACGTTTGTGTGTGTGTGAACGTACGTATTTTTGGTGAATGTTCGTACTTTTGGAGAAGTTTCGTATGCGTGAAATATTATTTAACGTCTGGATATTATTTAACGACTGATAATTCTCTAGGACTACATTTTGCAGCAAGAAGAGAGAAGAAAAAGAATGAGCGAACTTGTGTCTGTTATTAGGTTGGTGCAAAAATAATGACGTAATAATGTCGTTTTTTGATGTATTTTTTAACGTCAAAAAACGACATTATTTTTGCACCAACCTAATATTTATAGCTAATGTAATCACGTGACAGGCTCAAAAGAACTTGGCGGGAAACTTGACTTAGTCACGCTCTGGAAAAATATATTGTGCGTGGGTGGATTGCAACGCCCACTTGTGTGTTTATTGTCCAATTAGAAGCTGATATTTCCTATTTACTAAGCTGAGAAGGCTCTTGGGATCCGATTCTCCCAAAAGCGCACAAAATCGACTATACGAAAATATAGCGATTATAAAATTGTCGCATAAGACAATAGCATTGATTTTTGTCCAATGAATGATTGTTGTTGTATAATTTAAATTTGTATAGGTATGTGTGTGATGATGATGATCATTACAATATATTTAATGATGTAAATCATTCCCTGTTTTTAACTTAAAAAACACAGTGTTCTATGATACGCAAGTTGTATTACACACAAGAAAATAGAGTATGATAAACTGAAAGAGAGTAGATTTGGCCAGATAAAAAGATCTAATGATTTTTTATTCTAGTTGTTCTCTGCCTGGTACTACTTAAGATGGTTTGGTTTGTTTTCTTTTACGGCAAATCAACCTCAATGGGTTATTTAATGCCGACAACTTTTTTTTCCTGGTAATTTTTTTTTTTTTTTGTCAAAAATTTCCATTTCTGTTAGTATTTTTTTCTCAAAAATATATAGCTGGTAATATTATTTTTTCAAAAACGTATAGCTGGTAATATTATTTTTTCAAAACGTATAGCTGGTAATATTATTTTTTCAAAACGTATAGCTGGTAATATTATTTTTTCAAAAACGTATAGCTGGTAATATTATTTTTTCAAAACGTATAGCTGGTAATATTATTTTTTCAAAACGTATAGCTGGTAATATTATTTTTTCAAAACGTATAGCTGGTAATATTATTTTTTCAAAAGCATATAGCTGGTAATATTATTTTTTCAAAACGTATAGCTGGTAATATTATTTTTTCAAAACGTATAGCTGGTAATATTATTTTTTCAAAACGTATAGCTGGTAATATTATTTTTTCAAAAGCATATAGCTGGTAATATTATTTTTTCAAAACGTATAGCTGGTAATATTATTTTTTCAAAACGTATAGCTGGTAATATTATTTTTTCAAAACGTATAGCTGGTAATATTATTTTTTCAAAAGCATATAGCTGGTAATATTATTTTTTCAAAACGTATAGCTGGTAATATTATTTTTTCAAAACGTATAGCTGGTAATATTATTTTTTCAAAACGTATAGCTGGTAATATTATTTTTTCAAAAGCATATAGCTGGTAATATTATTTTTTCAAAACGTATAGCTGGTAATATTATTTTTTCAAAACGTATAGCTGGTAATATTATTTTTTCAAAACGTATAGCTGGTAATATTATTTTTTCAAAAGCATATAGCTGGTAATATTATTTTTTCAAAACGTATAGCTGGTAATATTATTTTTTCAAAACGTATAGCTGGTAATATTATTTTTTCAAAAGCATATAGCTGGTAATATTATTTTTTCAAAACGTATAGCTGCTAATATTATTTTTTCAAAACGTATAGCTGGTAATATTATTTTTTCAAAAGCATATAGCTGGTAATATTATTTTTTCAAAACGTATAGCTGGTAATATTATTTTTTCAAAACGTATAGCTGGTAATATTATTTTTTCAAAACGTATAGCTGGTAATATTATTTTTTCAAAAGCATATAGCTGGTAATATTATTTTTTCAAAACGTATAGCTGGTAATATTATTTTTTCAAAACGTATAGCTGGTAATATTATTTTTTCAAAACGTATAGCTGGTAATATTATTTTTTCAAAACGTATAGCTGGTAATATTATTTTTTCAAAACGTATAGCTGGTAATATTATTTTTTTCAAAACGTATAGCTGCTAATATTATTTTTTCAAAACGTATAGCTGGTAATATTATTTTTTCAAAACGTATAGCTGGTAATATTATTTTTTCAAAACGTATAGCTGGTAATATTATTTTTCAAAACGTATAGCTGGTAATATTATTTTTTCAAAACGTATAGCTGGTAATATTATTTTTTTCAAAACGTATAGCTGGTAATATTATTTTTTCAAAACGTATAGCTGGTAATATTATTTTTTCAAAAGCATATAGCTGGTAATATTATTTTTTCAAAACGTATAGCTGCTAATATTATTTTTTCAAAACGTATAGCTGGTAATATTATTTTTTCAAAAGCATATAGCTGGTAATATTATTTTTTCAAAACGTATAGCTGGTAATATTATTTTTTCAAAACGTATAGCTGGTAATATTATTTTTTCAAAACGTATAGCTGGTAATATTATTTTTTCAAAACGTATAGCTGGTAATATTATTTTTTCAAAAGCATATAGCTGGTAATATTATTTTTTCAAAACGTATAGCTGGTAATATTATTTTTTCAAAACGTATAGCTGGTAATATTATTTTTTCAAAACGTATAGCTGGTAATATTATTTTTTCAAAACGTATAGCTGGTAATATTATTTTTTTCAAAACGTATAGCTGCTAATATTATTTTTTCAAAACGTATAGCTGGTAATATTATTTTTTCAAAACGTATAGCTGGTAATATTATTTTTTCAAAACGTATAGCTGGTAATATTATTTTTTCAAAACGTATAGCTGGTAATATTATTTTTTCAAAACGTATAGCTGGTAATATTATTTTTTTCAAAACGTATAGCTGGTAATATTATTTTTTCAAAACGTATAGCTGGTAATATTATTTTTTCAAAACGTATAGCTGGTAATATTATTTTTTCAAAACGTATAGCTGGTAATATTATTTTTTTCAAAACGTATAGCTGGTAATATTATTTTTTCAAAACGTATAGCTGGTAATATTATTTTTTCAAAACGTATAGCTGGTAATATTATTTTTTCAAAACGTATAGCTGGTAATATTTTTTTTCAAAAGCATATAGCTGGTAATATTTTTTCAAAAACGTATAGCTGGTAATATTATTTTTTTCAAAAACGTACAACTGCCAACATTATTTTTTTAAAAACGTATTATCAGAAGCCATGCTGTTGGACGTAGTTTATCGCCGTACCCAGGACGCGGATGTAATTTATCGTCATACCCAGGACGTGGATGTAATCTGAGTGTTAACTATTTGGCCATAGTTGAGAACCTAACAGGTGCTACCACCCAGGGTCAGGGTGGACCTGGGAGCACCAGCAAATAAGAAGTGGTCCCACGCTCCTCAAAACCTCCTGATCAGAGGCCTTGCTGTTGGACGCAGTTTATCGTCTTACTCAGAACGGTACTTAAGATGTCGTCTAGAGATGACATTGTAGTGGTCTATTTGTTTTTCTCGCCCCATGTCAAATGTCGGGGTTACCATATGTAGTGATAGTATATTAATAAACATGGACAATTGTAGATGTCTGTTTATGGCTACATGAATAACATGACCACACAATTTATATTTGACGTAAAATTACCACAAAAGATGAAATACAAGAAAGGAACAAAATGGTTTTAAAAACATGACATTTGTATTTATTTGTGTGTTGATGTACATGCGTAGAAGTTAAAGATCTGTTGGAGTTATGTCCCTTAGACTGTGAATATTTTTATCTGAACTCACAAAAGTTGAATTAATTACAAAGCTGAGAAATGATGAATAACCTGTAGCTTTAGAAGAATGTTTCAAAGAGAAATGTTCTTGTTGCTTGTTTGGAAATGTTCTGTATGTTTGTAATGTAGTTTGGAAAAGTTTGTGCATGCATGAATATGCTTTTAACATCTGACTGCCCATGGTCGAGACGAGAATCCTTTTGGGACTACATCTTGCAGCAAGAAGAGAGAAAAAAGAAAGCAGCAAGCTTGTGTCTACTATTTATAAATAATGTAATCACGTGACAGGATCACAGTAAATTGGTGAGAAACTTGACTTGGTCACGCGCTGAAAAAATATTTGTACATGGGTGGATTGCAACGCCAACTTGTGTGTTTATTGACCAATTAGAAGCTGATATTTCCTGATAATATTTACTAAGCTGAGTAGGCTCTCTGATCTAGTTTTTGCACAAAAATGTACAAAATTCAATATTGGTAAGAAAGTGGTAGTGAGATGCTACAACATGACTAAGGGTTATTAAAAACAGAAGTTAAGACGAGATTAAATTCATTTTCATAGTATACGTCAATTTAGGATAGGGGGTCTATTAAAAGTGCTTTTAGACTTATTTGTCAGAGAATGACCATATAGTTTTGGACAAAGAAATCCGTGAATCATGAATAAGGAGGAGTTGCGTCCCCTGTTTTGTTACAATATAGTTAACGAAAAGAAGAAACATTTTCATAATGCGCTAGAAAAAACAAAACGAAAAGATGTGTTTTCTTAAATGAACTCACAAGAAAGATGTCTCTTCATACAGATAAGCCTAAAACCATTTCTTTCTTTGCATTAATACAAAACAAATGTACGGGGTTATTCACAAAGAAAGAACAGATTTTTCTTATGGTATGGTGGTCATTTTAAGGTTTAGTGCAAATTATAACAATTTAAATTTATACAAAATCTAAAAAAAAAAAAAAGAAGCATTTAAACAAGACAGAAAAACTTTCATTTATTTTAATAACTTTGAATCTTTTCCGGTCTGGCAATCTGTTGAATGCGTTTCCGTCTTTTTGTTTTTATTAAATTTTCTAAATCTAATCATTCTTTTTGAATAACCTTTATATATATATATATATATATATATATATATATATATGGGAGAGATAATAATTGTTCCAAAGATAATTTTAACACTGTATTGTACTTCTATCATTATAATGTTCAATATGAAACAGGCTTTATGAAAATCGATCAATAGTTAATAAAGTTATTAGCAATTTTAAATAGAGTTTCTATCCACCAACACAGTATTGTGTTATTAACATCAATACTCAATCTACAATATTATGTATACAGGGTTTTTTTGTTTTTTTTTTTAAAAAAAAGAAGCAAATATCGGAAATTTAATAAAACAAATACTAAGAGACAGAAACACATTTAGCAGAAACACATTTAACACTTAAAAGCTTCAAAGTTATTAAAATAAGGCTCATCTTCAGTCACTTTCCCACCGCCGTAAGGTTGCCTCCCTGTGTCTTTTCTATAAATACTTAAATAGTAACTTTTTATATAAGTCTCTTCGCTATGGTGCTTAGACTATTTAAATTTAAGCGTAGTACTAGACTGGTGTCGAGATCTCATCATTTTGCATTTGAGCCGTAAGTTCTATCCTATCAGTTTCTTTTCTTGCACTTCTCTCTTGTTTCTGTTCCTAATTCTTCCACATTCTGTAACCTCTTGTGTCTTAGTGGTTTTAATGCCTTGCATAGGGTAATACTGAATTAAAAAAATATATATCAATCTTGTTTAAATGCTTCTTTTGAGATATTGGACTTTTCTGCTAATTCACCCCAAAATAAAAAGAATTCATCATACTCATTATAAAACCCAGGTTGTGTGTGTGTGTGTGTGTGTGTGTGCGTGTGTCTGTTCGTTTATATATTTTAAATAGATTTCCTACATTTTTCAACCGATTTCAACAAAACTTCACAGGACTACGTAAAATTACCTTGCGGTGGTTCTGACAGCGCCAAAAATTGGAAAAACACAATTGTTTTTGTATGAAATCAATTTTAAAACACGATAAGAGGCATCGCTGTCGCGAGAATGAAAGGGGGACAACTCATATCGAGTTATACTTATTATAAAACTCAGGTTATTTGTGTGTGTGTGTGTGTGTGTGTGTGTTCGTTTATATATGGGATAGGATTCCCTACATTTTTCAACCGATTTCAACAAAACTTCACATTTTTTTTGGCAGGTAGTTTTTCTTATTGACTTGCACACTTTTTTCTTTATTTTTACATTCAGAATGCTTTAAAAATTCCAAGACAATTGTTTATAATAAAATTCTATTCAATCGGTAGACTCATAACGATGGAAAACAATGTTTTTGTTTGTGTTTGGTTTTGACCAATTCGTAAAAAAAAAAAAAATAATTAAGACATGCGTGTCCGTCAAACTTAAACAATAATCTTTGTCAATTTTATTTTTCAGTCTTTATGATGATCGATACTTGATTTATCTCTTACTGTTACATCCCCGGGCAACGCCGGGCTCTACTGCTAGTATTAACAAAAATCACACCAAATTCTCCCAGAGCGAGACGGAAACTGAGTCAGGCAATCGCCAAATATCCAGTTACCATAAATAAAATAACATCGTCTACTGAATTATTTTTAAATTATTATTAAGATAAATTTACGTAAAACGGGGTTTTGTCTGCTTTATACATTGTTAAGTTAAATGTTCGTAAGAAAGAAAGAAATAAGAAGGAAAGATAGAAGTGGAGAGAGAATCAGATTAATCTGATAAGAACAGATACTACACCTTGATCTTTTTTCCTATTTTAACAGACCGACACCAACTCACTTTACTTAATTATTAAGAGAAATACGTACGAAAGAAAGAAAGAAAGAAAGGGAGAGAGAATCAGAACAAGCTGATAAGAACAGATACTACACTTTGATCTTAGCAACACGACCGAAATATGGCGACGATAAATCCCCATTTTTTAGAGGCGAAATATCGAACGAGAGAATCTGAGTAAGGCAATCGTCAAAAATCCACTTATCACAAATAATCTCCTTCTGAATTATTTTAAGATTATTGTGAAGGGAAATGTTCGAAAGTCGGGGATTTCACTGAACTGTTTCTACGCTCAATTGACACACAACAAAACGAGTTAAGGTTGATGAATTCAACTATGTATAAAATACTAAAGCCTTTTGCAAAAGTATATTTTGTTTTCAGTTCAGCCTGATTAGATATTCCAGAAGATAAGATAGCAGCTCTGATAAGTTAAATTAAAGCTTCAAAAGCCAGTAAAGGCAAGTTCACCAAATTTTAATTTGCATAATAAATAATTCTTGAATTGTTTAGAAAGTTGAATAAAAGCTTTTGCTTGAAAATTGAGGTGTTTATTTGTCTTTGTCGTTTACTAATCAACGAGAAGAATTTTTATAAGAAAAAGATTCAGTCTCACACTGGCACTTATTCGCTTGAACAGCCATCCATATTACCCTTTTAGACTTTTAGTATATTATAGATTTGTTTTTAGGATTTTGATTTTTATCCAGTAACCTAGCAAACACTCCTGCATAGAATCGATCCGTTACACACACACACACATAGATAGATAGATAGATAGATAGATAGATAGATAGATAGATAATGAAGAGACAGTTAGATAGGTAGATAGATAATGAAGAGTCTCAGATAGATAGATAGATCGATAGATAGATAGATAATAAAGAGACATAGATAGGTAGATAATGAGTAGACATAGATAGATAGATAGATAGATAGATAGATAGATAGATACTGAGGTTAACACCCAGCGGCGACAATCTGTTTCATGCTTAAAAGCAATTGTCAGGCCATGTGCGCTGTGTTTTGACTATTTATACATATGTTAATCAGTGATGCATTATGGGTAGGTCTGTTGCATTATTGGGCGGGCGGTTACGGTTATTTTTAAAATGATTCTAGGAACTACTGAGTGGGAATAATTGTGGATCCAAATGCAGTTATTTATGGCTATTTTATAGTCTTCTTACCCTTATTATTGATTGCTTTTTCGTTTATATATACTCGGGACTATCTCAAAAATAATCGGCAACCTACTGCGAGAAAATCTTTTGCCCAGTCAGTCATGAATCGAAAGAGACATTATCACCGAAGCGTGTATAACATACGGCACTTAAGTGACCGAATTAGATTTTGGAAGGGTACTTTTCTCTATCCCAATGCGCCTTCGGATTTCGGTGTCGAAACTTTCCGTCTCATGTTAAAACACTTCTGTGATATTTACAAATTTCGTACTTGTTTAATTTTGGTATCTCCAATTCGTAATTGGTTTGTTCCTTTTGCTCATAACCATACTTTCTCTCTTCTTACAATCGATACTTAGTCCTTTCTTCTTGCTTTCCTTTACTATTTCCTGCATGAGCTCCTATAGTTTCCTTTCTGCGTCTCCTATCAACATTACATCATTTGCATATCTAAAAGTTGAAATAAAGATACTTCATAAACGTATTTGTAAATCTTATTCACTTAAAGTATTTTTTATATATATATATATAAATTTCCATTGATGTATCTGAAAATAATTCATATTTAACTGTATCCGACTCATTTAAACCGTTATTTAGCTCCTCTCTTTAAAACTTCTCTCTGTTAAATTTTAATCCCTACCTTCACGTTTAGGCCTTCCTCTTTTTCTTTCTTCTATTACACCCTCTCTCTAGAACTTTCATACATTTCCCTCTCACCATTGTTTCTCACTCCCACACATACACTCCCACTAAAACTTTGTTTTTTATACACGGAGTTATATTTTTCAATGTCTTTTTGAATTTGTAAGTTTGATGAATTGGATCGATTCCAATGTAATAAACTATAACCATGGAATATTAGTGTCTGAGCCTTTTTATATTATATTCCTACTCTGTCCTGGACATTGAGTTCTACCTGGATTCTATCTTCTTGGAATTTATATATATATATATATATATATATATATATATATATATATATATATATATATATATATATATATTGACCACTAATATTATCAATCTATATACATATATAGATTGCTAAACAGATAAACGTTTGCTGTTTCTCTCTTCTTTTTAATATATATATATATATATATATATATATATATATATCTTTTTAATATATATATATATATATATATATATATACATATATATATTAAAAGGTCTCTCTTTTTAATATATATATATATATTTATATATATATATATATGTATTTCTCTCTTCTTTTTAATATATATATAAATTAAATGGTTTCTCTCTTTTTTTAATATATATATATATATATATATATATATATATATATATATATATATATATATAATATCACAAGAGATTCAGTTACATGCAATAGATACAATCTCTGCCTATCTGCTACACTACTATGAGTATTAATATATCCTGTTTGACACACAGCTCCACACGTCCTGATTACTAATGAAGCAATGGTAAGATTAGTAACTACTGGCCAACGACTGCGTGTTGTGACTTGTCTCAAACGTTTTGGGTTTTCTGTCCTGTCGTCTTCGATTTTTCACCCTCATTCACAAAAATCTCATTGCAAATGGCGCTTAAATTCTCGGCTCGATCATTTTCCTCAAATCTGACCAAATGAGTAAACATTAGATTTTTTTTTAAGAGCATTTTCGTCGGGCCATAAACGTTTTTCGCACCTTCTCCTAATTTTCTGTCATAGCTATTCGAAACAGGTACAGGCATCATCATTGAAATGATGCTTAATGAAGAGACTCCTATAGTTCATCACCACCACCACCACCATCATCATCATCATCATCAGTAGAAACAGTGTGATTACATGTGTGGTCATAGAATCACTGAGCAGTTCACACCTGACCAGCTTCCTCCAAATATCCTGGTCGCGTGGCAATGTCTGAGTTTCTCTGAGACACTTTTAATCCGCAGAAATATTTATCCCAAGCCAGCATACATCACTATGAAAATCTTTAAAAATATCTCCATTCCCGAAAGAATTACTCCAATGCCATGTCAACGTACATGACGATGAAAATTTTAAAAGTTAAAAGAAAACGGTTAAATTCTTAATTTTTTTTTTTAGTTGAGCTGTGTGGCACCATATATAGCTTATCTTTCTGTTGGTAAGATTAATTTGGGTTTACGAATGTATTGCTATTTGGTTGGTATTTTGGCATTTCGCATTGATTGGCTACACCTTATATAAAGAATCTTTAGTCAACAGTTGCATATTAATTTACCAAGTAAGTTTATACGTTAAAATTATTTCCTGGTTTCTTAAAGAAGCTATTTATTTATCAACTATATTTTTTTCTTTTTTATGTAGGAAACTCTCAAAGCATATAACTTGTCTAACATTTTGTTAGATTACCACTTCATTTTTTCTTAGGAAATGATATTGTCTAATATACAATATGTATCCATTTAGATCCGCTCCTGCTTAACGTCTGTTGCTGTCATTGATTTCAGATCTACGGGTCATGACCCATTTATGTGAAATAATTTCTTAATTTTTGCTTCTTTCCTTAGTTTAAATTTAACGTAGCTCATATTCGATTAGTTGATCTGAGTAAAGCCCGCAAACTTTATAAATACCCCCCTTTTCTCTTTTTTTGTAAAAGGGTGCTGTATTTTGCTTTTAAATCTGAATAAATCGTTCACTCGCCAGTAATTTACAATAGCCTGATGAGATGCGTTCATACGCATCGAAGCACAACTACAATTGTGTAGCGATTTTGACATGTTTTTCGATGTAATATCCTGTAATAAAAAATATTGGTCTACTTTGTATTGAGCCGGCTTTTAAATTAAATGTCAAGAAAGTTGGATCTGTACCCTATTCGTTCTCATCTTACCTGGATATATATATATATATATATATATATATATATATATATATATATATATATATATATATATATATATATGAGACAGAGAGACAGAGAGAGAGGTAGATTGGGAGATAAAAATTACTTTATTCTTCAATGTTACGCCGAAAATATTTCTCACTGTATATATATTTATATATATCCATCTCTTTCTCTCTCCCTCTGTAAATATATGTTTGTGTGTGTAAATGCACAGACACACAACACACATACAAAACACACACACATAGATAGATAGATAGATAGATAGATAGATAGATAGATAGATAGATAGATAGATTATTTATTTTAGGATATTAAAATGTTAAAATTTATTACAAAATGAAAATTATGTTTCAACACCATAAATGTCTCTTCGAGCAATGTTTACTGGCAGGTGAAAACAACGCCCGAGGTGACACATTTATATTGTTTAAACATAAAAACCATTTTGTAGCGATTTTTAACGTTTGAATATTCTAAAATAAACAATATTTAGCTCTACTCTGTTTTGATCCCTCTTTTAAATTAAATGTTACACATAGTGTCATTCTACTCCATTTGTTCTCATTTTATCTGGATAGATAATATACACAATAAATAATAATATCCAGAATCACCTCATATAGAGAATAGCTTATTTCGGCAGACGAAGACCAGTCGACTTTCTTAAAAACCCCGGTGTGGACTGAATTCATGTCAAAAATAGAATTTTAACTGTGAGAGCAAAAAAAAAAAAAAATCAACCTGTCGAAAAACTAATACAAAATTTATCCATTTCAATGTTTCAGTGAGACGAAAAATACGTGGCAATGGTCAGGGGAGGGTAGAAGGTATTTATTTTAAAAGGAAGAAGTTTTATAAAATTAAACCAGAACATTAACCTTATGACATTAATTTGGGGTTTTATGAAGACTGAAATATTAATTTAAAATTAAAAGAGGAATAAAAAGAGGTTTCAAAATAAATTTAAAATATATAGATAAAAGGATGTAATGGATTAATGGAAAGAGATTTGGGGAAATCTTAGAGTAGGGGAAAGTTTATAAATTATAATTAATATTGGTAAAGAAGTTATAGAGGAGGGAATATAGAAATTAGAATTAGTTATACTTTCGACATTTGAAGAGTTAGAAGGGAATGAATATTATGGAAATATAGTAGTTAATTAAGTTAAACCTATATTTGCTCTGTAATAATAAATACATTGGTCTCTTTGTGGATCAGTTTTAATATTTTATATTACTAAGATCCACTTGGAAAAAAAACGGATTTGTCACCTTTACTATATATATATATATATATATATATATATATATATATATATATATATATATATATATATATGTATGTATGTATGTATATATATATATATATATATATATATATATATATATATATATATGAAGAGAGAGACAGAGACAAAGACATGGCGTTTACGAGGTTTTATTCAGGCCTGACATGATTTTGAACAGATGAAAAAAATGGCCGTCTTATGTGACTGCGCCATCAAATTAGCCATTGTCACTGGCCGATAATTGAAAAGAGCAGTCAGCATGAACAAAAGATTTACGAACTGAAAGGACCTTTTTTTTTCCCAGCGTTGGGCGATTCTCTCACTGCGAGGCGACACATGCACGGAGATGACGTATAGCCGGCTACAGAATGCGAAATTCTCACAGAACAGAGACGTTAAGAACAAGCGGGAAAACGATTCATATGAAAATCCTACCGGCCGACCGGAAAGGAAGGATCATTAATGGAAAGACAAGTCTTTTACAATAAACACATCAGGGCAAAGTTTAACAAACGTAACCGAAAAAAAACAAAAAAAAAAACAAAAAAAAACTGTGTGGCAAAAGGAGATTTTTTTTCTCTAGAAACTGCTACTGCAGTATACATTTTTGACTACTTCGGCAATGTTTATTGTTTTAAAAAGTTATTTTCAGAATTTTAATAAAACACCTAAAATCTGAAACTCTATTTTTATACACTCTATTTGTCTTCTCATGAATTAACAAAAATATTCTTAAGCAGAGATGTCCTACAGACTCAACACCGTCTCTGAGATTAAAAGCCTGTCCCTCAAAAATAAATCCCAGTCAGTCACGCTACATAAGTCAGTGAGAAAGCACATCCTTGCCTTTGTTCTTTTTTTATTTTTGCATATCGTTCTGTATCGGCATGCTGGCTTGCTGACTAATAAATTGATCCAATAAACTTTTTAACTTCAATACCTTTTAATAAACTACAGACACGCACACAATTGGCAGTAAAGGAAAGCGAGACGAAAAGGCTAACCATTAATTATAAGAAGACAGAATGTATGGTTGTCAGCAAAAGTTACACAACCCAAAGTGCGAATTACGAATTGGAGACACCAAAATCATGCATGTATAAAAATTGAAATATCTAGGAAGTATTTTTTACAACGGATGGAAAATGTGACACCGTAATCCGAAGGCGCATTGAAATAAAGAAAGATGCCACCCAAAAGCTAAGCAAAATATTAAAAAACAAGATAGATTTGTTAGAAGCAAAGAAAAGAATATTGGACTATTATGTAACATCGACCCTCCTATATAGCAATGAATGCTGGGCAATCTCATCACAGATGAAAAAAAGACTTGAAGAAATGTGGTTCTACAGAAGGATGCTGAGAATACTATGGATTGAGCTGGTGTGCAACGATGAAGTTTTAAATAAAAGGAAACAAAATACCACTTATACATAGAATTAGAAAGAACATTGAAATTTCTAGGTCACATAATGAGGAAAGAGGGCTTAGAAAGTTTAACACTCCCAGGATATGCTGAAGGCAAGAGAGACAGAGGAAAGCAGAGATTAACTCCTGCCTTAGGCAGGAGTTAATCTCTGCTTTTGTAAATGGTTGGCAGAACATGGATTAGGAGTGAAAGCAAAAAAAACGGAACAATACTAAGAGCTACAAAGGACAGGAAGTTGTGGAGAACACTGATCGCCCACGTTCTTGAAGGGGCACGGCAGATATTCTTAATTTATGTAATAAAACAATTATGATTTCAAGTTTAGTTGGGTGGTAAAAGTTGATTTGGTATGAGGTTAAGGGAGATAACTCAATACTTAATATGATAGAGGTTCAATAGTTTTGAAAATATATTATTTGACTGTGCGGAAAATAATGTCCAGTTTTAGAATCAACTTTTATTCCTGGATTAACGTATTTAAACAGTGTTTAAATCAATGAAACTAGGAACCTTGGACATGTATAGATTTCTGATATTTAAGGTCTAAGGTTATTTATGCCTTTATGATAAAACTCACAAGAGTTGGATGCCAAGAAATCTTTGAATGTAGTTTTGCATCTTCTTTGCAACGGAATGTATTTTGGCTTAAAAATTGTCAACATGCTCTGAAAAGTGGCACTCAGTTGGCGAGGGATTAGTGGAATATGGTGAATGTAGCAAATGTCTCGTATGTGAAGTCGGTGAATTTCTATAGTGCCATCCTGGTAACATGTGGTTGTTCTATGCAACTATTAAAATAATATATAAGAGCACAATTTGAGCACCTCGACGTGGTGTAATGGTTAACAAGCTTGTCTCACTAGAACAATTACGACTGAGTAGTGAGTTCGATTCTCACTGGGTGTCCCATACTTTCGGCCTGGTGCCACATCTAAGCTACGCTTGGAAAATCGCTATAAAAGCACAATTTATTCTAAAATCGGACATTTTTTTCCCAAACAACCCAATACTATTTACGGTGTATAAGCAGGGTGCATCACGTATTTAAGAACAAAATTCTGATTGTGAATGATATAAAATTAACAAAGAGGACACTTTAATCATCAGAATAATTAATATATTTTTGTGCAACACAATTAAGAAATAACTTAGAACACAATAAAAAGGTTTCATTCTAAAATTGGACATTATTTTTCAATTACTTGCATTATTTATATTTTTTGGAGTGTTATCCTCATTTTCATTGCCCTATTCACGACATTTTGGCTGTTGTACACTCCAGCCTTCTTCAGGTGATTGGAATTTTGATTTAAACCCTTTATTTTGTCCACTGGGGTAGATTGTTCTAGTTCCACGTGTC
>OZ010614.1:7327318-7384818 GCA_963932145.1 Acanthosepion lycidas
AGATGAGGACAATAGTCCGAATAATGTAAATAGGGAGAGAAATATTTTTTAAATTACCCTTTCTCTATAGTGCTCAATCGGCGAATATATATGTATGTGTGTGTGTGTGTGTGTGCGTGTGTGTGTGTGTGTACAACAATATAAAGTTCAACACCGAATGGTAGCAGTCTGTTTCATGCTTGAAGCAATCTTCTAGTCTGATAGATTTACCATCTAATTTTTTAGACTAATCTAACAATTTTGCTTATTGTTGTGTGTTGAAAGCTTGCGTTGATGACGCGGGTATTAATACTAAATACATAACACATGCTCATCCATTTTTTTAAGACGACCTTGTGCCAAACTATGCTAATCTCATAAAAAAAGTTAAACCGGATTAGAGTTTGTCCAAAATGCAATCGAATTTATCCTTGTCGAGTGGCAATGGTGAACAAACTCGTCTTGTTTATTTCTCACTGAGATGACCTTGTGTCAAACTACGCTAATCTTACCAGAAAGAAAAAAACTGGAGAAGTTAAGCGGGATTAAGATGTCAATTATTCTCTCCTCCACCTGGAGGAACATTTTTTGAATGAAAGCGAGTAAGGAGAAGAAAAGAGAGAGAAAATAGGTCGTAGCTTGGAGGGGTTAGAGGGGGTGCCTGGGCGAAGAGCGATTGGCCATCGTATCTGCCGGCATTATCACGTGACATTGAAACGACCTTAACAGAAAGGAGAGAAAAAAGAGAGAGAGAGCAGGAAGTAAAGCAGAAACAAGCCACAATAAGATTAGAGTTTTGGCGCCAGAATGAAAAAGAAATCAGCTTACGTGCTTCAACTATGAGGAAAACTGATATCATGGTCGAGAACAAGGATGAAGAGGTACATTCGATACTGGCGATTCTCTTCTTCTTTTTTAAATAAAACAAATAATAATACGACCGGAAAAGAAAAGTCGTTTCCCACAATATTTTCTACGTACATGCGATGGTTAAATTGTCGCAATTTTATATTTTTAATTTCGCGCATGCGCGCTGTTTCTTTTTGTCTACTGCACAGTATAGTAGGGTCAGTCGTTCACCGTCTGTGAGAAAAAGAGCACCATGACGCAATTCACTCCGCCAAAAATTTGGAAAGGGCATGCTGCACTGCTTGTCACTTGCCCCTGAAGCTCCCGTACGTACATTTCAAAGCGTTTGGGTGTCAATCTGAAGATTATGCAGAAGATTCGGAAAGAGTTGGATGAGTCTAATGGTGATTACGAAGATACGGCAGCTCGGAAAACTCACTCTGATCGTTCTGATAAGAAAAGAACTTCCGATTTTGTTGGTGAGAGCCTCAGACTCAACACGGAGGCCTACATCAAGTACCTTAGAGGTAGAGCTGCCAGGTCAAGACAGTGGCTGCTGGAAGACCCTATGTCTGGCAACAGGACTCTGCACGATCCCACACAAGCAGGAGAACCCAGTCATGGCTGTCGGAGAATTTCTCCGACCACAACACTTCTGGCTACCTGACAGCTCAGACTAAAATCCACTTGATTATTATGTGAGGGGCGCAGTTAAGCGAGAAACCAACAAAACTTTTTTAACACCAAAGATGAACTAAAAGCAAGGATTATGGCAGCATTGACCAACTTAAATAAGAAGACCGCCCAGAAGAGTTTCAGGAGATGATGAAGTCATCTGGAGGCCGTGGTTGAATATATATTTGTTTTGGCAAGGACAGTGGAGTAATGGATAGCGGCTCGGATTAAGGAATCGGAGAGCCGTGTTCGAATTCTAGTCGAATCCATTATATTCACTTGCATTATAATAATCTTCTCCACCAGCTATGGGTAAATAGCAGGACAGACCAGTTGCTTTGGATGGGAAAGGTATGAAACCTCTTCTTCTCCCCCAGCTACGGGTAAATAGAAGAAAGGAGAAAATCTGCCTCGTCAGTCATGTATCGAAAGATACATGATCGCCTAAACGTGTATCAGGTTGTCTGGTATTTTCCAGTAACTTTTACCTTCTTTCCAGACCTTAATAATCCGTTCTTGTTGTGAATTTGTCAATTCTTTAAACTCTTGCCATGATGAAAACCTTCTTGCACGAATATCAGTTACAGAATGTTCTGTTTGTATCTTCAGACTAAAAATAAGTACTGACAACATTGGAACATTCTAGAATATTCCACTTGAATAATCTAAAGTATTAAAGCAATTAAATTAATTTTTTTTTTTAAATTTTATTTTCATATTTTATTTTATTTTTACATTTGGGCACAATGGTAAAACAATTATCGTGTAATGGAGAAAAACCTCAACTCTTCCTTAAATGATCCATAAAAAAACATTTCAGATATCAAAATATTAAAATTTCATAAAAATATTGTCTACTATTTACAAAATCGCCGCATCTAAACCAATGATTCCCAACGTAGAGAGCATGCCCAGCCGGTAATATTTTGGTGGGGCATGCGTAGGATGTGCACCCTTCGGCTTCCTATATCAAAAGAAGAAAGGGGAGCAATTCGAGAATGAGTTATTAACAGTGAATTGTTTTCTAGTGAGTCTGAGTGACAGGGTTAATGTTCATACATACAATGCATATACAGTTATGCATATATAAAAATATTTTATGTCTATGTACGTACATGTGTAATTGGTATACATTAAATATTTCAGAGGTGGACACTAGAATTTTAGAAATACCAAAGTGGGGCATGACTCCAAATCGGTCGTGAACCATTGATCTCAGCATAATGCATTGAATATCTCCCTCGCCTTATACACGGGGTTTGAATTTTTGTCCACTTTTAAGACATGAAATAGGTGGGGGCGGTTTATATTCTAGTCAGCTTTTACACGGGTATATGCAGTTTTGTTTTTTTTACTCTAATAATTTGGCTACTGTTTTGGCTGTTATCAAGTAATTTAGTGTTTCTCCACCAACCAGCCATGAAAAGTGGTTAGTTTTCTTTTCCCAATGTTACTGGAGTTAATGTGCCGTTACACTGCCATCCTAAGGAAAGGAATCAATAAACAATCATAAACCAACTGGCATTCTTTTCGACAAACATTTCTGAATCGATTTCGAGTTGACTTAATGTCAGATATATTTTTATTTTCTTTTTAATACCTTTAATTTACTTTCCTAAATTTAAGCCAGCTCAGTTGTGATGTGTAAGAAGTATTTATCATTTTATCATACAACGTGTAAATTTTTATTTTTACTGCTTTCCTCTGATGCCGAGTGAATTACTTCATTTCGAACCAAACCTAGTGGTGTTTTGACTATATTAAAATCTTTGCATATTACTATAAGGAGCCTTTTATTTATCAACTACAAAATTAGATGTAAAAAACTGAACGAGCATATAACTGGTTAGCATTAGATTAAATTACATCTCCACCTCTTTCGTTTTTCCTTCTTAGGAACGTTGAACGCCAGACTTCGATACACCTTACGAAAAAAAGGTAACCACTTGTATCTGTTCGTAAGTAAAGTGTCTAGGATTTATATGCAGACAACTTCTTGTGATGCCTTATATTAATTTTTTTTCCAGTGGATTTGAATGTAGCGTAGGTCACATTCGATTGGTTAATAACGGTAAAGCCACAAGCGTATTTTTTCATAGTATTCTGCGTTTGAAATTAAATTAATTATTGACTCGCCAGTAGTTTGACATCGCCCGAGGAGACACATTTGTAGTGTAGAAACATAATTGTAATTGTGTAACGATTTTTAACATGTTTTTATTAATATCCTAAAATAAATAATATACATACATTCATATATATATATATATATATATATATATATATATATATATATATATATATATATATAATTTTATATGCGCAGTACTTAGTGGAAAGCGCTCAATATCAGCGATAGAGCTAACATATTCAGTTATAGGGATATGAGTTTTCGAAAAACTCATATCCATACAACTGAATATAATTTTTTGACTCTATTTTGGGTGTTAACTATTTTCCCGTAGCTGGGATCCTAACAGTACAGAAAGTACACTATCAAAAACCCACTATGAAAATACACTGTTTAATAAAAATGAGTCGTTTATTTCAAATACGAAGTGTCCACTATGAAAACGTTTGAAATAATAAAAATGTCGGATCAAAAATAAATCTATTAATTCTTTAGAAATTGCCAATATATGTATATATGTTTGTGTGTATATATGTATCAATATTGTGTGTGGGTGTCCCGTGTATACCTGATGGCGTTTGTGTATGTGTTTAATTCTTGGGTTGTTAGCGTGATTTAAGTGACATAAAAATTGGGTAACAGTATATGTGTTCACTTCCAAAGCGCTAGATGACCAGAGATAGGCAGCTGATCTCTACTGTGAACTAGCTCTAACATCTCAGTAGCCGAAAACCAACCGCTTACATTCAACGCCTCGAAAACCAAGCGAGTTACATACCATCATCGCCGATCGGGCCCTGAACTACCACCCGGTTACGATGAATGATTGTTCCCTCAGGGAGGCCACATTCCTTGATCGACTATTGGGCCTGAAATTCAACCAAGACCTCAAGGGGAACTCGTACATACAATCCATTGTTAAAGATGCCAGAAAAAATAGTCGATTCTCTGTACCGCTCCAGTAAGTACCTGACTCCTCCAGCTTTCCTCTAATTTTACAAGAGCCAAATCTGGCCGAAAATGGAGAACTACCGCCATATGGGTAGGAGCTTCCCAATCCTCACTTTCCAAGCTCGATAGAGTCCAAAAGATTCTCCGCATCATGGCGAGTGAGAAATTATTTTCCACCCTACAGCCCCTTTCCCACAGACGAAAAGTCGAATGCTACTCTATCGCTATTTCCATGGCAGGCGTTCAGACGAATTATATTCCTTAGTTTCATCATGTTTAAACACACCATGCCACGCCCATTGTAGCGAACCACCCTCATTCCCTTCGTATTCTATTGGTGAGATGTAAATTCCTCACAAGCAGCTTCTTTCTACGAACCGGTGTTTTGTGGAACCGACTCCCAAGATGACGCTTCCCCGATTATTACATTCTAAACCCGTTCAAGTCTAGCGATAACCGTTATCTTCCTCTGTAAACTTCTACTCGAACGGGGCTTGGGCCTTGTATAAGGTGAACATTAAATCTGTTCATATCTATGTCAATCAGTTCATTTCTATCTATCTCAACCTATTCATATCTGCCTCTATCTATTCATATGTATCAATCTATTTATCTCTATTCATATCTATCTGTTCATACCTATCTATGTATATGAATCTATTCATATCTATCTGTCTGTTCATATCTATCTATCTATCTTTTAATCTATCTCAATCTATCTATATCTCTATTCATATCTATCTGTTCATACCTATCTATGTATATGAATCTATTCATATCTATCTGTCTGTTCATATCTATCTATCTATCTATCTATCTATCTATCTATCTATCTGTTAATCTATCTGTTAATCTATCTGTTAATCTATCTCAGAATGTTCATTATCTATTTGTTCAAAGTATATCCAAAAATCTCATAATGTAAATTGACTGGCGATCTAAGCGTAATAGCTAATGACATGATTGATTAATTTAGAAAATATCCCGTTCGGCCAGCAACATGTTGAATTTATTGATTACTTCTTCATCGATTAATTGAAATAATCGTTGAAGTTATTATTTTCAAATATTCTGTAATTTGATATTGTTTGTTTAGAACCAAAAAAAAAAAAATGGGTCTGTCAAGATGTCGGTCTTATATTGACAAAAATTTGTATTGAAGTCATTCATTCAAAACTTCTCAGGCTAAAACGATTGCTTCTTATAACACATAATAGTTTTATGAAAACAATTATCGAAATGGGATATGTCTGGCTAAGGCCAAACAATATACAGTCTGGGGGGACATATTGTTTTAAAGAGAACAAAAATGGAAATAACAGTCCCCCAAATTAGATGAAAAAATGAAAATACTTCGCCTTTGAACTTCAGTCAATACAGGACGGCCAAATAAAATATTTAATGAATGGTGCGTTAAAAACAACGCAGATATGGACAACTGTTCCAAAAATCGGTGTCAAAATGAAAATTGTTCGTTTCTGAAATTTAGGCCATACTCGAAGGCTGAAGAAGATATTGAATGAATGGTGCGTTAAAAACAACGAAGACACGGGCAACTGTTCCAAAAATAAATGAAACAATAAAATATATTAGCTTCTTGATTGATTGATTCGTTTTTTACGGCTTATCAACCTTTTCCTAGTTATTTAAATCCCAAAAATATTTCTAGCTTGTAACTGGGTGGGGGAGTGATATAATAATGATTTAGTGATCACTAATTAACCCATATCTGGGGAGAGAAGAGGTGAATTCATACCTTTCCCAAAGATATTTGCGTGTAAATGAATATAACGAACCTAACAGAAATTGAACTCGGCTCTTCGATTAACAATTTCGAGCCATTACCCATTACACCACCCGCACATCCAAGCTTACAGCACCTGGTATTCTCAAGCAGTCACCCACCTAGGTACTGATAAAGTTTGACGTTGCTTAATTTAGGTGATCGTACGCGAACTGGTGTTTCAACGTGATATTGTCGTAAGCCATATTGGCTGAATGGTGTGCTAAAATTAACAAACCTTAAGACAAATGTTCCATACAGAATAATGAAAACAATTAGTTTAAGCTCTTAGTTTGGATGCGAACTTTTCAAGTGACTCTTAAAGATTGGATTATTTCTCTAAATGTTATTTTATGCCAGTCAAATAGAAAAGACGGGGCTTGATATGGAAGCCCCAAGAATAGTAAACAATAACAAAAAAAATTGGCATTTTAATCTCGCATTATAAAGGATCTGAATTTAGAACACTTGATTGAAGAAAAAAAGATTAATGTAATTCGTTAATCCAAACTCACTTAATCCGAGGACAATTGAATTAATAAGCTATTCTAAATAATTCGCCTGTTCTCTGTAAGACAGCCTCGTAACAATTCACTAATATTCTACGTGACCTGTTTTCGCTTGTATACTAATTACAGAACGAAATTCAAGGCTCTTAGAATCCTAGTACTGGTAACTGCGTATGAAATAATAACAGACGTCTAGAGGTGTTTAATGTTTGGCTCCAAAAAAACATACACACAGATAGATAGATAAATAGATAGATAGATAGATAATATCAAATTCATACCTGTAAAGGATATATATTAAAAAGATAGATCCGTAAAGAGCTCAATGCATAGAAGACAGAGCAATATATGAAAAGATTTACTGGTCGAAATAAATCATGATTTATTACCGTATTTTCGTGATGTGTTAAGCTTTTCCTTATATATATATATATATATATATATATATATATATATATATATATATATTGTCATTCACAGACAGGCTGTTTCGCTGTATCACAGCTCATCAGTGAATTGGCGTCAATCGGGGGATTCTACCACTAAGCCCTTGGCGCACGGCAGGGATGAATTTATGCGTATTTATTTTTAGATAAAGACACAGTATATATATATATATATATATATATATATATATATATATATATATATATATATATATATATATATACACAATAGGTAAACTTATCTTAGTTGACGCTAAACTTACTTTTGTTTCGTCCTCTGATGGATTTATCAAGACAAATGACAAAATGCATCAAGAGACGAAAAGCGTCGGCCAAGATAAGTTTTCCTTTTTGTCGTTATTCATATTGTCTTTTTGCAGATATATTTTTAGTTATATTTAAAATTTTACACACACAGACACACACACGCGTATATATATATATATATATATATATATATATATATATATATATATATATGAATATAGACAAAAGCAAAGTTTATCTTAATTGATACCTTTCATCGTCAAATGGCTTATTTGCCTTGATAAATTCCCTCAGAGAAGGAAACGCGTCAGTTAAGTTTTCCTTTTGTCTATATTCATATTATTCTGTCAAAGATTTTTAGTTATATCTGAAATGACACACACACACACACACACACACACACAAACACACACACACTCACATATATATATATATATATATATATATATATATATATATATTCCAGTAGGGGTTTTGCTAACTTCTTTTAAGTTTCAAAAAAGGGACGTCCTATTTCTCTACATGCTGTTGTTGAAAGATAATATATGTTGATAGCACCTAGTTTTAAAGGAATTCTTCGTACTGCCGATGTTTATATATATATATATATATATATATATAAAATGAGAACAAATGGAGTATAATTCCACTGCATGTAACATTTAATTTAAAAGTGGGCTCAATATAGAGTACAGGTAAATATTATTTATTTTACGTTATTAAAACAAAAATATGTAAAAAAAATCGCAGCACAATTACAGTTATGTTTCTACACTACAAATGTGTCTCCTCGTGCGATGTTAAACTACTGGCGAGTGAACAATTAATTTAATTTCAAACGCAGAATACTATGAAAAAATACGCTTGTGGCTTTACCGTTATTAACCAATCGAATGTGACCTACGCTACATTCAAATCCACTGGAAAAAAAATTAATATAAGGCATCACAAGAAGTTGTCTGCATATAAATCCTAGACACTTTACTTACGAACAGATACAGGTGGTTACCTTTTTTTCGTAAGGTGTATCGAAGTCTGGCGTTCAACGTTCCTAAGAAGGAAAAACGAAAGAGGTGGAGATGTAATTTAATCTAATGCTAACCAGTTATATGCTCGTTCAGTTTTTTACATCTAATTTTGTAGTTGATAAATAAAAGGCTCCTTATAGTAATATGCAAAGATTTTAATATAGTCAAAAAACCACTAGGTTTGGTTCGAAATGAAGTAATTCACTCGGCATCAGAGGAAAGCAGTAAAAATGAAAATTAACACGTTGTATGATAAAATGAGAAATACTTCTTACACATCACAACTGAGCTGGCTTAAATTTAGGAAAGTAAATTAAAGGTATTAAAAAGAAAATAAAAATATATCTGACATTAAGTCAACTCGAAATCGATTCAGAAATGTTTGTCGAAAAGAATGCCGGTTGGTTTATGATTGTTTATTGATTTCTTTTCCTTAGGATGGCAGTGTAACGGCACATTAACTCCAGTAACATTGGGAAAAGAAAACTAACCACTTTTCATGGCTGGTTGGTGGAGAAACACTAAATTACTTGATAACAGCCAAAACAGTAGCCAAATTATTAGAGTAAAAAAAAAAAACTGCATATACCCGTGTAAAAGCTGACTAGAATATAAACCGCCCCCACCTATTTCATGTCTAAAAAGTGGGCAAAAATTCAAACGCCGTGTATAAGGCGAGGGAGATATTCAATGCATTATGCTTAGATCAATGGTTCACGACCGATTTGGAGTCATGCCCCACTTTGGTATTTCTAAAATTCTAGTGTCCACCTCTGAAATATTTAATGTATACCAATTACACATGTACGTACATAGACATAAAATATTTTTATATATGCATAACTGTATATGCATTGTATGTATGAACATTAACCCTGTCACTCAGACTCACTAGAAAACAATTCACTGTTAATAACTCATTCTCGAATTGCTCCCCTTTTTTCTTTTGATATAGGAAGCCGAAGGGTGCACATCATACTCATGCCCCACCAAAATATTACCGGCTGGGCATGCTCTCTACGTTGGGAATCATTGGTTTAGATGCGGCGATTTTGTAAATAGTAGACAATATTTTTATGAAATTTTAATATTTTGATATCTGAAATGTTTTTTTATGGATCATTTAAGGAAGAGTTGAGGTTTTTCTCCATTACACGATAATTGTTTTACCATTGTGCCCAAATGTAAAAATAAAATAAAATATGAAAATTAAATTAAAAAAACAAATTAAAAGAAGGCATTTGCTTTTCTTAAAAACCACCTACTCCCTACCCTTCTCTCTCCACTCTTCTCTCAAATAATGTGACGGCAACTCTCATATGAAAAGATGAAGAAGAAAAGACTGAACAACTGCTGCGAAATGAAATTTTGCTAATCCAAAGTCTAGTCCTCGTGACTAGAAAACTACCAAAACAAAAAAGTCTCCACGCATAACTTCCGCTATAAAAAAAAGAAAAGAAAAAGAAACGAACGCCGGAAAATTAATAAAATAATTTTGGCCAGTCAAAAGAACCCAGAGACTTTTAACGATAGCTGAAAGCCGGGTCTAGAGCCTTTTTAAATTTTATATAAAGAGACAGCCGGCAGACAGCAAGGGAAGAGACAGCTAGAAACTGGCCCAAGCATGTTGCGTGAAGAACTAAGCGGTCATCTGCTTAAGACATTTTCACGCCTTTTTTGAGATCTGAGAAAACACAGATTGACGCCACCTGTATCCAAAGTAAACACACTCCCAACTACTACCAAAGTCTGACCCATAAATCTATCAACTACCCAGCCGAAGGAACTTTCGCTGAATCGATTTAAAAAGGAGTCGCCCTAATCAAAGTCAATTAAATAAACATAATTATATTGTTTATATCTTTGATTTTGTTCGTTTATTCCGAAGTTCACAATAAATATTATTAACACCCTCTGGTGTTTCTCTACACCATTTCATCTGTGTTATAAAGTTTCATCGAGTTTCTCCAATTTTTGTTTACTTCCTTTTAGCAGACGACTATTGCGCTATCTTTTATTTTATTTAACATACAGATTGAATGAAATGCGAACCTTAAAACTTGGAAATCATTTAACGTGCGACAAGTCAATGCATTTTTGTTAAGTTAGTAACGCATTATATACCTTGATATAAACTTGACATACCTTGATGTAAACTTGACATACCTTGATATAAACTTGATATACTTTGATATAAACTTGATACCTACATATCACAGGGAGAAATGAAAACATAACGACAGTACGTACTAAAAATATTCTGTAAAATGCTTCGAAAATCTAAGTAAAACATTGTTTCATTGCAAAGCAATCACTTCACATATTTTGGCGCATTTCGTTTACATAGATGTTGAAACTGGTGAAAGTCGATAAAATATTGACCTCGACTGACCTAGCCATCATTTTATTAGCGATTTTTTTGTCTCATATTTCTCGTCTTATACTTGAGTATATACGGTATATCAGAATATTTGCAAAATGGCACTATTCCACGAGTGAACACGTTCGGCAATTGTCTGTGACGACGAAAATCGATCAGCGCTGAAAAGAAATTGGACATTGTATCTAAGAAAGAATGTCACTTGGTCGAACAATTAACATCCTGGATCTGACAGGAAACCCGGATATAATAGCGGAAAACAACAAACCAATGGAGACAATATGGCGACGTGCATGGTAACAGTCTTCTTCAGTGAGAGTGTCAACATTCAATAGGACACTGCAGCCTGTCACATGTTGAAAGAAAGAAAGAAAGAAAGAAAGAAAGAAAGAAAGCAGAATGTGTAAGTAAGAAAGATAAAATAGAAAGAAAGTGAAAAAAGAAAGTGAAAAAAGAAAGAAAGAAAGAAAGAAAGAAAGCGAAAAGAAAGAAAAATTCGTAAAAGAGAGTAAAAAACAAGAAAGAAAGCGGAAAGGGCGTAGCGAGAAAGAAAGAAAGAAAGAAAGAAAGAAAGAAAGAAAGAAAGCAGAATGTGTAAGTAAGAAAGATAAAATAGAATGAAAGTGAAAAAAGAAAGTGAAAAAAGAAAGAAAGAAAGAAAGAAAGAAAGAAAGAAAACGAAAAGAAAGAAAAATTCGTAAAAGAGAAAGTAAAAAACAAGAAAGAAAGCGGAAAGGGCGTAGCGAGAAAGAAAGAAAGAAAGAAAGAAAGAAAGCAGACTGTGTAAGTAAGAAAGATAAAATAGAATGAAAGTGAAAAAAGAAAGTGAAAAAAGAAAGAAAGAAAGAAAGAAAGAAAGCGAAAAGAAAGAAAAATTCGTAAAAGAGAAAGTAAAAAACAAGAAAGAACGCGGAAAGGGCGTAGCAAGAAAGAAAGAAAGAAAGAAAGAAAGAAAGAAAGAAAGAAAGAAAGCAGAATGTGTAAGTAAGAAAGATAAAATAGAAAGAAAGTGAAAAAAGAAAGTGAAAAAAGAAAGAAAGAAAGAAAGCGAAAAGAAAGAAAAAGTCGTAAAAGAGAAAGTAAAAAACAAGAAAGAAAGCGGAAAGGGCGTAGCGAGAAAGAAAGAAAGAAAGAAAGAAAGAAAGAAAGCAGAATGTGTAAGTAAGAAAGATAAAATAGAAAGAAAGTGAAAAAAGAAAGTGAAAAAAGAAAGAAAGAAAGAAAGAAAGAAAGCGAAAAGAAAGAAAAAGTCGTAAAAGAGAAAGTAAAAAACAAGAAAGAAAGCGGAAAGGGCGTAGCGAGAAAGAAAGAAAGAAAGAAAGAAAGAAAGATAGAAAGAAAGAAAGAAAGCAGAATGTGTAAGTAAGAAAGATAAAATAGAAAGAAAGTGAAAAAAGAAAGTGAAAAAAGAAAGAAAGAAAGAAAGAAAGAAAGCGAAAAGAAAGAAAAATTCGTAAAAGAGAAAGTAAAAAACAAGAAAGAAAGCGGAAAGGGCGTAGCGAGAAAGAAAGAAAGAAAGAAAGAAAGAAAGAAAGAAAAAGCGAAAAGAGTAAGAAAGAAAAAGAACAAAGCAGTTAAAGAAAGAAAGAGAAAAAGAAAGAAAAGAACGAAATGTAAGAAATAAAGAAAAGGAACGTAAGAAAGCAACAAAAAAAAAAAAGAAAAGACGAAGCGTAATAATGAAATGAAATGAAGTTGGGAAAAAAGGAACAAAGGAAAAAGCGAAAGAAAGAAAGAAAGAAAGAAAGAAAGAAAGAAAGAAAGAAAGAAAGAGAGAAAGAAAAGAAGTGAAGAGTGTAATAAAGTCGGGAGGCTAAATAATAAAATCCTAGAAAAGTAGGTCAGAAGTGGTTATTGATTTTGTACACAGCGTCTCGATCCATCTGCCATTGATTAAATCAATCGAAAGTGGACGGAGATTTTTATTCTGTGTAACATTTGGCGGAAATACGTGAAAATTGGGACGAAAACCATCAGAGAGAACAAACAAATATACAGAGTCTAAAATTCAATGCCAATGATTTGGATAGAAATCAAATATTATCACTCAGTGTAAGGGATACCGAATCAGTACGAATGGTTTTGTCTACAGAAAGCATTGCCAATGATTTCGATGCGAAGAAAGATTTCACGATGCTTTTGACTATAGAAAAACAATGCCAAAATGGTTCACTAGTCATAAAGCTAGCAGGAACTTTTAATGGAGAAAAGCATTGGCAATGGTTTCAACAATATCAAAATCGTTATTGATTTTGATGAAAGCAAATCATTGCCAATGATTTTGACTATAACAAAACATTGCTAACGATTTTGACTATATTAAAAGTATTGCTAATGATTTTGACGAGATAAAAAATATTGCCAATATATTATTTCAAATGTTTTCATAGCTGATACTTCGTATTTGAAATAGACGCCCCATTCTTAATTATTAAACAGCGTGTTTTACGTGCATCAGCCGACACAGTAACGAAAATGTGGCTTCCGAAAAGGATCGAACCTGCGTCCTCCTTTTTAGGGGGAATCTACGTTTGATCCGGCATACTTTTACGCCCGGCTACATAGGGGTGCGCAGATTCAATCCTTTCCGGGGGTGGGGAGAAACCTTTTCTTTACTGAGATTTCTTGAATGCGCAGGCCGATAGACATAATACATTGTTTAATAGAAATGTCGTTTATTTCAAATACGAAGTGTCCACTATGAAAACTTTTGAAATAATAAAAAAAATAGTCGTGCCGCTCTAGTAAGTACCTGACTCCTCCAGCTTTCCTCTAATTTTACAAGAGCCAGATCTGGCCGAAAATGGAGAACTGCTGTCATATATGGGCAAGAGCTTCCCAATCCTCACTTTCCACTCTCGATAGAGTCTAAAAGGTTCTCCGCATCATGGCGAGTGATGAATTATTTTCCACTTTCCCACAGACGAAAAGTCGAATGCTACTCTATCGCTATTTCCATGGCAGGCGTTCAGACGAATTATATTCCTTAGTTTCATCATGTTTAAACACACCATGCCACGCCCATTGTAGCGAACCACCCTCATTCCCTTCGTATTCTATTGGTGAGATGTAAATTCCTCACGAGCAGCTTCTTTCTACGAACCGCCCCAGGAAGTACCTGACTCTTCCAGCTTATTTCAAATAGGTAGTGTCCACTATGAAAATATACTTAAACTCAACCAAGACCTCAAGGGGAACTCGTGCATACGATCCATCGCTAAAGAACTACCTGACTCCAGTAAGTACCCGACTCCTCGCGCTATCCTCTCCCTTTACAAGGGTCAGATCAAGTCGAAAATGGAACACTGCTGCCATATATGGGTAGGAGCTGCCCAGTCCCCACTTTATAGTCTCGATATAGTCCAAAAGCGTCCCCACGTGCTTGTCCTTATTCCCTCACCACCTACAACGTCACCAGCCTCTCACTACCCTATCACTATTTCCATGGAAAATATTCAGACGATGTGATTTTATACCATACATATATATATATATATATATATATATATATATATATATATATATATATATATATATATATATATATATAAAATATGTTTGAATAATAAACAATTGAAAATACTAAACAAACACTTCAAATTATCGAGGCTCTCTATATCAAAACCAACCAACCAACCAACACAGAACAAAATGTATTAATTAAAAATCTGCCCTTCATCTGCCGCATGGGATTTGTGTCCGGATGAGGAGGTAACAGTTAAAAATTCAAATTTTAAAATAACTGGGAAAAATTAGTGATTCTAAAAGTTTTTATTTTGTATTGAGTTTAGTGTAACACAAAAACTTAAATTCAGTTTAAAAATATCTCCAAAACGTTTATGAATTGAGAAAATTAATTTTATTTCTTCAAAATGCCAAGGAATTAGAGTTAAACTGAGAAGCTTTCGTGACATGAGGTGTTGGAGTTCCATATGGAATTTGTGATTTGAAGAACTCAATTTTTGGCCTGAATTTGAATTTCGGCTCAAATCGAACTTTCGGTGCAAGTCGATCTTTTGGCCGGAATTGGACTTTACACCTAAATGAGGTTTTGAAGTCCCATGGAGTGAACTGAGCAGTTCAAAGTTATTTGTTCAAAATTATCATTGATGTTTTCGAAGCTGAACCAAAGTACCCTTTATTTTAAGGCTGGAGACCCGATTTAGCCCGACGCGGGAGTTAGCATAAAATATGTTTATATGAACTCTTGTCCTTGTTTTGGTGGGAGAAACCCGCGCCCCAAAGTTAGTAAAAATATTTTTCATGCAACATATATATATATATATATATATATATATATTAAAGACATTTTTATGTTTAACGTTCTTTTTATAGATACAAGTATTTAAGTAAATGCTCTGTTTATAATAAACAGTATTAAATAACATTTACCGGCCTGAATGTCCGAGAAATTTTCATAGAAAATATTCGTTCTTTGACTGGAATCGAACCTGCATCCTATACGGAACCGTCATTAACGGTAAGGCACGTCAGCGTAAATGACGGTTCCGTAAATATTTTCGTGAATGACGTGCCTTACCGTTAATGACTCTATTATATATATATATATAAGGAATTCTTAGTCAGGGATCTGCCATCCTTATGAATTATAATTTACATTGAGTCAATAGCTTCGTCCACCGCAAAGAAAGTTGCCTCCCTCTGTCTTTTTTACAAATACTTTCATAGTAACTGCTCCAATGAGCTGCTTTCGTTGGTTCCCAAACTTCATCAATTTAAGCGGTCAACTAGGCTGGCATCTCGCTCACACCCTTTCACTGTCGAAACTGTTAAATGTAACCGTCTCTTCTACTCCAATAGCTTCATGTCTCGCACCTCTCGCCTGTGGAACTCACTTCCCTTTTCCTGTTTCCCTGATAGCTATAATCTCCAACTATTCAAATGTAATGTCAATCGACATCTCCAGTTGCCTTGATCTATCCCCTATCCTTCTCTTCATCCTTTCCTCTATCATTCCTATCTGCTCTCGCTCCAACTCTCTGTAACGCCTTGCGTGCTAGTGGTTTCCTGACTTGCTTAGGGTGAAACGCTTAAAAAAAATCATTGCTGTTTTCTAAGCTAGGCCAAAGTTCCCTTTAGTTTTAGGCCTGAAGCCCAATTAACCCAATTGAAGCCCAATTAACCCAATTGAAACCCAATTAACCCTCTGCAGGAGCTCGTTTAAAATTGAGCACGGAGTGCGGCTTTTAAGCTGGTTGTATGTTAAATATAACGAATGTTGGAAGTGACTGTTTAATAGTAAATGATATCATATGCAAACGTTTACATTGGTTTGGTTTGAATGATTTTGTCTAGCGGTATATTACTTATTTAATGTCGAAATCTAAATATTTCGAACATAATTTTATGACTTCAACTACAGAAAATGTATTGTTGGTTATTTTACATTTTCATGATGTTTTATTTACAGGTTCAATATTTGCCCATACCTTGGACCCTAACAGGTACTACCACCCCGGCAAACGTTTAGATCTTCAATTCGTTAAGTATTGTTTTTGCGAATATTGCTGATATGAAAAAGTGTGTCTGATGTACATATATTTTATGTTGATTATTAATAAATATTCCTTCCAGGGATTTTCTCCATTATATGTTGTTTAACCTTTTTTTTTTTTTCTTTTTAATAAGGTAGCATTTTTAAAATCAAATTTATGAGCTGTTTTGTTTATGGAGCCAAGGTATTTATTGGGTTATCCTAATGCAAGTATTTTATGCGTTTATAAATGGGAAACATTCGATTTCTAAAACTGAAAACATATCAACTGTTCTGGCGAGACACTTACACTGGTATCCCAACTGCAAGAATTTAAGCGGGCTAATAGGTTAGCATCTCGTTCCCACCCTTTTCACTGTCGAAACAGTTAAATGTAACCGCCTCTTCTACTCCACAGCTTCTTCTCTCGCACTTCCCGACAGTGGAACTCCCTTCCTCTTACTTGCTTCCTTGATAGCTTGTTATGGGGTCCACCCCTTTTTCATACAAGCGGACTCTACCAGTGTGTACTTGGACTGCTGCCGTTAAATACCCAGAGTCAGTCAGAGTAGAGAGACAGAGATTGAGATTGTGATTGAGTTGGAGGTAGAGTAATAGTGTGAGGTAACCGCTTGTAGCACGTTGATTCTAAGGAAGTCCTACTTCGAGACTTGGTTTACCAGACTATATATATATATATATATATATATATATATATATATATATATATTATTGCTACTAACCACGTTTCTGGATCTACTAACCTTATTACCAATTGTATTATTGTGTAAATACATTTATTTGTTATATTTCATTACTGCGTTTGTCATTCATTGGAGACCAGATTTCATCTCGGAATCCACAACATAGCTATAATCTTCAAATATTCAAAATATAATGTCAATCGATATCTTCTGATGCTTTGATCCTGATCCCCGCCTTTCTCTATATCCTTTCCTCAAACACCCCTCTTTACTCTTCCTCTCACTCTCTGTAACCCCTTGCGTGACAGTGGCATTTGACGGGGGTGAAATGCTTAAAAAAAAAATAAAAATCGTAACTACTCCGCATTCTTCCACTTCCAAAATACCTGATCAAGGTAAATAAATAGCGAAATATGTTGAATTTATAAAGGTTTTCCTATTCTTTCTTATTTTATCTTTCTGTCGAATCGTAGCGTTCTTTACTTCAGGGCACGTCATAGTGCACTTGACAGCCAAAACTAGAGGCCTCAAATCTCGTCGTTCTACCGGGGGCGAAGATCTTTAGTTTCGGTTTTGGCTTGCGATTATTCGCTGCTGTTGTTGGCTCACGGAATGTTTGTTTTTGATATTTGGAAATATAAATTATATATACATTTATATATTTCAAATTTGTTTATTTAGGCAGCAATCCTTCTTTCATGCACATTTCATTGAATACGACAGACAAGCTGCTTTGATTTGGTTTTTTATACAATTTCTCATGTGATCTCATAATTTTTCCTTTCAAATGATAATTGATAAAAACAACAAACTATTTCTTATTTAACAGTTAAAATATTTCATCCTTGAAAATGGCTAAATGTATAGCCGAAGGCGCTCGGATTAAAAGAACATTCGGACAGTTTTTATATAATTTATCATCTAAAAAGTAAAAAATTATTAAATCGCATGAGAAATTGTATAAAAATCTAAATAAAAGCATCTTGTCTTCAATGAAATGTACATTTTTTATATATATATATATATATATATATATATATATATATATATATATATATATATATATATATATATATATATATATATATATATATATATATATAGATAGATAGATAGATAGATATGGTTGGTGCAAAAATAATGTCGTTTTTTGAGTATTTTTTAACTTCAAAAAACGACATTATTTTTGCACCAACCTTATATATACATATATATATATCTGTGTGTGTGTGTGTGTGTGTGTGTACAGGGTAAATCTGCGAATCAGTCGGGTTTCGATCCCGGCTTGAAGCAATCGGATGTCTAGCCACACTGATGAGCTTTGATACAGAAGAACAGGCTTGTATGTGGATGACTATATATATATATATAAATGCAGTTACAATATAGGTTTTGCTTCATTAAAGCTGCTTTAACATGGCTAATTAATTCAAAGATTAAAATGCGTATAACATTTCATACACCATTGTTAACAGTGTGGAAAGCGATGGGTCCGAACCTACCTCAAATTATATAGGAACTGTAATTAGATCTTAGTAAATGAAAATATACCAAGATAAAGGGGATGAAGCTATCGAACCAAATTAATTCTACTCTTAATCTCGACTTCGTTCCTACTGAACCACGTGAGTTGCACTATTATTTGGCCTGACGTAAAGAACACCATGTGTCGGATTAATTAAAATTTTAAACTCCTTTCCTCAAGTAAATGTATTTCTCAGGGTTTTACTATATGAAAATCGGGAATGAATGGTTAATTGTCAGTAATCAATACAAGAATTACTGATAGAACGAAGAGAGTGAGATAGATAGATAGATAGATAGATAGATAGATAGATAGATATGAGCAGTGTCTGGAATAGATAGATAGATAGATAGATAGATAGATAGATAGATAGATAGATAGATAGATAGATTGAAAACAGGTTTATTTAAATAATTTAGACATATCATGTCGATTAGTTTTCGTTGTGATCCTTTCAAGTTTGCGCATTATTTTTTTGCTAGACTTAGAAAATTGAGTAAGAAAAATACTAAAATTTTCTTTCGGGTATTTTTTTTTATTTTCCCAATTTTTAGATAGAAAGATAATGAAGAGACAGATAGATATATAGAGACCAAAGGGATTGAGATAGATAGATAGATAGATAGATAGATAGATAGATAGATAGATAGATAGATAGATAATGAAGAGTAATAAACAGATAGATAATGAAGACATAGATAAATAGATAAAGGAAGTGATGGATAGATAGAGAACAAAGAGACTGAAATAGATAGATAATGAAGAGACAAATAAACAGATAGATAGATAGATAGATAGATAGATAGATAGATAGATAGATAGATAGATAGACATAAGCAGAGGCAGGAATAGATAGATAGATAGATAGATAGACAGACAGACAGACAGACAGACAGATAGATAGATAGATAGATAGATAGATAGATAGATAGATAGATAGATATGAGAGAAAACGCTTGAATAGATAGATAGATAGATAGATAGATAGATAGATAGATAGATAGATAGATAGATATAAGCAGAGGCTGGAATAGATAGATAGATAGATAGATAGATAGATAGATAGATAGATAGATAGATAGACGGACTAGGTCTAATAAAGATATATTTAAAATAAAATAAAACTAAAAGTAGCAAGCAAAGGCTTTAAATGTGACAGACATATTCTCTGATAAATCCTAAATCCGTTCATAATCTTTTAATAACATTAAACAATGGTGGTTGATATTAAATCCGCCGGGTCCCTATTGAATGGCCAACAATTGGACTCTAATTAATCTGGATTTAATAAAGTGGCTTTTTTTTTTTTCAGGCATGTCATTAAGAACTAAAATTTAAGTACTTTTATTTATATGATTTGAAATTCATTTTTGACTGCATCAGTTAAATATGCCGTATGTTGAGTAAGGGAAATTCTTATTGCCATTGCTTCTAATGTCTTCTCTCTGTTTTATATTATAGGGACTGTCATGGTGCCTACCTAGACCGACAGAATGAACTCCTCCGAACGATATAGATATTATGCCTCTCAAGAGAGACGAACAGTATTAGAACAGTATTAGTACGGATTTGGTATTGGGACGGTAGCGAATCGAGTCGAGCTTCTAGGCTTGACGGTCGAACTCTATGCCTCTGAGCAGAGAGGAACCCGGACGAGGCTCCGCCGAAGGGCAGAGTCTCGTTCGGGGAGGTTGACCAACCCGATCCCGTTTATACGGCTTCTACGGGCATTTTTTGGCCAAGCCTACGGGCTCGGGAAACCCACGTTAAACTCGGCCTTGTGCCATATGCAACCCTCGTGTGGGGTGGCTGGATACCGAATTGAGCCGAGCTTCTCGGCTTGACGGTCGAAATCTCTGCCTGTGAGCAGAGAGGAACCCGGACGAGGCTCCGCTGAAGGGCAGAATCTCGTTCGGGGAGGTTGACCAACCCGATCCAGTTTATACGGGTTCTACGGGCATTTTTTAGCCGAGCCTACGCGCTTGGGAAACCCACGTAAAACTCGGCCTTGTGCCACATGCAACACTCGTGGGGGGGCTAGATTCCATAGTCCTAACCTTGGACCATGACAGGGACCAAAGACTTGAAAGAACATGCAGACTAGGGGACATTACTAAGATTTCTAGAAACTCTTTCGCACCAATTTCAAAATCCTTGACAACGCAAAAGGGCAACATTACTAATGATTTTACTGTAGGAAGGCAGTGAAAATCAGAAATTAAGAGATTATTAGTGGTCAGGAATTATTACAAGCATTACTGATAAGGCTATTATATGCATATATATATATATATATATATATATATATATATATATATATATATATGTGTGTGTGTGTGTGTGTGTGTGTGTGTTCGGGTTTACCATAAAATGCATTGTAAATCAGAAAGGTACTGTCAGTAGTCAGGAATGAAGACAAGCATTACTGATAGAATAAGGAGATTATATGTAAAATAGAAATGCATTATTAAGGATTTTCTGATATTGTATAAGGGCAAACATCCGCGCATGCGCATATATTTATATGTATATGTGTGTATGGGGGGAATCAGTTTGCGTTCGTGAGGAAAAGGAGGAAGGACACGTACACACATATAAATATAAACACAAGTGTGAAAGACAGTAATACACATATTCGCGCACACACACAGACAGCCCCCCTCATATAGTAGCGATTGATGCATCTGGAAATGGATTGTTGTATGTATGGCCGAAAGCGCTCAGAAAAATGTAACATATGAACAGTTTTTGTATAATTTATCTACTGAAAAGAGAAAAATTATAAGATCACATAAGAAATTATATAAAAAAAAAACTCAATCAAATCACCTTCTCTGTCATAGTTAATGAAGCTTGCATGAAAGAAGGGTTGTTGCCTAAATAGACAATATATATATATATATATATATATATATATATTGTCATCCACAGACAGACTGTTTCGCTGTATCACAGGTCATTAGTGTGACTAGACGTCCAGTTGCCTCTAGCTAGGATAGAAACCCGACTGAATTGGCATAAGTCGGGATTCTACCACTACGCCGTTGGCGCACGGCAGCGCTGAAGTTCAATTTAAGCTTATTTATTTTAGATAAACACACAGTGAATGAGAGAAGTCGATTTGATTTACCGAAGAGTTTTGCATTATTAGCCGTAATAGTCGCTGTTTACAAACCCACACTTCCTCCCCAGATATATATATATATATATATATATATATATATATATATATATATATATATATATATATATATATATATATATAATATATAATATAATATAATATAATATAATATAATATAAAAGGCTCAAACAGTAATATTCCGTGGTTATAATTTATTACATTGGAATCGTAATCACGATCCAATTCATCAGACCTACAAATTCAAAAAGAAATTGGAAAAAAATCAATATCAAGTATTATATATATATATATATATATATATATATATATATATATATATATATATATATATATATATGTGTGTGTGTGTGTGTGTGTGTGTGTGGGTGTGTATGTATGTATTATAACTTAAACGTTATTTTTAGTGTATACCCATATTTTAGTAGACGTACAGTTTTTATTAAACAGCATATTTATTTATTTTAACTTTGCGTGATCATTAATTCACTTTATGACCGAAAAGTCTGACATGGAGGATCTAACAACCGCTTCCCCCAGGGTTCTATCCTTAGATCTACGTTATTCTCTTAATTTTCATCATTGCTCTTCTTGATAGCAACAGCTATTGTATCTATGCTGATGACACCAACCTACAGTCTGTTGTTAACTGGGGCAAACGATGGCTTGTTAATTTTAACGCATCCAAAACAAAACTGCTCTCTATTAATCACCTGAGAGATATATTTTCTGCCTTTCATGAGTAAAGCCGATGCTAACCTTTAAGAGAGTAACTCGTGGCATCTTCTCGGGATAGCCTTCTCGACTGACATGAAGGGGAAAGACTGCATTGAATCCATTGCTAGGTCTGCTGTTAAGAAAGTTGGTTCACTGTGTCATGCTAGACAATTTTTTCTCTACAGAATCTATTTTACATATTTATAAGACTAACATTCGTCAATGTGTCGAATATTGGTGCCACATATGGTTCAGTGCTCCTGCTATATATTTAAAGCTGCGAATCTGCAATATTATTGGTCCTGACCTGGTCTCTCGGCTTCAGTCTCTTTCTCACAACCATAAAGTTGCGTCCCTTTTCTATAAATACCTTCGGATGAACTCTTAACTATGGTATCTAAACTAAGCTAGATAATTTTAATTAATTTAAGCTCATTACTAGATTGGCATCAAGGTTTCATTAATTTAAGGTTGACTAGTTGTAACCGTAAGTTCTGTACTAACATTTTCTTTTCTCGCACTTCTCACTTGTGAAACTCTCTTCTGGATGTATCAATTTAATTTCAGCACTAGATTAGTAAAAAGGTCTCATCAATTTAAGATTGAATTGACTAGATGTAACTAAGTCCTATGTTATACGTTTCTTTTCTCACACTTCTCGCTTGTGGAACTCTCTTCCGGCTTCTTTCTTTCCAGACAACGTTGTTCTTCAAAAATTTAAATGCAATGTCAATCGTTATCTACTGTCTTCCTGATTACTCTTCTATTAAGCGATCATGTATCTTTCGATACATGACGTACGAGGCAGATTTTTCCCAGTAGGTTGCCATTTCTTTCTACAGTAGACCAGTTGCCACCCAATTCTATAGAACCCGGTCTGTCCAGCTATTTACCCATAGCTGGGAGGAAAAGAAGAGGAGGATTCATGCCTTTCCCAAGTAAGGGAATGTAACGGATTCTACTGAAATTCGAACTCGGCTCTTCGATTCATCAATCCAAGCCACTATCCCGTACATTTATTATTATGGGGTCCACCCTTTTCTGATATAAATGGACTCGTCCTGCTGCCATAAAATAGCCACAGTCAGTCAGTAGTCAGTCAGAGAGTCTGATAGGGTGGAGGAACAGGGTGGAGGGACAGAGTGGAAAATACATAGACACTGTGATTGAGTTGACGTTAGAAGTCAGTTACAGGGACGCTTGAGGCTAAGGAAGTTTACTTCGAGACTGTATATAGCGATTTTTGATTAATACTAACCGGCGTTCCTGGATTTTACTAACAGCATTACCTTTTGTATTTTGTGTAAATACATTTAATTTCTTAGCTTAAACACTTGAGTTTGTCATTTTTTGGATCCCTATTTTTCCCGCGGGATCCACAACATTTATAAAAATAATATTTATCTTATTCCAGGTTCTTTTTAATTTCATTCTTTTAAATGGTGAATTCTATAGAAACTGGAACTGAAAAATATAAAAGTGAGCCTATAGCCTAAATAATAATTCTTTCATATTTATATACTTTCATGCTCAATAACCCTTGTGTCTTAGTGGCTTTATTGCCTTGCTGGGAATAAAATGATTAAAAGAAATTGAAATATAGATAAACAGTGTACTTACCACGTAAGGGATGTGATTCAATAAGGTACATAGCAAGAACTGGAGTAGAACGACTCTCCAAAGGTCAAAAGTGTTGTTGATTTCGGAATAGGTGTCGCTGACGAGGCCCGATTGACTCCATAACGATCGTGCTTGTTCTGGGTCGTAAAAACCGCCAGATTTGTACTTGACAATAAACATTATTTTGTAGCTGTGGAGTAAAATGCCAGAATCAGTTAGGCAGATGATCATGGCCAAAAATACCATGAGGGTTAGAATGATTATAAAGATGGCTAAGACGGGTTCGGCGTCGTAGGTAAGAAAAGCGCACACCTGTTTTTTCTCGTCAAAGATAGACGACAAAAGAATCACAGAACTTGATTCTTCGGAACTTTCGGCGCCAGCCGATTCTCTCATCATCATTCGAACCAAGGGTAAGAGTCCAACCACAACGGAGATGAGAACTATAACAATCAAAGCGCATATGACGGGACGGCTGGAAGTCTGAACTCGGTGCAAAGGGGTCATCCTGGAGAGGTAAGACCAATGGAAACTAAGAACGAATAGGCCAACAAGACCCATTGAACGTAAAAAACCGAATGCCCAAATGTAGAAAAGGCAGAAATCATGGGGCCATGACTGAATATTGAGCATGACAAAGATGGCAGGGGCAAGCAAGAGTCCAGCGTTCATAGCCATGGTTGACAGTAAACAGATGATAATCATGTCTGTCCCTATGTACGCACGTTTGTAGTGTGTGATGGTTAATGCAGCCAAGCAGTTGGTCACAATGGCCGTGGGACACAGGATTAACCAAGAAAAAGCTTGGCGTTCCGGTAGCATAATGGCGTCGTTATAACTTCCGGTAGAAGGGTAATTACTTCCGATTGTTGTCAATCGTGTATTCAGACGAAAAGAAAGTCATAAGTTGATATGGCAACTTTGATGAGATCAAAAGAAAAAAATGCGATATATAAATATATATATATATATATATAAATGTGTGTGTGTGTATGTGTGTGTGTATGTATGTATATGTAAATATAGATATAGATATATTTTATTTCTGAGGTCAATTCGTCTCTATTTTGGGCAATCCACGCCAATGAAGTCACTGGTGTCCTTCATCATAATGCTCAACGAAGTATTTCCATGATCTAGAAAGAAGAAAAAAAGAGCGGGAAAAATTAATATCTGATACACATTGAGCCTCACCTATCTGGCAACATCATAAACAATGTTGCTTTGGATTAATAAATAATCAAGCCTGCAATTTTTTTTTTAAATTTACACTTACAAAAAAGAAGCTTATTGATATAATAAGTTAAGGTTAGCCCTGTCTGGCACAAGGCCACAGTTATGAAGCTCCAACTGAGGATTGAATTCACTACAAGAATAATAATCTGCTAGACGAATTTGCGAGATACTGTTCCCGGGAAAGGAATCCAATGATTAAAAGTAATGGCAAAAAAGAAGAGCATTCCTGTTTTCAAAATATTTTTAAATGCCTTCGGGATGTAGACGATCAGGGCTCTCCACAGGTTCCTTTTGTTTAATATCTGTGAATCAACATGCCTTTATGGGAAAGATAATGGAGTAGTTCCCTATTGTCATCCAAATGATTTTGAATTTAAGGTCAGAGAGAGTCAGCTGCTCTATTATTTAACCCATATGTAGGGCAAGAAGAGGCGGATTCGTGCATTAGTGTGAAAGTTAAGAAAAATAATGTTTCCCAATAAGTCATGGCTATTGACTGCTAATAAAGAAAATATAATCTAAAGAAATATTTTTAAAAAAATATTTATATAGTGTCTTTGGTTTTGTTAGTTCAAGTCATGGTGTCCCCAGCATAGCCAATTCTATAAATGAGGTATTTAGTTTACTCACTTAAAGTCAGGGAGTCTTTAGTAATATCAGGTTTTTGGGGGGTTTGTTTTCCTACACGTGAATTTGCTTTGGTCATGCTAAGTCTCGAAAAAATACTATATAAAATCCATGATTTGTCTATATTTCTGAGATGAGGTATTATGTACACTATTTACATTATTCGGACTATTGTCCTCATCTTTATCACCATATTTATTACAACGTTTTGCTCCGGCCTTCTTCAGGTGGTTGGAATATCGAACTGAACCCTTTATTTCACTCGCTGGAGTAGACTATTCTAGTTCCATGTGCCATGTTTTTAATGGATGTCAGTTATCGGTTATCTCCTGTTAATTCCCCTCTCCAAGTTCTCCACTGCCTTAACACAAGGACACATGACACAGTGGATAAAGGCGTTAGTTAGATCCAGTGACAGGACTCAAAGAGTGTGAGTTCAATACCTGGTTAAGGCAGTGGAGAACTTTCAGAAGGGAATTAACAGGAGATAATTGACATCCATTAGACATGGCACGTGGAACTAGATTAAGAGGTGCTTCCACGCTCCTCAAAACTTCCTGATCAAAGGCCTTACCCAGGGCGCGGATGTAGTTTATCCTCATACCCAGGACGGTTTTCTAGTTGAATTGTTCACCTGTATTACATCGTACATAATTAGTTTACAATAAAATCTGTATTTTATATGTATACGATCTTATGAAAATTGAGATGCAGTAGAGTCGGGGGGGTCCATATATTAGATTCGGGGTGGGCTCACCAGACCCTTGCACCGGCCCTAAATTCAAGAGATCAGAACTTCAGTATAATGAATTCAGAACAAGGAAGAAATAAATTAGTTTTATAGAGGATTTCTCACATTATGACGTTGATGGTGACGTTGATGGTGAAATTTGTGATAGCCGAATGGGTTTTCATTCCTTATCCATAAGTACAATATTACTTTCCAAAGAACTAAATATACATTGTTAAGAAAAGTGGGGGAAAAAAAAGATAAATCGTGCAAGACTTGCCCTGACTTTATTCGCAGAATATGTGTCAGTCTTCACAGACCGCATTCAAATATCATCCGAGAATCAACTGATTAGCTTGGGATAATTATGTGTTGAGGAAAGCAGGTATAGTTAAGCAGAATTGACAAAATTCTCAATAAGATGAAGAATAAAAACGTGGAAAATAATACGAGATAAAAACAAATGTAATATAAGGCAAAGCAAAGCAACTATAAAAGTAATAACAATAATATCATTGCCAAATAGAAACATCAGAGTTCACATGCAAAAATAAATACAATCAAAAGGGGTAATAGCGTTTTGCCTTTAAAGCAAGAAAGAAAAAGGTCATGTAGATAAAACAGAGAACTGTTAATTTTTAATGGCTAGGAAGAATTATGAACAGTCACGTGTACGACCTGTCTATATTTCTGAGATGAGGTATTACGTACACTATTTACATTATTCGGACTATTGTCCTCATCTTTGTCGCCATATTTATTACAACGTTTCGGCCTTTCAGTATCTGTCTATATTTCTGAGATGAGGTATTATGTACACTATTTACATTATTCGGACTATTGTCCTCATCTTTGTCACCATATTACAACGTTTCGGCCTTTCAGTATCTGTCTATATTTCTGAGATGAGGTATTATGTACACTATTTACATTATTCCGACTATTGTCCTCATCTTTATCACCATATTTATTACAACATTTCGGCCTTTCAGTATCTGTCTATATTTCTGAGATGAGGTATTATGTACACTATTTACATTATTCGGACTATTGTCCTCATCTTTGTTGCCATATTTATTACAACGTTTCGGCCTTTCAGTATCTATCTATATTTCTGAGATGAGGTATTATGTACACTATTTACATTATTCGGACTATTGTCCTCATCTTTGTCGCCATATTTATTACAACGTTTCGGCCTTTCAGTATCTGTCTATATTTCTGAAATGAGGTATTATGTACACTATTTACATTATTAGGACTATTGTCCTCATCTTTTTTGCCATATTTATTACAACGTTTCAGCCCTTCAGTATCTGTCAATATTTCTGAGATAATGTATTATGTACACTATTTACATTATTCGGACTATTGTCCTCATCTTTGTCACCATATTTATTACAACGTTTCGGCCTTCTTCAGGTGGTTGGAATGTCGAACTGAACCCTTTATTTCGCTCACTGGGGTAGACTGTTCTAGTTCCACGTGCCATGTTTAATGGATGTCAGTTATTTCCTGTTAATTCCCCTCTGAAAGTTCTCCACTGCCTTAACCGGGTATTGAACTCAGACTCTTTCGATCCTATCACTGGATCTAACTAACGCCTTTATCCACTGTGTCATGTGTGCCTGAGGGGAATTAACAGGAGATAACTGACAACTGACATCCATTAAACATGGCACGTGGAATCAGAAAAGTCTACGCCAGTGAGCGAAATAAAGGGTTGAGTTCGACATTCCAACCGCCTGAAGAAGGCCGCAGCGTACAAGGCCAAAACGTTGTAATATTATGGCGACAAAGATGAGGACAATAGTCCGAATAATGTAAATAGTCATCTGTAGGAATTGTTTAGAGATTTAGCGAAAGGGACTTTTAGCTGTCATCTATATATTCTATGACTTCCGTCCGCCACATTGACCAATAGAAACTAAATTTTGGAGAGCATTACAAACAGGTAAGGTGGTACAAAGTACAGTTGCTTTTACTAGGGTGAGCATATTAGTATAATAAATTTTCATTATTATTTTTTTTTTTTTTTTTTTTGGCGGGGGGAATTAAAAGTTTTATTATTTAACATACAAAATACTCCCACTATTTTAAAAAACAATTTAATGATTAAAATAACAAATACTTATTTAATAAAAATGCAATATTGTTTTTTGCATATCTTTCCTTTAAGTTTTTATATCTACAAGAATCCAGTTTCCAGTTCACTCTGTGATAATTATAAACAAATTACAAGGCCAAACGCTTAAAAAAAGTGAATTTGACTCCAGAAAGAAATATTTACGCCTGGCATATGTTGCATGCTCAAGAGTAAGAAATCCTAAGAAGTTATACTTCGCTGTTAAAAATGAAAAAATAAATTTTCTAAAAAAAATATTGTTTACTATGAAGTCCTATAAAATTAAGTGAAATTAAAGAAATTATTGAACCGCAAAGTAGGTAATTTTCTAAATAAATCAGACTATTTAAATTTCAAATTTCATGGATTGGTTTGCGAAATTGAACGAAACGTAGTTTGTAAATCTCGACAAAAATTTTAGCGATAAATTCACCAATACTAAATATTATAAGAATTTCAATTTTTTTTTCTTTTATATTGTTTTTCATTCATTATTTTCTCCAGATTTTATTGTTGTTATCGTTTTACGTTTTTTGTATTTTAATTTCTATCATTAATATCAAACCCGTTACAGTCAACAAATAATAACAAGAGACAAAATAATACATCAACCCTGTTACACCAATACCAACCCCGTTCCATAAACATGTCTCCGTGTCTCAGCTTCCTTCTTAAACACGATTATTATGACCCCTCCTCTAAGTTCTACTGCTTTGATTTATGGGTAAATAAGGCATGTTCACTCAGGTTCGTCTGCTTGCATCTTCTTCCTTCCTGGACTTTTTTAACCATTCGTTAAGGTTACTGGGGGTAAAAAGTTTTTGCATTGGAGGGTAAACGTCTGATAGTGAAGGCTCCGAACCTCAGTGTAACTCCCCAGGAGGCTATTTCATCAGTAGTTGTGTAATATTGGGACTATTTTAGTGCCATTTGTGAATAGGATCTGTACCCGCCAGTAGTTTCGGTGGGGGCTCTCGATACCATGATGAAGAATACAACTCCGGCTGTACTTCCGGACTATCTAATCCAGCTAAACGATATACATGATAATTAAGTGTGTGGCTTCGTCGCCTCCATTTTTTTGGTGGGGGGCAAAAACATTTTAAGAATTTAGTGAAGAAAGAATTCAGATACCTTTGCTAACAAGTCGAATGCTTTAGAACTTTCTGCATTTTATTTTAGTTACCCAGTCTTGACTCGTTCTCAAATCTCTATATTAAATCATGTTCACAGCAAAAACAAATACAAGATACAAACCCAACCCCACAAAATGTAGATCCCTAGTTCAGCAATTCTTGCACAAATGTGAGATGATTTACGATGCAACTTTCCAGAAGTTGAACACCATCTCCGCAAGGTCAAACCTGTCCTGATGCTCTTCTCAGAAACCAGTCTTAACCTACCTATCCCAATTCAGGAGTTCACAATCCCAAGCTACACGCCCTTAATAGTATTGTATCACTCTCGAAAACTCCACAGCTATGGTCTCTGATTTTATATTAAGGATTCTTCCAATGTGGCAGAAACCCCCAAAACGAGCACCCTTTTTCACTATCGTCTACAGAATGAGGGAATTGTAAATTTTGACAAAATAACTGAGAAAATTAATGATACTGTCTCTGATCATCCCTTGCATTCATATTTATGGCGACTTCAATATTCACCACAAGGAGTGATTAGTCCACTGAGTCAGAAACTTTGAAGAAGGCAGATAGTGTCATGGCTTCTCTATTGCTTATAATCTGACCCAGATAGTTGATAAGTCCGCTCGTGTTCTTGACATCAAGTAAAATTCCTAGACTTCTTTCTCAAGTCTAGCCCTGAAAAATGCTCCGCTGAATCACTACCTCTTTTTGACACTACTGACCAAAGGCTGATCAATGTTGAAGTCGATGGCAAATCGAAAACATCCCCTGAGACACCATTTCAGAGTCCGATCTTTCGAAACGATAAAGCTTACTGGGACAGCTTCAAAAGCTACTCTCTCTCTCTCTCTCTCTCTCACACACACACACACACACACACACCTTTCAAAAATAGTTTTCAGAACTGCCTTCCTCATCTCCGAATGGATCTTCTCAGGCCTGAACAATTTTATTCCAAATGAAACATACCAACAGAAACCAAAAAGACAACTCAGATTCACTTTAGAATACTCCCTTGTTCAAATTATTAGGTTGGTGCAAAAATAATTTCGTTTTCTCACATAGTAATATATGTTAGAAAACGAAATTATTTTTGCACCAACCTAATAATTGAAACAAAACGAATGATTCTGTTATTATTTACTTTTTCCCTACTTTTCCATTAAAACATGACCCATTTCACATGTTAGTACTTCGTATATCCATTTCACAAAGTCGTTCCTTGCAGATTGACCACAGATTCTAGATTGGATTTAAATCAGGAGAGTCTCCGGTCCAATCTATTGTACTCAGATCTGCTCACTACTAAGGCTTACCAGTGTGTTTGTGCATCGTTATAATTTCCGTACGCTTCCTTGGAGTAACGTCCATCGCAGACATTGGTCGTAGGACAACTAATCGACAGTCGAGACAATAGTGTCTGGGTGTGATAAAAATCTGATGCAATCACGGATGATGCAATATTTTTCAAGGCCAAACAAATTTCATCATACACCCCTAAAATAGATTCATATTACTGTACACCACTTCAAATGACCTAATCTGAGAAAAAAATAGAAATCAATTACACCTTGTCACTCCAGTTGGTCTAAATCTGACCGTATGGTGGAAGAAAGGAAATTAAAATGGTTGTTTCAGTTAATTTGCATAAGGGTGTAGGATGCAGTTATAGCCCACGATAAACACTACGAACAGCTCTACGATGGTGTAGTGAGATTCTTACAACATTCCAGACGGCCCACAATCATTGCAAGACAGTTCTAGAAAACACAAAAAGTGGCAATGTACAGTCAGTCCAAGTCAAGTTTGAAAATAAAAGACTTGGTTCCTGTGGTTTCTGGAAAATCTGGAATAAAATTCCTACTAGAGGAAAACTGTCCATGGTTTCTGCTATAATTTCTAAACTAGATCCCCAAAATGCTTACGGATAACCCTGCAGTTGTCCTAAAAAAATGTGCTCCTGGACTGTGTCCTGTTTTCTCCAAACCTTAAAATAAATACCACACTGCTTCTTGCTTTCCAGCTTGTAGTTCCTGCTTTTAACAATTCCGTGGAACATTCTAACTTCTCAAATTCTCTCCCTATTATCACTCCTCAGGTTTCTCTTTTCCGTCCTGTGGTCTTTCTGCATTATATTAACGATCTGCCTAAGAGCATACTCCGATCTTTAGTAAGTATCTATGCGGATGAGACAACAGTTTATAGGTGAACCTCCAACAATCTAGAAGACCAGAATCTGGCAGCTCATCTGACCTCTGACCTCTCCCTAGTGACTCAATGGGGGAAGGACTAGCTTGTAACATTCAATATGTCCAAAGACCTGGACAACCAGAACTTACCAGCTAATCGCTCCTCTGACCTAACCCAGGTTGCTCACTGGGGAAAAGGACTGGCTTGTAAAATCCAATGCAGCCAAAACCAAACTAGTAAGGTTCTACTACCACCAAGCAGACCCCAAATATTCACCTATCATGATGGACGGTCTTCTCTCAAGAGGGCTCCTTGTCTTGAACGTCTATTGCGACTCAAGCTCTCCTTGGGCCTCAAGTGGAATTCACATATCCGATGCATTGCCAAAGATGCTGGAAGGAAAATGGTCGGTTCATTGTACCGCTTCTATATATAAGATTCTACTGGCATAAAATGAGGGATCGGTTTTGTATTATTATTAAGTAATAAACTGATCCCCAATGGAATTACTACATTTTAAAATGCCAGTCTAGCGCTTAAATTTAAAGAGTCTAAGCACCATAGCGAAGAGCTTATTTGAACAATTACCATAAAAGTATTTATAGAAAAGACACAGAGAGGAAAACCTATGACAGTGGGAAAGTGACTAAAGCCGAGCTGTCAGATCAGGACCAATAATATTGCTCATTCTTTTTGGGTTTTATAATTGATTTATGTAAGAAATTGTATCTAATTTATCAGTGTTTGATATAAAATTTCTGATTTTCTTTAGATACTCTGATACTTAGTAAATATCTATTCGGATGATACATCAGTTTATAGGTGAACGTCCAAAAATCTTGATGAGCATGACACATCTCTGACTACCCCCAATTGGCTCAATCAGGGAAGGATTTGCTTGTAAAATCCATTACAGTCAAAACCAAACTAGTGATGTCCCACCACGACTGAGCAGACCCCGAACTTTCACCTATCATGAGGGACTGTCTTCTCTCAAGGGGAGTCCTTGTCTTGAACATCTGTTGCGAGTCAAGCTCTCCTTAGGCCTCAAGTGGAATTCATATATCCGATCCATTGCCATAGATGCTGGAAGGAAAAATGGTTGGTTCTATATATATAAGATTCTACTGGACATAAAGTGAGGGATCGGTTTTGTATTATTCTTAAGTAATAAACTGATCCCCAATAGGATTACTGGATCTCAATATAATTGTCAAAAATATATCTCTGGTAAGTCGCATGTGAAAATCTAATAATAGTAAAGTCTTAACAAAATATGGCTGTTGCGATGACACTCATAAACCAGTAAGATTTTACTGGACATAAAGTGGGGGGTCAGTTTTCAACAATAACTATAATAAATTGACCCCGTTCAAAATGCGACATATTAGTCTAGGTGGCTGAATGGGGAAAAACTTTCTTGTAAAATCCAATACAACCAAAACCAAACAAGTAATGTCCCACCACCACCACCAAGCAGACCCCAAACTTTTGCCTACCATAATAGATGGGTCTTCTCTCAAGAGGACTTCTCATCTTGAATGTCTGTTGTGAGTTAAGGTCTCCTTAGACTTGAATTCATATATCTGATGCATTGCCAAAGATACTGGAAGGAAAATGGTCGGTTCATTATACTGCTTCTATATATAAGATTCTACTGGATATAAAGTGAGGGATCAGTTTTGTATTATTTACGTAATAAGATGTGCCTAATTTTCAGTGTTTAATAGGAAATTTCTGACTTTCTTTTCAACGTTAGATACTCCGATCCCTGGTAATGTGGATGATACAACAGTTTATAGGTGGACCTCCAAAGATCTGAATGAGTAGCACTTAGCAGCTAATCTCACCTCTGACCGAACCCAGGTGGCTCAGTGGGGAAAGGGTTAGTTTGTAAAATTCAATATGGCTATGACAAAACTAGCAACACTTCCACAATCACCAAGCACACCCCGAAATTTCACTGCTCTATTGCTAAAGATGTTGGGGAAAAACTACCGCTCCAGTAAGTATCTGACTCCCCCTGCTTTACCCTATATTTACAAGAGCCAGAGCAGACCAGAAAAAAAACAAATAAAATATTAATGAGAAAGAAACTACTGTGGTCTGGATTTCCTTAATGCTATTTTCATACAGAATAAAGATTTCTTTAATATTGATTTAGTACAAGAATAAAGATTTCTTTATTATTAATTTAGTACAAAATAAAGATTCCTTAATATCAATTTAGTATAGAATAAAGATTTCCTTAATATTAATTAAGAACAGTATAAAGATTTCCTTAATATTAATTTAGAAAAGAATAAAGATTTCCTTAATATCAATTTAGTACAGAATAAAGATTTCCTTAATATTAATTTAGAAAAGAATAAAGATTTCCATAATATTAATTTAATACAGAATAAAGATTTCCTTAATACTAATTTAGTAATGTGATGTAACTCACAACGTCATTGAAAGTTTTGTACCTAGAATTGTGTGATAACCAAATAAATTTGAATTTTTTTTTTTAATCAGTATCATTCTATGCAAGGCACCAAAGCCACTAAGACTCAAGGGATTACAGAGTGTGCAAGAATTAGGAACAAATTTTTTATAATGAGCGGGAAAAGTGAAGAGTAATTAGGAGGGCAGTAGGTAGCAACTGAAATCTTCAAGTGATGTGGTTTTATATCATTTGGTACAGTTCTTTGTTTGTGATTGTGTAGCGCCAGTCCACGAGGTTCGAAGAAGTATGGTCTTCGCTAAAACCTACATGATTCTTTTGCTGGAAGCTGTCTTTAAGCATCGATCGAGAGACATCAGTTCTATACAACTTAAGATATACTTAAGATATTCCTGACTACATTTGGCACCATGAATGGCATTCACATGAAAGTCTAGATCTAATGAGACTATTAAAGAACATGAGATTTAGGTTGAGGATTTTGGTTTTGTTTGGAAAAACTATCCCTAGCTTAGCCTATTCTATATTCAAATTCTGAATTTCTATGATAGATTCAGGGTAAGTGGAGCAGATATCAACCATATTGGTAGTATAGCTGAGAACATTTGAAACCTTGCAGAGACAACGCATTCCTGCCATGAACTCAAGAAGCAAAAAAAGAATAAAAAAGGCTGAAAATGTATGTCGTCACCTACCAGCAGGGGGTGCACAATGTCCATAGCACTGAGAAGATTGTTGTCTGTGTGCTGGGTGTCACAGGTGGGAATCGCATGGGGCTCTTGTGTTCCCCCAGCAATGACAAGCTGGTATGTTGACGGGTGGAGGAGGAGTGAAACGGTTGCATGGGTTGAATAGCAAAGGAGGAGCAGGAAGAGGAGAAAAGATGGAAAAGTGTGAGGGACATGGCTTTGTTCGTGAGTCGGGACAACGGCGGACATTATTGTTGAGACGATGGTGGTGAAGAAAGATTCTGTGCGGTGGCAGCGTGTGACGAAAAGGATGTGGCGACAAAAATTCAGAAGTTTAGTCAGGTGTGGTCAGGTACGAAATAGGCCTTTTCCTTTAGCATTTTCCTTTTTTTCCTGCAATAATAACAATGAAGAGAAATTAACATCCAGAGAACTTGTTAATAATTAACTTTTTGAAGAAACTAAATTCTTTTAGGCTCTTTGCTCATATATATATATATATATATATATATATATATATATATATATATATATATATATATATATATATATTCTTTTTTTATATGTGTGCCACACATACATATATATGTTTACAGATGTATTTAATCATTTATATGCCATGGATATGCTTACATTATAGTTAATTTTTATTACTATTATTATTACTTTAAATATATTATATTTTTTTTATTACTATTAAATGATGACAATGTTTAAATGAATAACAACATAGATTGCATTTCTGTGATTTTTATTACTGGTTGCGCACTTAAAGTTTTATCCATAAAATTTTCCCCTACCTTCCCTTACTGCAATATTCTCAAAAAAATCTAAAGTAGGATTTGTAATGTAATCGGTACTGAATTAGCTTCTTGACTTCAGCCGCTTTCTCACCGACGTGATGTGGCTTCCCTCTGTCTTTTCTACAAATATTTTCATGGCTACTGCACTGAGTGAGCATTTTTTTCCACTGGTGCCCTGACTACATGAATTTAAGTTTTCTACGAGATTGGCATCTAGGTCCCAACATTTTACTGTTGAAATAGTTAAATGTAACCGCCTTTCTAACAGTTTCTTTCCTTGAACTTCTCCATATTGGAACTCCATTCCTCTCACTTACTTCCCTGATAACTACAACCATCAAAAACCTAAATGCAACATCAGTCACCATGTTTTGTTGCGTTGATACCTGTTTTTTTTTTCCTTTCTTCAATCTACACCCACACTTTTCTCTCATTTTCACTCTCCATAAACCCCTATGTGATAATGGCACTTCTGAGTTGCTTGGGGTGAAAGGCATAAAAAAAACCCCAAAACATTGAATATAAAATAATTAGGGTACTGAAAATAGCATCTACCGAAATCAAAGGTAAAGCTCTCCCTATCAACAGCTAAAATAATAAAAAAGTGCTCAATACAATATATATATATATATGTGTATATATATATATATATATATAGTATATATATATATATATATATACTATATATATATATATATATATTATATATATATATACTATATATATATATATATATATATATAGTATATATATATATATAGTATATATATATATATAGTATATATATATATATAGTATATATATATGTAGTATATATATATATAGTATATATATATATACTATATCTATATCTATATATATATATATATATAGTATATATATATATATATAGTATATATATATATAGTATATATATATTATATATATATTTTTATAATAATTTTATATAATATATTTTTATAATATAATAATTTTATATATATATTTTTATAATAATTTTATATAATATATATATATATATATATATATATATATATATATATATATATATATATATATATATATATATATGACATCTTCATTGATTGTGCCAAGTTAGTAAACAGTGTTCTATTAAATAGCTTAACTTTTGAAAAAAAAAAGTTTTTTAATCAATGGGAAACTATGACCCAACATTGAGAAAGTAACTGAAGTTGAGATTCCAGGTTAGGGTTAGGGGCATTTTTTGTACCCTGGACCTGTAATGGCATTCACCGGAGGTGGGTTGAGCCGGCTCCATTTTTGGAGTTTTATCGGAATTTGGAATTCACAAGCGGTCCACAACCCGCATGTATAGCACATGAGATTTGATTATAGTGGTGAAGGTTTCGTGCAGGACCAACCACACTTTTTGAAGGGCCGAATACAGAGACCTGGTGCACTAAGTGCCACAAGGTCCCCAAACGAGCCTCCACAGTTTTTAAATTCAGAGTTTTTCCTTCTCCTAGACCAGTTGCCATCCAAGGCTATAGAACCCAGTCTGTCCTGCTATTTACCCATAGCTGGAGGGAGAAGAAGAGGATTCACACCTTTCCCAAGGGTATTAACACATAAGTGAATGTAATGGATTTGACTGGAATTCGAACTCAGCTCACCAGTTCCTCAATCCAAGCCACTATCCATTACTCCACCATGCCTCCATTTTTTGTATTTTGGCGAAGAATCTCAAACTTTACAGCAGGAGCAATAGACCATACATGGCAGCAATATTCAATGTAAGAATTAATGGTAGATTTATAAAGGTGCCAGATTTGGCAAGACAAATTGGACATTATGAGTTTTTAGGTTAATATTTTGATTTTGTTTTATGGCATATCAATACTTCAACAGTTCTATACAACTGACACATTAGATATTTCTGAGTGCGTTTCACGCCATGAATGTCATTCACATGAAAAACTCCATCTGACGACGTTATTAAAGAACATGAGTTTTAGGTTGATGTTTTGGTTTTGTAGCAACTTGAGGTGTTCGGAAAAACTATCCCAATGCCGACAAGATTTTTATTTCTAGTAATATTTTTTTCAAAAATGTATTGCTGCTAATATTTTTTTTCCAAAAATATATTTCTGGAAATATTTTTACCTTCAAAAATATAATGCTGATAATATTTTTTACCAAAAATGTATTTCTTGTAATATTTTTTTCTCAAAAATGTATTGATGGTAATATTTCTTTTTTCAAAAATGTATTGATGGTAATATTTTCTTTAAATGTGTTGCTGGTAATAATATATTGCTGGTAATAATTTTTTCCTTCATTCATTGCTGTAATATTTTTACAAAAATGTATTGCTAGTATTAAAACCTATGTTTAAAATTTCATAGTGTTTTGACCCCAGTTTGGGGTTAATTATTTGGCCAGAGCTGAGACCCTAACAGGTGCTACCACCCCGGGTCAGGGTGGACATGGGAACACCAGCAATTAAGAGGTGGTTTCAATTTCCTCAAAACCTCCTGATCACAGGCCTTGCTGCCAGATGTAGTTTATCATCTTACCCAGGACATGTTACCGTTTTGATTTTGTAGAACCTTGCGGTGTTGGGTGAAACTATACCTAGCATAGCCTATTCTATATTCAATCTCTCACCTACTATACTAAATCTGTTGTAACTGATCCCTACACTGAAATATTTTAAATGTTTGGTATATGGAGAGTTGAGTTAAAGGGAAATAACTGAAACATCTGGAAGAGGCATGGTACGTGGAAGTAGAACAATCTATCCCCGTTGGACGAAATAAAGGGTTCCGTCCGAAATTTCAATTACTGGAAGAAGGCCGAAGCATACAACGGCCGAAATATGGCAATGAAGATGAGGATAACAGTCCGAATAATTTAAATCATGTAAATTATCATAATACCTCATCTCAACGATATCGACAGATATTGTTTAGTATTTATTAATTTCACACTCTGAATTTTTATGATAGATTCAGTGTAAGTGAATCAGATATCAACCATATTTGAAGTATATCTGAAACCAACTCCCCTTAATATTTTTTAATAATTTCACCCCAAGCAAGGCGATAATGCCGCTAAGATACAAAGGGAAGTGAAAGAGAATGAAAATACGTCAGAAGAAACCTGGAAATCCAGTCTTAAACAGGAAACAAGGGATAAACCTGTTCAAAAGATCGGGGAGGAGTGTGAACAATTGAGGAAAAATTAAATATTTTAATCGGAGTTGTCAGAAGAAGTATAGAGTTGAAGAAGAAACCGGAAACCTAATTCTAAACTGAAATCAAGTGACAAATCTCTATTCTTGTTCAAAAAATCGGGGAGATGTGTGAACCGGGAATTTCAATAACAACAATGTATTTATTTTTATTTTGATAAAAAATAAACACTTAACTATAAAAAAAAAAAGAACAACAGCACCATATTTTGTTTTTATCAATAAAACCATCGCCTGCATTAATTACTGATTTACAAATGCCTGTCATTTTGCACAACGCATTTTGAAAACTTTTCCAAGCATTGCAAAAGCTCACTCTCACTCTTTGGGCATTCCCTTCGAACTCTCGTATCCAATTCACCCCATATTAATTCAATGGGAGAGCGATCAGGAGATTCAGGAGACCAAGTCATTATTTCCAAACTATTGTTCCTTTTTTTTGATTCGAGGTAATTTTGACATAAGTTAGAAGAGTGTTTTGCATTGTTGTCTTGTTAAAAGGTGAATTTTTCCCATGATGCGTAAAGTAGATGGTATAGCATGTCTTTGCAAAATCGAATGATATATTTCTTTTTTCATTATTTCCTTAGTCTGGATTAAATCTCCAGACTTTTCAGCATATTCACTTCCCATAAAACGAGCTTCTTGATGGCTGTAGGTTCACTGTACCCCGCTGATTTTTCCCAGTTCAGAGCGACACTAGTTATTAAGGAATTAAGTTCAGCTGCTAACTCTGGAACATTTTTCCTTCTATTTATTTTGCACTCAATAATCAAGTGATTATCTTCAGCAGTGGCTGTCACTATTGGTGCTCCAGATCGTTTTTCTGTCAACATTTGTACCAGTTTCTAATTGCCTTTGTAACGAAAATTGGATCTCATGTCAAAAAATCTTCAACTTTTTGGCAATTTGTCTTTGAGAGTAGCCTTCTTTAAATAAAATTTCAATTTGTGCCCTCAGCTCAATGGTTAGCTCCTTTGATTCTGGAATTTTGTGTAAATTAATTTAAAATTAAAAAGTAAATTTAAAAAAAAACTATTAAACTATGTCGTAATGGCACAATTTTTGTTTTTTCTTCAAACAGACATAGCGACATATGTTTTGTTTAGAACATGTATTAGTTGAAATTTTTGGTAATCTTAAAAGTTTACAGCGGGGCTAATGGTGAAAACAAAATATAATGTTTCTCATACAAAATATTAATAATTTAGCAAAATGTAATGTGGACGGATAAATTCAAATTTGCACTTTTGGTGGTGAGAGGAGCCGGGCGAAAAGATTGAAAAATGAAGACTAATAAGTTCTAGTTACTGAAATTGTATATTTGACTTTTAAAAATACAAAAATAAATCATTTTATGGTGTTTTTTAAAGAAATGCAGGGTGTCCCCAAAATTTTCACCTCTGGCGTTTCTTTATATACATACATATATATATATATACATATATATATATATATATATATATTAAAAAAAAGTAAATGCTAAAGAACGGTGTATTCTTAATCTGTCTGTTTATATATATATATATATATATATATATATATATATTACATCTATCTATCTACCTATATATATATATATATATATATATATATACTTAGAGAGAGAGAGAGAGGTATATATATATATATATATATAGAGAGAGAGAGAGAGAGAGAGATGTAGATTTTATATATATATATATATATATATATATATATATATATATATATATATATATATATATACAGTAGCGGCCATAATATAAGGAACGGAAACAACAAAGACATAAATATGTGTATTACTTAAAAAGTAATACATGATTAGCATTTATTAAAAAAAAAAAAACTATTATGTAAATTTTTGTAATTTTGTATAATATTTATGCATTACACCCTAATCTTTATTCGGTAAAAATTTCATTGCTAATCATGCATTATTTTTTAAGTAATACACATATTTATGTCTTTGTTGTTGCCAATCCTTATATTATGGCCGCTACTGTATATATATATATATATATATATATATATATATATATATATATATATATATATATATATATATATCACTCGACAGACCAAAGAAACGTTAGAAAGACACGCTGAGGGAGTCTCTCAAGCACTGAGCTATTCCCAATTCCACCTGGGAAGAATCTGCTGAGGACTGTGTCAGCTGGCGCTCCCTTGTAAGATCCGGAGTATCTGATTTTGAAAAGAATCAGAGACAAAAAAAAAATAAATAAATAAATGAGACGCCAGAAAAGGAAAGATCAGTGATGTTTCTGGCCTGGTTCATCCCCCCCAGCATCCCATGTGACAACTGCAACAGATTTTTCAGGGCGAAGATCGCAATCATTAGTCATCTCCGTCCCCACCTCGCCCCGAGTGATTCGAAGTCAAGGTCATCTGCGCATGCGGAGGACGAACAATTGATTGATATTAAAAAAAAATCTTCATCGGACTGCAGTGATGTTTCCCTCGATGTAGCTACACACAAATACAGTTGGGGGCCCTGAAATTTTAAACTTTTAAATTTATATGATATATAAATAAAAAATTATATAACTTTTCTCTCTCTCACACACATGCACACGTATACATATACATACATACATACATATATATATATATATATATATATATATATATATATATATATATTATTTAAATAAAAACAGACCACTTTAAGGTTCCATGTAATAAATTATTTCACCACAGCCCTTTTAAAGGACTGCAGATCATCAGACTTTACTTCCAAATGTTGAAACAAAAAATGCAAAGAAATTTACACATTTTTGACGGGCCGTATTAAACATATGTAAATTAACGAAGTGAGGAAGTGAGGGGGGAGAGAGAAGACATGAGTAAGTTAGATGTAATTTAAAATTTCTATTCTTTTATACTTAAAATTACTTGAGGAGGTTCAGACATTGACACATTTAAACGGTTAACTTAACGGAAGTTATATATTGATATAGAAGGGGTAGAGAAGAAAAAACAACCATAAAAAGAAAAAGAGAGAAGGAAGTCATGAGAGAAGGTGTCACTAATTTTCTTTGGAAAAAAACCGGCTAGAAAAAGACGCTGTTATTTTGTTTTACTTTGAAAGTGTTATTTTGGGGGTTCATAAAGATTATAATGTTTGATATAAATTTGAATGTCTAAATTGTCTACAAAGAATTTAATTTGATGTTTATTTGTGATTTAAATTTTTTTAAATTGGGGGGATTTTCTATGAAATAGTCGATTAGAAAAATATTCATAGAAAGTATTTTAAAAGAATAAAATTTATTTTAAAATATAAGTTTACTTCTAGTAATCTTTTTAAAAAAATTTTATTATTGATTATTAAGTTGACATCTCTATCAGTTTGAATTTTGTTCATTAATTTAACTCGCAGTCCTTTTAAAAGGGCTGTGGTGAAATAATTTATTACATGGAACCTTAAAGTGGTCTGTTTTTATTTAAATTATTTGCTCTGGATTTACATTGAGCTCTCTGGATTTTATCCTCCTTGGGTCTACCCATACGAATTATCTAGTTTTTCATAAAATATATATATATATATATATATATATATATATATATATATATACTCACGTTTTGAACAATAAAAAATATATAAAAATTGAAAAATTAGAATTTTCAGACACATTGGGTTGTATATTAATATTTTTGTTATTTCAATTAGGTTCCGCGACTAGTTTCAACCAGCATAGCCATCGTCAGGCGAAAAGAATCCCTGCTTGTTACTAGAAGTTAACTACAGGAGTGAATGGCTGTCTCTGAAGAAATGAACCGTAGCTTTAGTTTTCATTGTAGTTTAGATAGATAGATAGATAGATAGATAGATAGATAGATAGATAGATAGATAGATAGATAGATAGATACGAGTCATGTGACCGATCAAGCACACGCAGGTAGACGCAAAAACAAATTGCCGGAGTTTGAAATAGAACATTGGAATAATAGATCCCCCTCCCCTCAGTCTGGACAATACCTACCCGGGGTTGAGCAATAAAATTGCAAAGTGCCATTTGAAACCATGTTTTTTAGATAATTTTCTATATTTAAAGCGAGCATATTTTCTAATGAATGCGGTACTTTTAAATGGACGCAAAATTTAGTTGATCATCTTGCAGTAAGCAAAGCGTCAATTACCTAATTAGTAAGTTTAATTAAGCAATAAGCAAAAAAAAAAAAAAAAACCCAAAAAAGCCTTGACACAGCTCTTATATTGTTCGACCTCCATCTTGCCAACGGCAGATTGAAACAGCCATTCGGATTAAGTTATCAAAGTCACGGGATCACGTGATTAGTTAATAACAAAACAATTGTTCATTGCTAATTATACATAATGATTTTTTTTTCTTTAATGTAAATATCATTGATTGATAGAATGAAACGTTTTAAATCCAATGTCGGTCGGATTAAACAGAAATTCGAACTACAGAACTTGTACCTGGACCATAATGACACTAATTAATTCGTACACTAATCTTATTTACCATTGCTATTAGTAATCGTACTAATGCTATTTATTTGCACCTTGATTTTCCCATCGGCAGTGCTGGAGGTCAGGCGCATTTTCACTTGACCTCAAAGCCCCAGCACCTTCTCAGTATCTTCATTAGGCGTATGAATTCCAAAGTGCCTTTTGATCTTTAACCATGATACATAGTTGTTACCGATAGCAAAGAAGAGTTTTAGCGCCAAAATAATTACAGGGACGACAACTCTGGTGTCAAGGTGCCGAATCAATTATCAATCAGCAAAATAACAAATTTTGACGTCGACTCCAGAGTCTCGTAGATGGACCTTTTTGGAATCGTTCCCTCAAATCGTCAGGAGGTTTCAGCAATTTTCTTATATTCGTTATTTTTATATTAAGTTGAAAAAAAAATAATTTATTGGTTTTAGGTTGTTTTTTTTTTCTCTTTTTGTGTGTTTATGTGTGGGTGGAGGTACGCGTGTGCGTGTGTGTATGAGCGTATGTGTCGTATGTCGTAGTTATTTTTCCTTTTCATTATTTTCTTATTTCCTTATACTCTCTCCCTATTCCCACCCCCTCTTTTACACACACACATATATCATTATTATTATTATTATTATTATTATTATTATTATTATTATTATTATTATCCTATTACAATAGTGCTTGTCTCTCCTTTAATTACTTTGTATGACCGTTACGCTCTGCCAATATCTCATGAATAATGGACAATTCCGTTTTGATCGTGTGGAAATAGAAGACACTACTTGGTGTTAGTTAAAGAAAGAAAGAAAGAAAGAAAGAAAGAATGGTAAGATAGAAGTGTATTGAACTTTGGTTAGATAACTGACATTCATTGTCCTTAAGGACACATGGCACAGTGGATAAAGGCGTTGGTTAGATCCAGTGACAGAGAACCAAAGAGATGTAAGTTCAATACCTGGTTAAGGCAGTGGAGAACTTGGCGAGGTGAATTAACAGGAGATAACTGACATCCATTAGACATAGCACGTGGAACAAGAACAGTTTACCCCAGCGAACGAAATAAAGGGTTCAATTCGACATTCCAATCACCTGAAGAAGGCCGAAGAGTACAACGGCCGAAACATTGTGATAAATATGGCAAGATTTTTATTGCTAGTAATATTTTTTCCAAAAAAATGTATTGTTGGTAACATTTTATTTTTCGAAAATGTATTGCTGATAATATTTTTTCTTCAAAAATTCATTGTTGGTAATAATTTCTTACAAAAATGTATTGCTGGTATTAAAACCTATTTTTACACGTTTTGACTCCAGTTTGAAGGTTAATTATTTGCCCATAGCTGGGACCCTAACAGGTGCTACCACTCCGGGTCAGGTTGGACCTGGGAACACCAGCAATTAAGAGGTGGTTCCATGCTCCTCAAAACCTCCTGACCAGAGGTTTTACTGTTGGATGTAGTTTATCGTCTAACCTAACACGCCTCATTGTGGAGTGGGGGGGCCTTACCCCTCTGCAGAGGTGTAGTCAGCGCATTCTGAAGCCCCAGCCGACTTCTATTAGGTTGGTTCAAAAATAATGACGTAATAATGTCGTTTTTGATGTTAAAAAATATGTCAAAAAACGACATTACTACGTCATTATTTTTGCACCAACCTAATACTTAACAACTAAAAATTCTATGAAACATTTATGTACAATAGTAAAATAATTTATGACAAACCATTTTAAAATATGTGAATAATTAATAATTTTTTTAAAAAGTTGAAAGTTTATTCACTGAGTTCCGTGTGGATGATGCTACTGAAGAAGTTAATACTGTTAATTTGTCCTTTATATTTAATCTTTATATAATTTATAATTTTATTATTAATATTTTATTTTTTAATATTTTATAATAATTAATTTATATTAATATATTAGGTTGGTGCAAAAATAATGACGTAATAATGTCGTTTTTTAACGTATTTTTAACGTCAAAAAACGACATTATTACGTCATTATTTTTGCACCAACCTAATAGTAATATTTTATTTTATTTTATTAATATTTAATCTTTATATAATTTATAATTTTATTGTGAATATTTTATTTTTTGATATTTTATAATAATTAATTTATATTAATATAGTAATATTTTATTTTATTAATATTATTATTTATTATTAATATATTAAATTAATTAATATAATAAATTAAAACTTTATATAATTTTCCTTTACATATATATATATATATATATAATCCTTCCTTTATATATCTTTCTCAGTTTTGATTCAACTTTTACAATCAAAACATCTGAAAGAGTAATTTCGTTTTCTGATAGTTTTAGTGTTGCTTTTTTTGTTTTTTTCTATTTTTATTATTTTAATATGATGTAGTATTTTAATATTTTCTAATTCTCAGTTGTAATGTTCATCATTTTTTCTAAGACAAAATTGTTGTGTTCATCTAAAAATTAAATTTTGACGTGTGAAGTGGAAAACGCTAAGGTTATGTACTGTATAGTTTTTAAATTTTATCATGTAGACAAACGTGCAAACGTCAAGGGAGGTAACTAACTTATTGAAATGGCTAAATATTTTTTTCAAAAAGAAAAAACTATTCAAAACTATTAGTTAAAACCTAGATATTTTAAACACAACAATTTTGACTTTGAAAAATGATGAACAGGACAATTTTTTTTGCTAATGTCAAAAGTACTCAGAATAAAAGGAAAATGCATCAACATGGTAATTTTCTTTCTTCTTTTAATAAGAATATTAAGAAACTTGTCTGTAATTACGAGAGGATCCTATTAAAAATAAGTAAACAAAACTTGTCTAAATTATTTATTGAGACATGACTTAATGAAAACATGCTGCCAAGATATACGCAATATATATATATATATATATATATATATATATATATATATATATATATATATATATATATATATATAGGATGCGAGACATATCAGCGTATAGCCACACATCTATCTATCTATCTATCTATCTAAATTTAAATTTTGAAAATCATAAAACTGTGAAACCGGTAAAGTTACTTTAGATAAATATCCTTAAAGACTCCAGTTGCATTTTCAAATCCTTATATATATATATATGTGTGTGTGTGTGTGTGTGCGTGTAATCAGTACTTACATAAACTTACTCACAGCACATAGAGCAATACATACAAACACACACATAAAAATAGACAAACATTTATTTATATTGACGGTATGCAAAATATTCTAGTCTTTTAATTTTGTAGAATTGAGGTTTAAAATTAAATTTTTAATTCCGTATTAATATATATATATATATATATATATATATATATATTTTAATTCCGTATTAATAAATATATATATATATATATATATATATATATTAATTATTATAATTCCGCATTAATAAATTTATATATATATATATATATATATATATATATATATATATATATATATATATAAAGAGACAAGAGGTAAAACGTCTTTCGATCTCTGAGGGACATTATCAAAGGCAATGTAGGATTTATTTTGTTGATCGTGTTTATATTCATGTTTCTTCTTAAATGTAAAAGAACAATTACATGCTCGCCTTTTTATATAAACACGTGCAACGAAATAAATCCTTCATTGCCTTGATAATGTCCCTCAGTGGACGAAACGCGTTGGTTAAGAATAGTTTTCCTCTTGTCTCATTTCATTCATCTTATCTAGCATAGCAGCACGGATTGAGGAATCAGAGAGCCGAGTTCGAATTCCAGTCGAATTCATTACATTCACTTACGTGCTAATATCCTTGGGAAAGGTATGAAGCCTCTTCTTCTTCCCGCCTCCCCAGCTATGGGTAAATAATAGGACAGACTGGGTTCTATAGCCTTGGATAGCAACTGATCTACTGCAGAAAGAAATGGCAACCTACTGCGGGGAAAAATATGCTTCTCAGTCATGTATCGAATATACATGATCACCTAAGCGTGTATCACGCATGCCACATAACTTTTTTGCCTCCTCTACAAATACACTCTATCTGAGAATATTTACACACACACGCACACACACACACACACACACACACACACATAATTTATATGTGTGTGTGTGTGTGGGTGTGTTAAATAAACATTGTTATATAAAATTATATATGAATATTACGTGTGTGTGTGTGCGTGTGTGATGGTGATGTTTGATTTCGATTCTTACAAAAATTTTACAGCTGGAAATGTAGAGTGGGTTGTAGGAGAGTAAAAAATCGAATTTTATTACAACGTTTGGCCATGAGAAAAACAGACGGAAATTGTTAGCATTCATTAAATCATTCATAGATAGATAGATAGATAGATAGATAGATAGATAGATAGATATGATCGGGTTGAGCTAGCTACCTAGATAGATAAATATTAATGATCAGAGCCATCTCGCTAGTTAGATAAAAATGCGATCAGAGATACTGAAAGAAAGAAAGAAAGAAAGAAAGAAAGAAAGAAAGAAAGAAAGAAAGAAAGAAAGAAAGAACGAAATAAAGAAAGTAAAAAGAACGAAAGAACGAAAGAAAGAACGAAGGAACGAAAGAAGAAAGACAGAAAGAAAGAAAAAACTAAACAAATAAAAAACGAAAGAAAGAACGAAAGAAAGAACGAAAGAAAAAAAGAAAAAAAATAAACAAATAAAAAACGAAAGAAAGAACGAAAGAAAGAAAGAAAAAATTAAACAAATAAAAAACGAAAGAAAGAACGAAAGGAAAATAAATAAATAAATACTTTACTTCTCTCCAAATCCACCGTCGATTTTTAAGCGAATAACGAATTCTTCTTACTCCTGAAAATAATCCCGAATTTTCCGTCTGTTGTATAACAATGAATTAAGAAAAAAAATCCTTTTCACAAGAAACCTTTGTAAGTTTCTCTCTCTCTCTCTCGCTCTCTCTCTCTCTCTCTCTTTATTTTGTTCCTTCAGAAATGTTCTGCCTTTGCCACGCAAATCGCCTCTCAGTCGAACCCGCAGAGCAGAGTAGCGCAAGCGTCGGCCATCGGGGTTGCTTGGGAAGACCTTGGTTGCTGGCGAACGTCAGACGCAGTCAGGTGTGCGCCGCCTTGTACACAGCCAGATAGGTAGGTGGTTAGGCAAGAGGTAGTGTCAGAGTGGGGAGATTGGCAGATCTGAGAGCAGTCGAGTAGAAAGCTAGAGGCAGGTTTCTTTGTGGGGGTCTCTTGTCAGATGAATGTGTGTATGAGAGAGAGAGGGAGAGTCAGTAGAGAGTGGCGATGCTTGCTCGGTGGTCGAGCGGGTTTGTAGTGGCGTTTCAGCTATCAATTGAAATGGCCTAAAATAGATAGACATGGACTGAGTGTTGAATGAGATAGATAGATAGATAGATAGATAGATAGATAGATAGATAGATAGATATGAATAGAGATAGATAGATAGATAGATAGATAGATAGATAGATAGATAGATAGATAGATATGAATAGAGATAGATAGATAGATAGATAGATAGATAGATAGATAGATAGATAGATAGATATAAACAGAATTAAATAGATATGAACAGACTTTCATAGATAGATAGATAGGAACCGACTGTCATAGATAGATAGATAGATAGATAGATAGATAGATAGATAGATAGATATGAATAGAGATAGATAGATAGATAGATAGATAGATAGATAGATAGATAGATAGATAGATAGATAGATAGATAGATAAACAGAATTAAATAGATATGAACTGACTTTCATAGATAGATAGATAGATAGATAGGAACAGACTGTCATAGATAGATAGATAGATAGATAGATAGATAGATAGATATGAACAGACTTTCAGAAATAGATATAATCTCATATACAGTAATTACTAGCTAATTTTAGTTAATTAAACAAACTAAATTCAGAAAAGATTAACTAATACAATTCATAAAAATGATATAAGAAATATATAAGTGTGTGTGTGTGTATGTACGTATGTATGTATGTATGTATGTGTAAGTGGCGTAATTGATAGCGAGTTTAAGAAATCAAATAGCTAATGTCGAATTCTGGTTGCGTTCGTTACGTTACGCGTGTAAATATCGCTTCGCAAAAGTTTAAATCCATCTCTTCTCCGACTCTTCAGCTATGGCTCAAATAGTAGGGACTGGGCTCTCTTAGTAGTGTTTAGTAATCAGTCTACGAGAATGACAAGTCTTAATTCTACACAGTGCATGACCTCTGACACTGCGATAGATATATTAGGTTGGTGCAAAAAATAATGACGTAATAATGTCGTTTTTTGACGTTAAAAAATACGTCAAAAAACGACATTATTACGTCATTATTTTTGCACCAACCTAATACATTAAGCAAGATATCTGTTAGGTTTGGATCAAAATGCTTCATCAAGAACAATTCATTGAACAAAAGCTGTAAAAGGATTATGACACTTTATAAATTATTATAATTAAAAAAAAATGGGAACAATTCTTGTAAAAATTCATTATTTCTCGATTTTTTCTTCTTCAGACTATAATGTTCTTAATATTTATAAAAGCAATTAAAAGCGTTTCTAATTAAATAATGTCATAATTTTATTGCAATTTTTTTAATTTTACGATGCATCGGTAAATGGTGTTTCAGTTTGAAAAAAATAAATTCATGATTTAAATTCTCCAAGGAATCCTTCTTTTAACTAAGATAAATACGAATATCCTGGAATTTTAATTTCTAGAAATTTCATAACCCTAAGTGGGGGTTAACGGGTGCAATAATTAGATAGAGTGTAACCCGGATATAAGAGAGTTGTCGGGACCGGAGAAGAAGTCTCTTATATCAGGGTCTCTTATATCCGGGTTACACTGTAGTTTTATTGCAATTTTTAGTTTACAATTCGGAGCCCATTTTCGGGAAAGGACTAAAAGTTTGTAAAAAATAAATCGAAGATTTACATTCTCCAAGGAGTCCTGCTCTTAATTAATAAAAAATTGGAGTAAGGAATTTAATTTCTAAAAATCTCATGAAATTAAATATAAAAAAAATATTTTTACCAAGATTTTCTAAAAGTAATGAATTCCAAAATAAATTCATTCATTTTTTTTAATAATTCCTGAAAGTTTCAATAAAATCCGACAGTTATTTGATGTGCAAGAATTTCCAAATTAATGTGTTATTTTACCGGAAAAAGCGCGAAAATTTCTATAACCAGCGCTGTTACACCGTTCAAGCATAAAAAAAACAAGGTTTGTAACCAAAATTTCGAACGTGTTAGAAATAAGTAAAAAAAAAAATTAAATAATTTTAAAATACTTTGGTGTTCCCTCTTAATAATAACATAAACATTTTGACGATAAAACTTTGTTTTTATCAAATTTGGGGCCTTTTATCATCATGGTATGCTCTTTCTTCAGCGAATTAGTAGAGGTACACTGATCACTGATAGCAGTTTCACACCCACCGCCACTCACGAAGTATTCAAACCACTGGCTTTGAATTGTGATAGTTCGAATCTCATAAATTTTCTCTTCTGCCACAAATGCAAAAAAGGAATTTATGTTGGAGAAACGGGAACGTAATTCAGACTTCGATTTAATAAACATAAGAAAACCATCAGGGACAACAACAACAATTTTTTGCCGTCGTAGTACACTTCAACCAACCATTTCATAGCACCGATGACATCAGATGCATGCTTTTAGCATCTTCATTCAATAGCCAAGAAGAAGCGCGCAGATCATAGTTGAAATTTATTTTCAAAATAAATTCCTATAATGGAAGCTCTCCTCTGAACCTTCTTCAAGCATACTGCCTCTAAAACTGCTGCCCTTGTAACTGATTTATTTGTATTTGCGACAGAAATAATCTGTAAAAAATGTTATAAAGTTTAATGTACCTAGTTTTAAGTATAGCTAAAATAACTGATGTGATTTCAAGCATTACTGTAAATCAGTTGGCAAATGTTTTCCGTAAACTGCAAAAATTGTATTACTCTTTGTATTGCTAATGATGGATAACATGTGGAAACTTAAATAAAATTTCAATAAAACCTTTAAAAAATATAAATTTACTTCTTTCTAATCCTTTTTACAAATTATTTCTATCGCAAATACAAATAAAGTTATAAATTTTTTAAAGTGCACACGAACTTTCTGGACACCTTTCTGGAATGGAAAGTTTTATAACCAAAAAAGCAAAAACCAAATAGTCAACCCTGGTTAACCTCTGTATGCGCTCCAGCCAAAACTCACTGAAACCAGTACTTCAATATCTGAAGAACTGCCCGCAATCGCTGCAAAATTGGTCTAGAAAACGCCAAGTGCAACTACGCTCGAGTAGTCTAGACCAAGGTTGAAAAGAAACAAATTGGATCCCGTGAATTCTGGAAAATCACCAACCAAATCATGAACAGAAGTAAAGCGACTGTGTCCACAATTATAAATGGCCCTGAGGTCATATCTTTCTCGATAGATAAGGCGAATATCTTCATCTTTGCCTGTAACTCAACGTTAGACGACAAAGACCATCCCCTCCCCAAATTCCCACGTCTCACTGATCGCAATCTTAGTAATATTACAATCACAGCACAAGAAGGCTCTAGACTTATCAAAGGCCTTGATCCTAAGAAAGTCCAGACAAAATTCTAGTAGCTGTCGTTAAGAACATAAACTCGGCGCAATTGTCCTCAATCCTAGCAAAGTTATTTAACCGCTGCTTGAAACAGAAAGTTATTTAACCGCTGCTTGAAACAGAAAGCCTGTGTAATGTGTCAAGTGTATGCCCGGTTTTCAAGAACGCGGGCGTGAGATCTTCCTCCTCCCAGTACTGACACATCAGTCTCCTTAGTATCACCAGCAAACTCTTTAAGGCGATAATCAATAAGTTCGTCGAGCACTTAGAAAAGAACAATCTCTTCAGCGATGAGCAATATGAGTTTCGGTCGGCCCGATCCGCTGCCGATGTCCTAAGTACCATCACTCACAGAATCAGTGAGACTCTCGACGACAAACACAACTCAAGGACCATAGCTCTAGACATCTCAAAGGCCTGCTCAAAGAGTGTGTCACAAAGGCTTACTACACAAACTCTCAAGTTATGGAATCACTGGCAGGGTCTTCTCGATCATAAAATCTTTCCTAACAAGTAGGTGGTCCCTGAAGATAGTTAGCAACGGCCTGACCTCTGAGCCCTCTAAGGAAGCCACTGGTTCAGACAAAATTCCAGGGGTTGTCCTTAAGAACATCAACCTGGAATTATCTCCAATCCTAGCAACGTTATTCAACCGCTGCTTTAAAGATAAATCTTTCCCAAGCCTGCGGAAAGTGTCAAGCGTCTGCCCGGTTTTCAAGAACGCAGATGTGCGATCTTCCTTCTCCCAGTACAGACCCATCAGTCTCCACAATATCATCAGCAAGCTTTTTAAAGCCATAATCAATAAGTTGTAGGTGACGAATTATTCTTACCCTTCAACCTCTTTCCCACAGCCGGGATGTGTCATTTTGTTCAGAAACATCCAAAACCTTTTCTAGTTCGATCATTTAAGCCGACAGTAGAAGAAATGTCACTTCCAAAACACATAAAGGAACCTATGGTTTCCAGTGTTTGGGGCCATATTTAATCGACGATTCACTCAACTGCTGATGGTTGGTATAGAACATGTGCCCTCGCAGTTTCTGATAAGACCCAGATAAATGTATGCTCAGTTAAAAACGGTCAGAATCTGTTACTGGTGGACTTCACAGAGAGCTACTAGCAGTTGTCATATTTATGTTAAAGTAGATATATTCACCTGTCTCCCGGTTCATACTCCTCCCCAGTATTTAGAGGTTTATCCCTTGTTTCCTGTTTGGGGTTGGGTTTCTGGTTTCTTCTAAAGTCTGCTTCAGTACTGTATTACTAACGCTTGTTGTTTCTTACGCTATGTCAATACAGTAACCCTCTACCCCTAGTGACTCTTGGGCCTTGTATTGAGTGAGCAATAGTAAAAAAGAGAGGGAACACGTAAATGTTTTTGTTGACCTGGAGCGGGCAAGATTGTCACCTCTTCTCTAGACAATAACCATTCCTGACGGTAAGTAGTATTTTGGTCTGCACGTAATTAAATATAATTTTCTGAAATATTTTAGTAGTGCAATTTTTTTTCTCTTCTTGCTTGTTATTTTTTTTTATTCACCATCTCCGTTTCTTATCGTTATTATTAAATTTTCTAATCCTTCTAAATTATCTGTTTATATTTCCGAGATGAGGTATTGCAACTATTTACATTGTTCGGGCTGTTCTCCTCGGCTTTTACTGTCATATTCACAACTTTAACATTTTAGGAAGCCGTTGTACGCTCCGGCCTTCTTCAGGTGACATACATTGGAATTTCGAACCGAGTCCTTTATTTCATCTCCACCGGGGTAGATGAAATCTAGTTTCAGGTTTATATAAAAGAGAAACAGGTCGACCATTTAAAATAAGTCTGCAGGAACACTGGAAAGCCTTAACACCACGGGAAGTAGAAAAAATCAGGCGTGGCTGATCATATCTGGAGGGAAAAGGGAGATCGCCGACCTCTGTGGGATGAGGTTGAAGTAATAGGCAGGGAACATCACTGGAAAATACGAAAACTTAAGGAATCAGCGACTATACTAGGCCACAAAGTCTCCTAAATAGGCAAAGTATAGACATGGATACAATATGGCAGACAGTAACACAGAGTAATAGAGAAAAAAATAATAACAAAAAATTATAATATGAGCTCTGGTAAAAAAAAACGACTACTGAGATATTAGGTTTATAAGTCCCCAAACTTAATTCACTGAACCCAGTGGTTAAAAGCGTTGGTTAAAGTAATCCAAAAGTGACTTGATCCAAAGAGTTGTGAGTTCAATACCTGGCCACAGTAGAGGTGAACAAAAACTTGGAGAGTTGAGTTATTAAAGGGAGATAACTGAAAATGAGATATTGGAACTACAACAATCTACGCCGGTGAACGAAATAAAGTGTTCGGTTTGAAATTCCAACGTATATCCCCTGTAGAAGGCCGGAGTATACGACAGCCGAATGGCCGTGAATATGAAAATAAAGATGAGAACAGCCCGGACAATGTAAATAGTTGCAATACCTCATCCCGGATATATAAACAGATATTTTAGCAGGATTAGAAAATTTAATAATAATGATAAGAAATGGACATAGGGAATAAAAAATAACAAAAAAGAATAAAAAAAAAAACTGCAATGCTGTAAAGTGGTAATAACGAAACACAACGATGGCAAAGTGGGCAATTTGCATAAATGTGTTAAGACGACTGATTCGGCGATAGTAGAAAAAGGCTAACTCAGAATTTCATTTGAATGTGTTCGAGTCTATTTATATTAGGTTCTACCAGCCATCTCTATGAACGCAGAATGATTGGTTGTTACCCATAAATGTTGTCCCGGGAGAGAGAGCCATGGGAGAAAGATTTATACACCCATTTGTCTTTTTATATCTATGATATAATAACAACGTACTTCAGGGACGGAATGGCTGGAAGGAAAAGGAATGACAAAGAGAAAGACTTATATATCTTACACAGCAAAACAGAGTATAAGCAGAAACGAAAAGGAAGGGCCATACATATAATATGGAGATACTCCTGTGTCTGGAGAAGCCATGTTTAGGACTCCGGATTCAAACGAACCGGATTCATCTACTATGCCCCAGTCGAGGACATATTCAACGAACGGGAAACAGCAAATCTTGGTTTTCCCCAAATTGAGGACTGCGAGCTGGGAGTTTCCTTCTCTATCTGGGAAAGATATATTGGCACTGTATTAAAAGACGTCACTAAGCTGCTGTCATATGATCCACGTGACTTATCACCACCAAAGGGAGATAAGCGCCTTATTTATCCCTAGAATGTAATTCGATTTTGTTAAATAATTATCATATGACAATTGGTCACCGTGTATATTTCACGGGCGCGATTAAACTTTGATGAGAGAGGACCGACAAACAGATTAAGTTTCTTTTTTTTTTTAATTGTGTCTTGTATTTTGTTATTAACACTTTGCGGTATACTTTTATCATTTCAACAATATTTCTCGTTTTCATTGATATAGATGTTATTACAGACACAACGTTTCGGACAGGTATCATTTGGCCATCTATCTACTATTCTTATTTTGAATATTATAGATGTCATTATAGACACAACATTTCGGCCAAAGATAGAAAAACATCAGAGAGGAGGGAGCGAAGCAAATTTATTTTTTTATCAATTCATCCCCAAGCAAGGCAATAATGCCACTAGCACACTAGGGGGTCCGGGAAGTGAAAGAGAATAAAAAGATTTTTGAAGGAACCGGAAACACAATCTTAAACGGGGAACAATGAAGAAACCTCTACTGTTCAAAAGAGGGAGGAAGAGTGTGAACCGGACGATAGGTGGACCTATCTACTCCGATTGGGAAGAAAAGAAATTCATTTTGATAGTGGCATTGTGGTTATAGGCGTTAGTTATACATGTTTTACTGTCATCTAGTGATTGTGTGTTGAATCAGTTTTGATCAGGTAGGAAAAAACTGGTTTAGAAAGAAGAACAACAACTTGAATCATAGTAACAAAAGCACTATAATCAATAAATATCCCGTATCAGCCAAACAATGGACACCTGATGATGGCCAGAAGGTACGCGGTTGAAACGTTGCATAACAACATCTATATCAACCAAGAGAAAAACAATAGTTCGAAATAATAAAATTATATTAACAGTTAATTGATTGTTTTTTTTTACGGTTTATCAACCTTGTGCGGTTTATTTAAAGCTAGGAAATATTTGGAGATTGTAAGATATTTTGGAGATAATAATGATTTACTGATACGTCCGACTAATTAACCCATAGCTGGGGTAAGAACAAGTGGATTCATACTTTTTCCAAGAGAATATAAAGAACCCAACTGGAATTGGAACTCCGCTCTCCGATTTATAATTCCGAGCTGTTATCATTTACACCAACGGCACACCCAAGCATTCAGCACTTGACGTTCCCAAGTGGTCATTCATCTAGATATTGACTAGGTCCGACGTTGCTTAACTTTCAACCTAGATTCTTGCGATTTTGGCATAATCCCAAGGTAAGGATCGAACACAGTACTCAACAAGAACAATTGATCGGATTGTTGTTTACAACCCTGTCACCACAGCGAGTCTCCCGGGTTGACTTCATATAGCAGCCATTGTTTTTGTGTTGACTTCCGGTAGCCTGATGACTCATGCGTTTCCATAGAATTTGTCGACACACATAATTATTTCGAATTAGTAGACAATCAACCGAGTCGAACAGCCATCAGACTTAACACGGTTGAAAATATTGCTCGTCGACTTAAAATAGTATTTCCTGAGGAAAGAGGGAATAAAACAAAACACCAACACATGGAGAAAAATGGTACAAAAAGACCGTCTATATCAGGACAGATTGCTTATATACACTTTCTGTTCCACTGTTTTCACATCAATCTACATCAGTTTTTCATCTATCTACATCTATCTACATCTATCTATATCTTTTCAGCTATATTAGTTTATCTACGTGTCCAGCTATTTCAATGTTTTCACCGACTGTTCATATCTATCTCAATGTCTTCATATCTGCCCAGGTAGGAATAAATAAGGAAAACAAACAAGTAGAAAAAATTTATAAATTCG
>OZ010614.1:7392318-7397318 GCA_963932145.1 Acanthosepion lycidas
AGTGTATCTCCAACGAATTAAATAATATTTATGTTGGTCACACCACAAACTCACTTTCACAACGCTTAACACTACATTTGAATGAAAACTCTAACACTTTTAGGCATGACTGCCGCACACACAATTCCGTAAAATACTTGTCGAAAACACAATTATACTTCGACATGAAAACAATAGACAAAAACTAAAAATCCTTGAAGCATTATACATCAAACAGTTGAAACCCAACCTAAACAAAATCAATTATGGCATCTCTACAAATATTCTTAAACGTCTATAATTGGTAACAGAAGCCATTGGTTTATACCAACGGCTTCCCATACTTCATACTTCTCCAATTCACTCTCGTGTGGTCATGTGTGACGTCATGAGAGGCGGTGAGATTTTCGCTTCTAGCGTCTTATATGCACGTGTTTATCGTTGCTTAGAAATTATCCATGTAAACATTGACAGACTATCATCACTGTCTTGTCCGTATATTGCTTAATATGTTGTAATTGACATCTTTGATAATGGCTTATGTAAGCCGAAAGCTTAGATTGTATTAAAAAAAATATGGATCAATATTGTGAATTTCTTTCTTCGTTCAACGATAATGTTATTAAACTTATCAGATGTTACGAAAAAAAAATTCCATAAAATAAATAGACAACACTTGTCTATATTATTTAATGAAACGTGTATGAATATATATATATATATATATATATATATATATATATATATATATATATATATATATACCTATCACAGTCCCTTTATTTCTATCTACCGTATATACTCGCGTATCATGCGACTTTTGAAGACCTAATTTTTAAGCTAATTTTAAGAGGGTCACATAATACATAAGATATAAAATTAGCATTATGTACTGCTGGCCCTGGCTATGCAGGTGGCCAAACCATATCTCCATTTACTGTCGTCAAATTAACTTCAAAATTAGGTCTTAAAGGCTGCATGATACATGAGTATATATAAAATTCCTTATAGATAATAAAAAATGGGGGGTTAAGTTTTGTATTATTCATTAGTATTAAACTAATCCCCCATTTCTTGGCCACAGTAAATTCATAGATGAAATTCCAAAACATCTTTATCAGTAATCAAATGAAAGGATGATAAAAAGTGAGGGATCAGTTTTGTATTTTAATTTAGTATTAAACTCATCCCTCATTTCCTGGCCACTGTATATGCTATCCATTTCTATAATCTAGGCAGGATTTAAGTAACTTCAAAAAATATTCTTACAGGTTGGTTTGTTATATATAACGTATATATTTGCGTATCATGCGGTTTTGAAGAAGTAATTTTGAAGCTAATTTTAAGGGAGTCGAATCATACATAAGATATAAAATTAGCATATGTACTGCTGTCCCTGGCTATGCCGTTGACCAAACTATATATCCATTTACTGTAATAAAATAGTACATCTGTATTTAAAATAAATATCCTGCGTTACACGAGTATAAACGCGACTGAAAGACAGTGAAAATCTGTATTTTAACAAAGGTCGATCATACAGAGATTTTCTGACGTGTGTGCCAGTGTGTGCCAGTGTGTGCCAGTGTGTGTGTAGTTATTTTGAAGTTTGAATTACGCGATTTTATGCGATTATTTCCTGTGAAAATTTAACATAAAATCATGTAAACTTTCCTTCTTTTTTTCGTAAGCTTGATTTTATGTGATCTTTCGACTTGGCCATTCATTAATTTCAGTAAATATTGAAAGAACTTTGGTCGAAGCTATAAAGGAACTTTATCGTTCGGACAACATTTAGTAACTTTCCCATCACTGCCCCATCGTGGGAAAAACTTGAAGGACTCCCAAAACTAACAAATACTCTCAGAATATCTGGGAATGAAAAGTTCTTATCACTTACATGATTAGTGTACCCTTGACGTCAAAAATGACGGCAATTGTTAAAATGTTTTAATACTGAGATGCAAATAAAACAAGCGTTCTAAATAAATAAACAGGCAAATTCTGTCCGTCGGCCTCTCACTTCTCTATCGCTATTTCCATGGAAAATTCTCAGACGAACTACATTCCTTAGTTCCTCCAGTTCTATCCTCCACGGCAAGGACCCGCCATGCCACTCACATTGTAACGAACTGCCCTCATTCCCTCCGTATTTCATTAGCGAGAAGTTTCACTCGATCAATTTCACCCCGCAAACCACTGCCCTGTGGAACTGACTTCCAAGAGGATGTTATCCAAATTACTACAATCATAAGATGACCATGTCTAGGATTAACAGTTATCTTTCTCACATAAACGCATGAACAGTGTCTCTTACTGTCTAACACTCTACTTTTTTGTTACAGTGTCTCTTGAGCCTGTGACAAAAAAATCATGTATTATAATGTAAATAAATAAACGGAAAATTCTGTCTGTTCGTCCGTGTTTTTGAAACGCCTGTAATGGCTGTCGGTTCCTAAGAATTGAGCTCCTTGACCCTCATATGTCGAATGACAAACTCCACCATATATATATATATATATATATATGTGTGTGTGTGTGTGTGTGTGTGTGTGTGTGTGTGTTTACATAAATCTCTATCTATAAAAGGCAGAATGTGTGTGTGAGTGTGTGTGTAACGAATGCACGGCCGCAATTTTAGACGGATTTGCACCAAAATTTACATGCACATGTTCCAAGTTAACGGGAAGGCCAAAACCGACATTGCATTTCCCAACTCCCATCGAGAGTGGAAATAATCGATTTTTTCATGCTTCTACGGCAGTTTTCATGTAGGTTGCGGCCATTTTGTACTGGCCAGAGTGAGAGCCTATAGATGGCTGCCAAGAGTAGGCAGGAAGATTCTATTGGCCAGCTTGAGAGCCAACAGCTGACTGACACGAATGTTAACTAGCATGCTAGCATACAAAAAAAATCGATAGCTGCATTTGTCACAAGTGGGAAAAATTTAAATCTGCATGGCACTTTACTCCAATTGGCTCATTCGCTTGCTTAAACTCAACGTTGATTCTGATTCCACAGAACTGGGTTGGGTGTAAAAACGTATTTGTTGTTAACATTCTTTTTTCATTCGGTTTTTTCAGTTACGAGTCCTTTTTTAAAGCTGATCGTTTTATGTTCATTTTGTTTAGTTCTTTTTTCGTAACAGATTTAATGTTTAGTATAGAGCGTAGAAAAAATTCGCAGTGTGAGATAGGCAAGAAGTAAGGCATGTAGCAACATCAGCACGGCAAAGGGCACTCCTTTAAAGGCAAGGAATGGCAAAAATATTTTAAGTCAAGTGATAGCGATTGCTGTATGAGTCGTACGATTTTTGAATCAAGCACGGGCAACGCCGGGCCATGCTGGTAGTACTTTTATAAAGTCTAAATAAATAAACGGCAAATTCTGTCTGCCCGTCAATGTCTGTGAAACCTCTCTAACTCTGGCTACACTTGCACACTTGACACATTATACCTTTTTGGAATGGGGATGATCCAGAGGTAAAAAATCTGCCCTTCATCGGGTGTCTGAACATCCAGCATTGAAATTTGTATCCGGATGAGGAGGTAACAGTTAAAAATTCAAATTTTAAAATAACTGAAAAAAAATTAGTGATTCGAAAAGTTTTTAATTTGTATTGAGTTTAGTGAAACACCAACATTTCGTGAATTTAAAAAATTTGGTTTTAAATTCATTTTATTATATCTCCAAAACTTTGTGAATTGAGGAAATCAATCGAGTGTTTAATAGAAATATTTTTCAACGAATGAAACCACGGAATTGAATCTCGACTAATCCCTCTCCTGGAGCCACTGAGAACAAATAAAAGAACACAAAAAACTTGCTTTATCTAATAGACTTTCGTCGATTTCAGATTACGTCACCCGCTTTTACAAACCATTTCCATCTATTTTCCGTACAAACACTTCGAGAAATTTCTGCACAGGAATCTTCCAGGAACTTTTCATAAAAGACCGGACATTTTTGTGAGAACATTTACTTATATGACATTTTTAATACAAGGAATCTTTTACTTAGTTATAAGTTGACGATCGCATCTATTTCAAATTCCAAAGGACAATTTAAACAATGTGCAGCATTTTTTATTTTGATCTATATAATTTATAAATGTATTAGTGTTCCATGCCGTAAGTAACGATAACAATTGCTAGAAGGTTTTAATATCGTGATGCAATGTAACAAAGAATTTATTGAGATTCAATAAAACGGTGATCCAGAATTTGCAGCTAAATTCGAAGCCAATGAACTTTTTAATTAATCCGTTCCCTTACGACTACGTTTCTTAAAAATATTTTTTATATATATACAAGGAGTGATATAAATATTCCTCCCATCACATATAACTCCCAGATAATTGTAAGACATTAGTGGCAATGTTATCTTCATCTAGCTGTCTTACCATGATGTGGGGTAGTATTTCTAGGAGGTTATGTGGGAGGATTTCTTATCGCATCCCGTATTACTTTCATTGCATAACAAACATAACAATTACATGTATTTCGCTATATTACATAACAGAGGTTCAGAATTAAAAAAAAAGTCACGGAACTGTTTACACTTTTCATTCAGTAATTACTACGTTTCTTGTAATAACTTGTTTTTTAAATAGAAGTCCTTGATTGTCTTTAAAATGGAAAACAATCCCCAATCTGTGAGTTGCAGATCTCAGAAGTCAGTTCAGAACTTACAACTTAAACAGAAGCTATTGGTGAACTGCTTAGTCAATTAATTCCTTTATCACTACATTTCTTGTGAGAGTTTTATTTTGAAGAAGATTGCCTTGGTTGTCTTTATTTTCGATGCTTATTTTGAGGTGGTTTTTTTTTTTTTTACTTCTGCTGAACACCACGTGCAGTTGTTCATGGGCAAACACAGAGGTTGGTAAAGAGACACAAACATGGTAAAATCATTGACTTGTTAACAGAGTGTGACACGAAAGATATAAATAGATACAAAATGTTAATTATTATATAGTGTTAATTTACATGGGGACTAGTGTCCTCATCTTCTGCCATCCG
>OZ010614.1:7399818-7599818 GCA_963932145.1 Acanthosepion lycidas
TGGGAGAAAAATATCATCTTACCTTGTGAAAAGCTGAAAACGTGTGCTTATTGATGCCATTTGCAATTAAAGAAGTACGCATGTCTACGTGATGAAACCAGCGAACTGGTTTTCTTATATATTACGGTGCATTTTGGGAGAATAACCCGGATTTATGATTCACCGGATTGGCCCGCGTTCAAAGTGGCATAGAGTCAGCGCTTTTGAGCCAGTTGTAGAATGTCTCAGAATGACAAAGTCAACAGCAACGATGATTTTGCTATGTGAAAACTAAGTACATTTGTCCGAGAGAGCGCAATGTGCCACTCTCCTGGAGGTTAGCATCAGCCATACTGATGGAAGGCAAAAAGAGTTCTCTCAAATAAAAGAGAGCGACTTCGTTTTGGAGGCGTTAAAATTAACAAGCCATTCCTTGCCTCGGTTAACAACAGATTGATATTTTCTTAAAATCAGCTGACAATTTGATCTTAACGAAACAATCAGATTTACTCTTAAGATATGAGTAAATAGTTGTGACATCAGCATAGATGCTGAGTTGAGATGACATTGGGAATGTTGTTGTTGGTGAAAATTAGGAATAACGCAGATCCAAGGGTAGGGTCCTGTTGGTAGGGGAGGACCACCCATATTAATGCAAAATAGATATACAAGGGTGGCCGTTTCACACGAGTTTTAATTCGAAAAGTTGAAATAAAAAAAGAAATTCGAACAGAAATACTATAACCTTTGAACTTGTGAAAAAGAGCATCATGTCAAACGCTTTCGAGATATCCAAAGTAAAAGCCCGAACTTCACCATACTTTTTTTCTTTTTAATCACAAATGCCTTCTTTGAACTTAAATTTTGCTCTTATTTGAAAAATAATGGCCTAAAAAGCAAATCCGAAATAAAAGAAAAAAATAATTTCCGTTTATAAACTTTTTAAATATTTTTATATATTTGGCACCTTTTTTCGTCACTTATTGATATACGAATCGATGGAAGCAACAAATTTAAAAATGTCTTTAAAATCCAGTATTTGTCAGAGAGATGTGTTTTGAAGTCTGTTAGTAAATTTAAGGATTAATTAATTGGATTTTATTAATGTAATGTTTACTTTTACTTAAAATAGAATGAAAAAAAACTTTTTATTTCATCACGATAGACTGTCGGGATTAAAGGCGACAATAAAAACTGTCTGCATTGCAATAATCAAGCAAAAAAGTTAGCCTGATAAAGTGCAAGGAATCACTCTCCTTCAGGTTAGCATCAGCCCTGATGACGGAAGAAAAAAAGAAGCTGTTTTCTAAAGACAATTAAAAGAAAGCAGGTGTGAAAATTAACAAGCTATTCCTTTCCCCAGTTAACATCTGATTGTAGGTCACCTTTTAGATCAGCTGACAATTGGACCTTATCGAATCAACAAGACTTGCTATTAAGAAAGAAGTAAATAGTTATGACATTAGCATAGATACCGAGTTGAGATGACGTTGGGAATGTTGTTGGTGAAAATTAGGAACAGCACAGATCCAAGTGTAGAGTCCTGTTAGGAGGGGAGGGCCACCCATATTAATGCAAAAAAAGATCTACAAGGGTGGCCGTTTCATACAAGTTTTAATTATTAAACTTATTGATTGATCGAATAAATTACAAAATATATATTATTATGGAATAAATATACAAAATATGGAAGCAAACCGGTGATGAACACATTTCTAACGCAGTCATCCCGGTTTTGAGCAGCGTTAACCGCCCTGGAGCTACCTTCGTTCGCTAGTAGTTGTATCCCTTGAACATATTCATAAATATCTTCCACCCCTCCTTGTTCTCGAGTGGCTAGAATATGTCGAGTGAATATTGCATTCATTGGTTTCACGTACAATTCATTGAATCGATTTATGGCAGATTCGAAAATAATATACCCGGCAATACAGTCGTAGACATCCGAGGAAATGCAATTAAGTTATCCAATGTATTTATTTCTTCATAGACATTATCATCTGTAGATCTTTTGTAGGTATAAAGAAAAGGTCCGGTACCAATGACTAAAGACTTTAGTCGGCGAAGTTGAATTCAGAAATACGTCCAAGTGTTAAAAAAAAAAGTCATTTTTGGCAGAAGTATTTTATGGAAGGCAGAAATTGTTCTCTAAAGACGATTAATAGAGACCAGTTTCATTTTGGAGGCGTTAAAATTAACAAGCCATTCCTTGCCTCGGTTAACAACAGATTGTATGACATTTTCTTTTTAGATCAGCTGACAATTTGATCTTATCGAACCAATCAGATTTACTATTAAGACATGAGTAAATAGTTGTGACATTAGCATAGATACCGAGTTGAGAACTGATGACGTCAGGAAGGTCATTGATAAAAATAAGAAATAATGTAGGTCCAAGGACAGGACCCTGGGGGACATCTGTATTAATGCAAAAAAGATCTGGAAGAGTTGGCTTTCAAGACAACCTTCATTTCAATGAATACATGTCACTCGAAGAAAAAATAATGACATAAGATGTTGATATTCCACACTATTTCAAACCAATGGTGAGGAAAGAAGACTTCATTAATACTGGAGAAAAAGATAACAGTTACTGGACTTGAGAAATCTCATAAGATATTATTTTAAGACAGTTATGTGCCATACGTGATACATGCTTAGGCAATCATGTATCTTTCAATACATGACTGACGAGGCAGATATTTTCCCACAGAAGGTTGCTATTTCTTTCTGCGGTAGACAAGTTGCCATCCAAGGCTATAGAAGCCGGTCTGTCCTGCTATTTACCCATAGCTGGGGGAGAAGAAAAGGAGGATTCATACCTTTCCGAAGGGTATTAGCACATAAGTGAATGTAATGGATTCAAATGGAATTCGAAATTGGCTCTCCGATTCCTCAATCCGATCTGCTATCCATTACTCAACAGATTCTCTTTACCTCCCCCATAATCATCTTTCAGAAAAAAGAGTGTATGTGTGTGAGTGAGTGAGTGAGAGACTGCCAAAAAGTAAAACACATAATTTTAATAGTATTAGAATTACATTTGGGGGGGGGGGTAAGTTATGAAACAAGAGGTGTAGAAGTGCCCAGAGGAAATGTTTATGCAGTTACCTTCTCTTTCAGTTATATGTCATGCATGATACACGCTTAGGCAATCATGTATCTTTTGATACATGACTGACGAGGCAGATTTTTTTCCCCACAGTAGGTTGCCATTTCTTTCTGCAGTAGACCAGTTGCCATCCAAGACTACAGAACCCAGTCTGTCCTGCTATTTACTCATAGCTGGGGGGAGAAGAAGAAGAGGATTCATACCTTTCCCAAGGGTATTAGCACATAAGTGAATGTAATGGATTTGACTGGAATTCAAACTCAGCTCTCTGATTCCTCAATCCGATCTGTTATCCATTACTCCCCATGCCTCCCCTTAAGATAAAGATTTTATAAATTTCAACCAATGGTAGCACTGGCTGCTCTGTCAGTGAATACTGACTGATTCCATATAATGAAACGGCTAACAATACCGTTAGAGATAAGAGCAAATACTACCCTTTGATCCCAACTTGATGGACAGGGAATGAAGTAAAATGTTATTCAAGTAACACTGGCTGCTCGATCAATGAATATCAAATGTTTCCTTATAAGGAAACGGCAAATTTTACCATTATGATGAGAACAGATACTACTGGAAACTTATAATTAATAAATACTTATACTTAAATATAAAAACCAGGAGAATTAACTTAACCTTCGAAGTGAATGCATATCAAAATGCAGACACAAACACTATCTAAAAAAAAATAGAAAGTACCCTTTCTCTTGGATTATATAAATTACTATCTGTACCTATATTGCTCTAATGTTGTAGTATATGTTCACATAGAAATATTTACTGCAATTTGACATTTATGGTCGTGATATGTATGTATATATATATATATATATATATATATATATATATTGTAATATATATGGTTAATTGACTATTGATTTGCATGTGGACAAATGTGTATGCATGTGAATATATATATATATATATATATATATATATATATATATATTGTAATATATATGGTTAATTGACTATTGATTTGCATGTGGACAAATGTGTATGCATGTGAATATATATATATATATGTGTGTGTGTGTGTGTGTGGTATTTGTGTATGGGCATGTTTTTGATTTTTTGATCCATATAGAGAGGTTTGTGAGAATATTGTGTTTAGAGAGAAATACATGGATGTTTGTGTATATATGTATATATATATGGATGTTTGTGTCTATGAACGAATGAAAACTGAGAGGTTGATTGATCTGTAATTTATGCTTTAACTATATATATATATATATATATGTGTGTGTGTGTGTGTGTGTGTGTTAGGAGTTTCATAGGGGTATAAGCAAATATATGGTGCTAACTGAAATCCTTGTTAGCCATGCATGTTATCAATTTATCCTTATTTTTATTTTTGTTGTTTATTATGTTGTATATTTTTGACTATGTTTTGGTAACTTCTTTATCTTTCTTCTATCATTAATTTAAAGGAGACCTGTTTAACCTGATTACTGAGTAGCATCCAATTTGGTCAAAAATGCACATATATGCACGCATATGTATATTTTTTTCTTTGCCCTAAATATATACACTGCAACACAGATAGTTATAATGGACTATTTATAAATATTAAAAATAGTTTAAATACCCTACAATAAAAGATAACCCTTTATGAAGTCATCAAAAACAAATGTTAAGGCAGTTTTTGTTTTTTTTTATATACACAAAACCCTTTCAGAAAAAAATAAAATAAAAAAATAAATCTCCATAGACATGTAAACCAGACTAGACAAAATCATCATCTGTTTTGAATTTAGACACCCCAACCATATCCTGACTTGACATCTATGAATGTAACTCTATACTGATGCAAATTATTAACAGCCTACACCCCTTTCTATTTAAACAATCGCTCTAGCCGTTACCATGTAAATTTTGATTTCAATAATGAATATGCTATTAAAACATGTAAATTTCAGTTATTCCCAAAAAAATTTCGCTTGAAGATGGAACAGAGCTTACTTTAATTCAATTTAATTCAAATAATTATATTGAAGTTTTTGGCTCTTGTTTTGAAACATGAGAACCCTTATGTAGCATGTTGGAATCATATTTTTAAATAATTATATTTATGCTCTACTTTTGTGTTGAGCACTATTTTTTAAAAATAATAACAAAAATACTAAAGAACTTTGGATTCTTTACCTAACAAGTTCTTTCCTATTTTCTATATATTTTCACACACACACACACACATATATATATATATATATATATATATATATGCCGGTGATTATCAGTCACCCACAATCTCTTTTTACAACCTTCTTACTTGAGCTGTATCCCTCATGAGAAGAGGGGGATGACGACAAAATAGTAGAAAATTTTTGCATGGCAAATTATGATGAGGATGAGGTCGAAATAATAAATGAGGAAAACATCAAGAGAGGGAAAATTGAAAGAAAAATAATGGACTGACAACTAGTATGGATTTCTTTATACAACAAGGAGAGAATTTGTGAGCAGCTGTGTCTAAAGATGGGATCTTCATTATTACACGAGTTGCTGGAAATAATATAATCTGTGAAGCTCTTATTGGCGGGAACTTCTTTCAGCAGGAAATGACCCATAGATGTTGATATTGCTGAAAAATAAACTTATTGCTGGAAAAAATCCATGTTATGATTTTTTTTATTTTTTATTTTTTTATAATTTTTGAAAATCAATTTCCCTTTTATCTAAATGGTAGAATGGCCCCAGCCGAAATGAGGTGACAAAATCAGTGCAAAAAAACGACACCAAGTGTTTCTGAAAACGATAACGGCTTCTTTCAAAATTAATAAATCTTTCATTCAAATATTTTATATTTATGCTTTTCAGTTCTGTCTTAGGTGTTTTGAAACTATATATATTTAACTGTCATTTTTTTTTTTTTTTCAAAATTTTCTCTTTCATGGACACCTTGGTCTTTGGAGGCTTGTTTAGAGACCAATTTAATGGCCTTTTAAGCTTCCTTCATGTGAATTGCAGCAAAATTTTGAATATGTAAGAATTAATTATTACAGGGGTGCACCAGAATTTTACAAATACCAAAGTGGGGTATGGCCCAAAATCAGCTCGAAACCACTGCTTTACAATCTTCTTACTTGAGCTGTACCCCTCATGAGAACACTTTTGACAACACGATAGTATTTGTCCCAGCCAATGAAACAAATGATAGAGAAACCACTCAAATGTGTAAAAAAGATGAGTAGAAAAGTTTTATATGGCAAACTATTTTGGGGATGACATCCAAATGATATATAAGGAACATTGAGAGAGAGAGAAAAAATTGAAGGAAAAAATGGACAGACTGTACAAGTCCGATTAGCATGGATTTCTTCATACAAGATAATTTGTGAGCATTATTACACGAGTTGCTACAAATAATATCATCTGTGAAGCTCTTATTTGTGAGAGCTTCTTTCAGCAGGAAATGACCCACAGATGTTAATATGCAGTAAAATAATTTACAGCTGGGAAAAAGCCATGTTATAATTTTTTTTTAATAGTGTTTATTCTTTTTGTTTTCAATTCTCAAGAACAAAGATAATGTATTAGGTTGGTGCAAAAATAATGACGTAATAATGTCGTTTTTTTACGCCATTATTTTTGCACCAACCTAATGTAAATTCACTTTCAAATGTTCAGGTCTTATTCCAATTGTACTCATTGCTTTTTAAAACAATAAACATTGCCAAGGCATGAAGGTACTTAAAATAATAGCAGTGTCAAGGGAAAAACTGTCCTTTTGACACACCCCCTTTTTTTTTTTTGAGGGTATGGAAGTCTATGTTTACTGAGTAGTAAGTAGAGTAGGTTCGTGTTTACTGAGGAAAGTTTCTTTTTGGCATATTGTCCAAATAGATAAGAAACATTGAGAGAGAAAATTGGAAAAAAAAAAATATATGGACAGACAAGTTTACAAGTCTGGATTTCTTTATACAGTAAAGAAATTTGTGAGCAGTTCTGTTAAACATTCTTTCCCTCATATTCATGTAAACTGTAGCCCTGCTTTCTCTAACCCTCTACCTTGAGTGGCCGTTAGGTCTTACATATGGTGAACATTGCGTATTACAAGCTCTTTCTGCAAAATCAGAATTCAGATATATACTCTTTCCAATTTGACCAATTAAAAGCAGCAGTGAAAAGCATTTGGAATCGGAAAGTTGTCACCAGAATTCACATCTCTTTGCAAACCTGACAGAAATTGGTGTGATTTGGTTAGGATATCATACAACACTCACCTGACTTTGCCCCTTTGGGTTACCATTTACTTTGATCCCTACAAAATTCTCTAAAGGGGAAGAAGTTCAATTCTCTGGTAGTCTGTAAAAACAACTCAGACCTAAAAAGATATTACATTGTGAGAGGATGGAATAATGTCTCGAAGATAGCAAAAATTATAAATTATTTAAAAAATCAGACATTGGAGGGAGGGTTATCAAAAAAAAAAAAAAGTAAAAAAAAAAAAAGAGGCTAAAAAGATTACTATACTTATTAAAGACTGACTCAAATGTTTTGTGAGGATTTACTTTTCAGGGTCCAGACACAATAATATAATTATTACCAGAATATATAATATTATATTTTATTAATAAATGTTTATTAAATTAACTAAATTATCAAATCTAAAATTTTTCCACACTGACAAATAATCATCAGACTTTAATGCACTAAATATTTGATTTTTATTCTTGCAATTTAAAAAGATATATCTCTCTCTTTCTCTCTTGCTCTCTCTCTCTCTCTATATATATATATATATATTTATGAAGAAATATAGTCTTAAGGTGTGCTATATTTATGGGATAAAGTGCTCAATATTAGAGATAGAGCGTGTGTAAAAGTGAACATTAAAGTCAAGGGAGTATTATATGGATGTTTTGGCATCACTGTCCATATAATATTCCCGTATGGCATCATTAAATATTTGAGCTTAACAACTTTAAATAAATATAGTAATAACAATCATAAATGTGAATGCTGGTCATTATTTCAAGAAGTAAGGGGGTACAAATGAAAAGATTTGAAATTAACTTTTTCAATTTTGCTGAGACTGTCATTAGACACTCCTAATTTCCCTGCTGTCTTTCCTTCATTTTCTTACTGAAACCAAATAGTGTCTTTTCCCCTCTTTCCACACAATCAAAATGGAATAGTCCATTATTTATGAGGTATTGGCAGGACGTAATGGTTGTGTGAACTAATGAAAGGAGGGACAAGCACAATTAAAATAGGTGAGCAGAATTTTATCCATAAGAATGCTGAACAGATATCTAGAATAATAATTAGTATCAATAAATAAAACATTAAGAATCTTTAGTCTGATTATTATTATTATTATTATTATTATTATTACTAGAAGAAGAAGACGAAGGATGATGATGATGATGTTGATGACTAATTATTGATGCTCAGGGCCAAAGCCTCACAATCAGATCCTATCACTGTCAGATAATCAATTACGGAACTAAACTGAGATTCACGATCTGCAGAAAATATGATGAAATTGTTGACCTATTATCTCAGGACGTCTGGAACAAGCAAAAAATGAATATACCCACAGACGTAACAAAGTATTGACATATGTGCACTGGAAAACATGCAAAAAGCACAAAATCGAAACCACTGAAAAATGGTATAAACACCAACCTGATTCACTTACCCAAAATAATGATGTAACTATCCTCTGGGACATGCCAATTCAAACTGACAGGGAAATAAAATCCAAAAGACCCGATATTATCATAAAAGACAAGAAACTCAGAAAGTGTCCGCTTATTGACGTAGCAGTACAATCAGAAAGAAACATCCCTATGAAAATTATCAAGAAATTGTCCAAATACAAGAGATCAAGATTAACAGAATGTGGGGAATGAAGATCGAGACCATATGAATAGTAATCAAATCTCTGGGCCTTATGAGAAAAAGAATGAACAATTTTGCTGACAGGGTCCCAAGTAAGATCAACATACAAGTTGCTCAAAAGATCACCCTACTAAAAATATCCCATATACTAAGAAAAGTGCTATCAATTAAATGACAATTCTCCTATAGGACCTAAAGACCATAGTTTGGACCTGGCTCAGCAGGATACAAAACAGGAAACATAACATACACAAATGTTAATAATAATAATAATAATAATAATATCAAAATAGAAAATATTTATGTTTTTCTTTAGTTTTGTTTAGACATGTCTGGACCAGCTAATTTCCTTCAGTTCCCTTATGCTTTTGTTTTTATTATTATTATTATTAAGTTTCCCACATTGTGATAATATATCTGTCAATAAAGGTGAAATGTAAGAACCTGATGCAAATTTGCCAAGGATGATCTAACAATCAAAGCACTTTCTATACAATTTTTGTCATTCAATTACCTAGCATTGTTCTGATATAAAGAAATTTATAGATCATAACCTCCCAAAAATTATCTCCCTAACTTAATAAATTACTTTTTTTTTTTTCATTAAAACTGCTTTCCTTAAGTGAAAATTAGAGTCATTCCTGGCGTTGAAACACTGGCTCAAAGTTAAGTAACATCAAGCCTGGTTGGTAGTTAGATGAGTGACAGTTTGGGAATGCCAGGTGCTGTAAGCTTGGATGTGTGGCTGGTGTAATGGATAATAGTTCAGAATTGTTAATCGGAAAGCAGAGTCCTAATTCCAGTTGGGTTCATTATGTCCACTTGCACGGAAATAGCCTTGGGAAACGGTAGCAATCTACCTCATCTTCTACTGTCGATGGTTTAATTAGTAAGACTTGTATCACTAAAACCATTATTATCTCAACAAAAAATAAATAAAAATAAATTTATGTATAACATATTTAGAATTTGGCATTAAATAACCCATAGAGGTTGATATGCCACGAAGCAAAAACAACAGTCAGTTCTATTATGACAAACAGCTAACATATTGTTTTGTAAAAGATCCATTTTGTCTTCATATAATCTTGTATTTGAATTCCGAGATGTCTCATCTATGTATTTTTCGGGACAGTTTTTGCAGTTTATCTTGTAAATTACTGCTTCCAGTTGAATGTTGTTACTCTTTTGCTTTGTGCTAATGAAAAATACTTAGACCATTACAACTATATTGAAAATTGCTGCGTTTTACTGTATCCCCTTTCTACATTTCTATAGAAAACTGATTTTTTCAATAAAACTGTAACTAGTCCGATAAAGTTCCTTCTTGGAATGAAACACATGTGACTAAGAATTTTTTACATTTCATCATATAATTAAAATTAACACTTCAACCATGTGTGATACAAGGGACACCCACGTAGAAAGGAAAGAGAGGTGATTTTATCACAATCTCAAGTGTCTCTGTTTGATAGACCAGCGGATGGTTCCTTTTTAAATTCACTCTTCTATGTGTAATCCAAGGGAAGTAAAAGGATTTTCAGAGATCAAGTAGCAACAAAACCGGAAATAGGGTATATCCAGGTGATGATCTATATTAACAGTCATGCTTAGGGGAGAGAGTGTTGGTTCACTCTCAGCTGGAGACTGATGTGCCAGTGTCATGGTTCCGAGGCCTCCATTTTGGATTGCCACCCACCAATATTGGGATCAGTAGATGGACAAGGTGTTGGTAAATGAAGAGCTTACATAGCAAAAGTTGTCCGAAGTATTAACTACCTACCCACTCAAACAAACGGGCAAAGTTCTGAATAAAACATCTCCAGATAATATGAAAAACAGGGTTTTTCTGTTCTTATTTCTCAACATGGTGTTTCTTTCATTGTCATACAGCACATGCTTCTGTTTCTAGAGTACACTGATGAGATCAAGGATGGAAATATAATGTAGTGTGATTATTAGCCAGTTGGTAAAAAGCTTGGCTGAGGTTAGAATTGCATGTTTACACATGGAAAAGAAAAGTTTAACCGTTTCTTCTTTTTCAGAACAGCATAATCATTTTACAGAATAATTTAGATTTTTGCACCAAAACCAAAAGTATTGGTTACATTTTAGAAGAACAAGTTTTCTGAAATTCTTACACCTGGAAGCACCAATATTTTTTTTGATAAATGACAACAACCAGAGTGACAATTTAAGTTAGGTACCTCTACTAATTGGGTGCAAAAAAAAAAAAGGCAATACCATGATGAAAAAATTCCTCAAACTTTATCGTCAAAATCTTTGTTATTATTAAGTGGAAAGACTAAAGTAATTAATTTTTTTTTTTTCAATCGTTTTTGGCACATTCTAAACTTTGGTTAAAAATTTTGTCTTCCTTGTGTCAGCAGAGGACGGGGATTAATGGTTAGTTAATGATGAGCATAAGAAATTTTAGTCTTTTTTTTGCAGTAAAAAAAATTTATTCTTGCAAAAATAAAATAATTGTCAGATTTTGTTGAAACTTTCACAACTTATTCACAAATGAACTAAATTATTTAAAAAATTTTTTTTTTACATTAAAATTTTTTCAATGAATTGTTTTAAATTTTAATTAGAAAAATTTATTAAGTTTTAAAATTCTGTATTAATTTCACCTTTTTAGATGATATTATTATTAAGCAAAAACTATATTTAATAATCATAAATTGAAAAGCTTCATCAAACAACAATATTTTGAATTTTTTTTGCTATGTGTATAAATGTGCCAACTTTTGTATATACAGTGATAACTATAGTAAATTTAAAACCAAAATATCTAAAATTCAATAAAACATTAGATTAAAGAGAATATTTTTATAAATTTTTAAGATTACTAAGTACTTGAAAATTATATAAAATAAAGACATTTACATTATATTGTTCAATTATTTTTTACAGATAAATCCCCTGTAGAAAAGCATTAGATAAATATCTATTTGTCATCAAGCTGTCAACAACTTAAATAAACAGCTACTTCCGGGTTAAAAAAATGCATTTCTGCAATATTTTAAACTTAAAGTAAATAATATTTTTTTTCAAATCGGATTAATTATACTTTAAATAAGCTAATATTCCTCAAATAAATTTTCAGAAAAGTATATTTTATTTTTGGAAGATTTTTTAATAAAGAAAATTACATTGCAATGAATGACAACTAAAAAAGGGTACCAATCAGATTTTTTTAGCAAAAGGACAAAAAAAAAAAAAAACTCCTTCCAGTGAATTTAAATTAGTTTTTTTTAAATACCGCTGAGTATTTTGGTTATTGGAAATATTAAATTTAACCTATTAGCTTCAAATTAAAAGTAAAATAAATGCTTCCAGAAAAATTTTTCATTTTTAAAAATTCATTTTAAACCTTAGGTATCACAAATCTGTAGAGGCACCTAATTTAAGCTATTTCTGAACTAAATATATCTACACTATTCACATTATTCGGACTATTGTCCTGATCTTTGTCGCCATATTTATTACAGCATTTCTCAAGGACACATGGCACAGTGGATAAAGGCATTAGTTAGATCCAGTGACAGGACCCAAAGTGTGTGAGTTCAGTACTCGGTTAAGGCAGTGGGGAACTTGGAGAGAGGAATTAACAGGAGATAACTGGCAACTGACATCCATTACACATGGCACGTGGAACTAGAACAGTCTACCCCAGTCAGCAAAATAAAGGGTTCAGTTTGACATTCCAATCACCTGAAAAAGGCCGGAATATACAACAGCCTAAATGTTGTAATAAATATGGCGACAAAGATGAGGACAATAGTCTGAATAATGTAAATAGTGTACATAATACCTCATCTCAGAAATATAGACAGATACCATCCAAGTCTGCCATTTTTCCCTCTTTTCTCTACCCTCTCCACCACCTCGACTTTTTCCCTCTCTTGATATTGCTTATGTTTTTCAAAGCCATCTAAGTCTACACTATTTACATTATTCAGACTATTATCCTCATCTTTGTCGCCATATTTATGACAATGTTTCTTCAGGTGGTTGGAATGTCAAACTGAAATAAAGGCTTCAGTTCAACATTCCAACCACCTGAAGAAGACCAAAGTGTACAACAGCCGAAACGTTGTAATAAATATGGCAACAAAGATGAGGACAATAGTCCAAATAATATAAATAGTGTACATAATGCCTCATCTCAGAAATATCGACAGATACTAAATATATTTACGTATTTCATAATTTTAGTCATGACTGCATGCAACCCCCATTTAAATTACCGAACACCTCATGTATTTTCATGAGGTAAATTCTGTTTATCAAAATGTTCGCTGAGATATTCTCATACAGAACATACATAAAAAGGAATTATGAAATGGACAAAGTCCAACAATTATTTAAAGACATTTTTATGTTTAACATTCTTTTTATAGATACAAGTATTAGGTTGGTGCAAAAATAATGGCGTTTTCTCACATATGTTAATATGTGAGAAAACGACATTATTTTTGCACCAACCTAATATTTAAGTAAATGCTCTGAATGTCCGAGAAATTTTCATAGAAAATATTCGTCCTTTGACAGGATTCAAACCTGCATCCTATACGGAACCGCCATTTAGGTTGACGTGCCTAACCGCTCGGCCACAAAGAATTGTTCGGTTGGCAAGGTCGAATTTACTGCTTATAAACTTCAATCTTCTTCTTAAATGTAAACAAATGACTTCATACATTAAGAAATGGACAAAGTCCAACAATTTATTAAAGACATTTTTATGTTTAACGTTCTTTTTATAGATACAAGTATTTAAGTAAATGCTCTGTTTATAATAAACAGTATTAAATAACATTTACCGGTCTGAATGTCCCAGAAATTTTCATAGAAAATATTTGTCCTTTGCCAGGATTTGAACCTGTATCCTATACGGAACCGTCATATAGCCTGACGTGCCTTACCGCTCGGCCACAAAGGATCGTTTGGTTGGCAAGGAAAATTGAAGTTTATAAGCAGTAAATTCGACCTTCATCTTCAGGTGATTGGAATGTCGAACTGAACCCTTAATTTTGCTCACTGGGGTAGACTGTTCTAGTTCCACATGCCATGTCTAATGGATGTCGGTTATCTCCTGTTAATTCCCCTCTCCAAGTTCTCCACTGCCTTAACCAGGTATTGAACTCACACTCCTTGGGTCCTGTCACTGGATCTAACTAATACCTTTATCCACTATGCCATGTATCATTTGTCCAAATAATGTAAATAGTGTACATAATACCTCATCTCAGAAATATAGACAGATACTGAAGGTCATTTTAGTGATAGAATCGTAAGAGAATGGGTTGAATGTTGGTCTTAGAATAGGCTCTAATACTTATTTCATATGGCCTCAAATTCCCCAGTACAATTTCTGGTTCAGGTGGTAGAGAACTTGGGGAGGGGGAATTAACAGGATATAACTGACATCCATCAGACATGGCATGTGGAACTAGAACAGTCTACCCCAGTGAGCGAAATAAAGGGTTCAGTTCAACATTCCAACCACCTGAAGAAGGCTGGAGTGTACAACGGCCAAATCAAATTTCAAAATTTTCTTGGGGTCTTCCAGCACCCAAACCCCCAACTGTATGGGCTCATTGAGCTTACAGAATCTATTTATAGCCTACATTTTGGCAGTTGGATCCTTAAATTTATTGTTGCTGTTTATAAGGGCCCCCAGCCCACCCCTAAAAATGTCTATCCACCACTGCAAACATGTATAAATCTTTTGCTTTAGAAAGAGGTAATGTTCAAGATTTTTTTTTCTTCTGGAGAAAAAAGTCATGAGGTAGAGAGTGTAAGAAGGTGGGTGACAAATCTCTGAAAAGATATTCAAAACAAAAATGAAAATAATATAAAAAATGACACAAGTGACAATGGTAATATTAGCCATTTCCCTACAAGTAAATATTTGGCCTTCATTGACCGAGCAGCCAGTACTGCTTTCAGTTAAAATTTATCAAATCAGTCTTATAACACTTTTCTGAAGAAACAGGTTTGCCAAGTTCAGTAACTGTTATTATTCTTTCCAGCATTGATGGAAGTTTCCTTGCTAACTTTTTGTTTGAAGTGGTGTGGAATGTCAACATCTCAATTATATCATTTTCTCTTCAAGTTACAAGTACTATCCATTTTAGTTGTTTCTGCTGTTGGTGATGGGGTTTCTATTATTTGGTACAATTCTTTCTTTGTGATTCTGTAACACCAGTCCACAGGATTCAAAGAAGGATGATCTATGCCATGACCCTAAGTCTTCATTTGCTCAAAGCCTTTTTTCATCATTGATCTTAGAAAGTGATTTTATACTCCTGACAGTTTGGTTATTTCTGTATATGCATGACATCCATATGAAAGTCTTCATATGGAACCTGGAAGGCAGTTTTCTAATGGATGAGAAAAGGAAGCCTCTATTGATGTGGCCAGAATCTGCTGTGAGGCCAATAAGCAGGCATAGAATTTCCTGGAGTTGTTTGATAACATATATGCCATCATTGCATCCCTCACCAGAACGAAAACCAAACTGGGTTGTGAGGAGTTGATTTTATGAAACGATGAGGCTTGTTAATGTTCATTACGACTGGATTCAATTGAGATAATGATTCTATGCTCAATTTCTTTATTTCCTATAACAAATTTATTATAGCTGATACATACAGCAAAGTATCTGAAGTGTTTAGTATTTACTAATTCCATAACCTAAATTTTTAGGATAGATTCCAAGTTGGTGCCATCATTGCTTTCATAGAAGCAGAGAGAAAGATGGTTGATGTAAGATGAATAAATCAAGAATTATTTCATAACAATCTGACTATTTCATATCAGTAACAGAAAAAAAAAATGAATGAAAATTGCTTTTTCTTTCTTGTATTTTAGGCAAATTGATGGATTCATGTTTTACAGCTTATCAACCCTTTGCAGGTTAGTTAAAGCCAGAAAATATTTTTACATTGTAAGAATTTTTTTTTGTAGATAATGATTTAGTGATACAAGTCTTACTAATTAACCCATACCTGGGGGCAGAAGTGGATTCATACCTTTCCCCAATAAGCACATAAGCGAATATAACAAATTCAACTGGAATTGCAACTTGGCACTCTGATTAAAAATTCTGAGCCATTATCCATTACAGACATCCAAGCTTATAGCACCTGGTATTCCCAAGCAGTCACCCATCTAGGTACTGACCAGGCTTGATGTTGCTTAACTTTGGTGATTGTACAGGAGCCAGTGTTTCAATGTGATGTGGCTGTAAGCCTGTAAGTAAATTGAAACAGAAATATTCACATTAATCTTAAAACCAAGATACATTTGTTTCTATTTTATTGATACAAAAAAATATATTTTTGACAGAAAAATATATTATTTCTCTGGAGGAAAAAAAATCTCAAACATTTTTTTTTCAGATAACAACTAAAGAAAATTATGTTTATTGTGAGCAGAAGTTAGTTATAGATTTTATTTTAAAAAAAAAAAAAAAAGGAAAAGAGAAATTAAGTTTTTTTTTTCAGTTAACAGCTTTAAGAAATAAAGAATTTATTATGAGTAAGATTCTCGAATATTGCCCGGTTTTCATTAAAAAGTTTTAAACTAGCTAACATTTGATTAGTCTAAGGAAATACAATGAGCATTTTTGCTGAACTACAAAAAGGTTTTCTAAAATTATCGAAAATTGACCCATTAGACTTACTCAAGAAAAAAAAATAAAAAGAAGAGCCTAAATTTAAACTTGGGTTGTACCCATGACTGATAGGGAAAGCTGCAAAACCCTAACAGATACAAAGCAAGGGTAGAGTTTAGCACCATACTTACATTGTAAGTCAAGAATCCATGACCAAAAAAACCAGCCTCTTATCCGAAAAGTAAACAAAATACAATTTTCATATAAAATTAATCAATAAGATTATATATAAAGGCTATTCATCTGTTATCATATTATATTAAGATAACCAGGGCTGGTGCAAGGGTACTGTGACGACCTCCCATCACCATCACCAATCTGTCTTATAGGAAGAAACTACCAACACTGCAGTTCAAGCGTGACACTCTGGACTTATGAATATGTTTTCTGCCAGGTGTATAAATTATTAGCGTCAGGCTACTGACTGCAGTGATTATTGAGTGACTATTGAGCGAAACTATCCAGTCGAATTAACGTGAACTATTGTGCATCGACGATTTGTGTCTTGATTTAGGATTTACTGAACATTAAACCAAGCCACGTTACTAAAAAGGCATTCACTGAAATGGTTATCTTACTTTTTTATTCTCATTTTGCAGTTGTAATTAAATACTATTTTATCTTAGCATTGAAGTCTTGAGTTAATTATTAATGGCCACCATATGTCACGAAACTATGATATATGCTCCTCCACACACACACACACACTACATCACAACTTTGCTGATTATCTATATGCCTATGAGCTTGCACACCTTGGCAGCTTATTATATATATATATATATATATATATATATATATATATATATGTAATATAATATAATTTAATATTATTTTATATTATATATATGTATATATATATAGTTGGATTGATGTGAGTTTGAGACCTTGGGTTTCATGCTATTTGTGATCGTCCGACAAACTGATTAATTTTTAAATTTTGCATTTATATATGGTTGCGTTTTTATTGTAGTGGGAGGAAAAATTATTGTCAGAATCCTACTCATTTATATGCAAACATACATACATGCATTGCTGCTCACACAAACATAAATGAACAGTGTGGGACAGGGCATATATGCGATTTCATGTGTTAGGGTGTGCATATATACACAATTGGTCGCTGTATTCAATGTTGGATTGTGTCGCAAATTTCTTTTGCAAGTTGCAGTGTCAATGCACAGACCATTCATTGATTTTGTTTGCGGAATAAGGTTTTCTTGCACACACACACACATATGTATGCATGCGTGTTCACATCTTCTATTCGTCTTTGTTTTATTTTTTTTTTTTATCTTAAGATGGTGTCTAAGACTATGGTAGATAAAATTGTTATTATTTTTAATTTTTTTGATGCTGTCTTATTATTTTAAAGCTGGTTATTTGCTTGTTTTTGGCAATTATGCTTATGTAAATGGTAGAAACTCCAATTTGTAATACTTACTAGTATTTATGTGGTGGTTCTTTATGTAGCAGTGTTGGTTGGCATTTTTATTTTTATCCATTTGGTATAAATTATGATAATAGGTATTTGTTTTCATGTCTGCATTTAGAAATTATTTCTGATCTTATGTTTAGTAATTTCTTTTGTAAGGTGTGAGAATTTATTGCTACCTTTTTGTACAAAGTAGGCATTTCTTTGTAACATTGTAGACAGGTGCGTTTTTCAGTATTTCCCAGCTTATTCTTCATGGAATATTTCTGTCTTTTAGATGCCATGTGTATGTGGATAGTGTAGTGCTGTTTGAGTATTTTCTGTCGGAGAATGAGAGGTCGTGGTTGTGTTTTCTTTTCTTGAATGGTCCCTCAGTGGCACCAATATAGTACATTGTGCTGTTTACACTTACCTTGGCTTTATATATTATATTCATTTGTTGGCAGTTCCCTTGGAGTGGGCAGGTTTAATTTCTGCAGTTCCATTGAGGTTCCTTGATTGCGTTATTGCAGGTTGTTACTTTTTTGTTGTGGCTTTTTATTATGTGCGTTATATTTTTTGTGCAGCTGTAACTAATTTTTACATTATTTTTGTTGAATATTTTTCCTAAGCAGTTTGTTGCAAGGAAGTGCTTTTCTATTAAGGTTAGGAATGTTCTTCCTATGTTTGTATTGATGGTTTTGTTGTATGGTAGGTTAAACCAGATAATGTTTCCTTTTCTGTTTCAATTGTGGAGGTGTGTATTGTAGTTGTTGTGTGTATCCACTTTTTTTAGTGTGTCCTCATATGGTGTTTTCTTGTTATTGATGTCTATGTTTGATGAGTTTTCAGATAGCCTGCAGCCGATTGATATGGGTATTTGCGTGATGATTGAAGGTGGATGTTTGGAGGATGTGTGTCCATAAGTTGGGGTGTTGTTATTTTTTTCTTGTACAGTTTGTATGTATTTTTGTTCAGGTTGAGAGTGATGTCTAAGAAGTTTACTGTTCTTGTACCTGCATTTATTTCTAATTTAAATCCAAGAGGGTCAGAGGAACGCAGTGCATAACCTAACCTAATGAGCTTGTGTAAATGGTTGGCATAACCGAGATTAGGCGAGATAGCAAAAAGTCAAACCTTACTTAGACAGTTTTAGGAAAAAAAAAAAAAAAAAAAAAAAAAAAAATAGTAAACGCCCTAAATTGGGGCCATTGGGTTCTCTTATCAGGATAAGTCTGTCATCTCTATATAGGCCCATGTCTTTTTTTCTCTAGGATCCTGGCTAGATATGAGAGAATGAATATGCCTACTAATTCACAGGTGTCTGATGCATCATAGCTACCCATTGTTGTGATTGTTTTTTTTGAGGCCATGGTTCATTATTGTGAAACAAAGATTTACAGCAGTGCTTGATTATTTTAATATCGCTGTCTGTCATTTTTATATGTTGTTGTGCTAGTTGTATAGTGTCATTCAATATGTTTTCCGTAATGGATGGGTGGAAATTCACTATGTCAAACTGGTGAAAGTTGCTTTGCTTTTCTTTTTTATTGCTGCAAACCAGAGATGGTGACAGCTTTGGTATTTCTCCATTGGTTAAGTCCTAACTTTTCCATTAGTTTGCTGTTGATAATTTCTAATATGTTTTTACTGATTTTTTCCTATTTCACAGGGTTGATTAGGCAGAATGCGGGTTTTTTCTCAAAGTTGGTTTTGTGGTCCTTTGCTGTCATGAAAGCTTGTTGTTCAGCTACGCGGTTTGATCCTTTCATCTATTTTTAGTTTGATGGCTATATCTTTAGCTTCTTGGTTTATCATCTCTTTTTTGTATATATATATATATATATATATATATATATATATATATATATATATATATATATAGGGCCTGTGCAATGATACAAGGCTCTCACTGTACTACATCTTAATTTTCATAAGGTAGAATTCATATAAAACAGTATATATATATATATATATATATATATATATATATATATATATATATATATATATGGCCTGTGCAATGATACAAGGCTTTCCACTCTACTAAATCTCAATTTCCATAAAGTAGTATTCATATAAAATTTTATTGTAACTTAATGATGTCCAATAATGAAACATGAAATATAGGTGGAATAATTCAACTAAAAAAATTGAAAATAAATACAATTTATCTAAATACAAATTAGAGACATTTCATAATAGAACATTCCATCTTAAATAAATATGTTGCAGTTATTTTTTTTTTAACATCAAGTTGACATTTTTCTTGTCCAAATGTTTAATAACACACTCAACATTATGGATAAAAAATAGTGAATTTTATATAGTGTTTTTTTTTTCCAAGTGTTTTTAAACATATCAAAACAAATTCAAGTATTTTTTTTTACCATAGCAAAACAAATTGGACAAAAACATTTTTTTCTTTAATAGTTATGCTTGGTTTAGTTTTGTAATTGTATATAAATGAATGTAGGTAGAAAAGAAAGGAAATGTTGATAAGATAGCAAGGGTAACAAAGCACTGCCCATGGCCTCCAATCAGGCTGCCTTTCGGTTGAAGGGTTTGGGGGTAATATGCACCGTTCCTGAAGATTATATATATTCATTGCCATGCATTTATTTTAAATGACCACTCATGATTCTGAATATAATTGGATGTTGTTTCTGTCTCAGTTTAACAGTGGAGTGTATATATTGGATATTGTACATATAAATGTATATGAAAATTTCTCAGCGTTAACCTGTAGAAAAGACAATATTTATAAATATAAATGATAATGGGAAAACTGTAATAGACTTTCTCAAGGCAAAAAACAAAATGCATTTATTTAAACAAAGTAACTAATAATAACAAACAAAATGTCCTTAGCAACTGGAAGAATTTAGAAAACGCTATTTTCATACAGTTAACTGAAAATTACGTCAATTACTGTCACGTGTGGAGATACTGTTACTATTGCTGTGTTGCTGTGATTCAACCATTTTCTTTTGATTTCACGATATTGTTGTGTACATTTGTGTGGGAGAGAAGTAATTTTGTTAAGAAAGGTGAAACATTGGACGTAATGTGTCGGCAACTATTACAGTTTTCCTATTGTCATTTATATTTATAAATAAATGTATATAATTGGTTGATGAAGATATTATTATTATTAAAATTTGGATTAAAAGTTCCTTGAATTTTCAATGTTTGTTTCTTTTTATTTATGAGACTGGGATTTTGTCCACTCCTGGAGACAAGCGGATGGGATTTTATCCACCAGGATTTTGTCCCCTCCTGGGGGGAGGGGATTTTATCCACCAGGATTTTTCCATTCCTGGGAGGGGAGGGGATTTTACCCGCCGGGATTTTGTCCACTCCTGGGGGGAGGGAATGGGATTTTATCTGGTTACTGTAAGTCAACCTCCATTAGTCAAAAAAGAGAAAACAAGTTGAAAAAGCTCATTTGTTGAAGTCGTATTCATTCAAAGTACACCAAAAATAATTAAAATATTTTTCTTAAAAAAATAAAATCAATTTTACCTTAAACAAATCAGAACCAAAAGTTTTGAGATTGAAATGGAGTGAAAAAAAATTTCCTCTCAATATGATCCCAAGACATCCTCATACCAAAATACAAGATTAGACTTTTTTTTTAGTTAAAAAAGTAAATAAAGTAAAACTAAAATTTTAATTATCAGTAAGGTTATCTAGTGTTGCTTGGGTTTTTATGTAAGAAATAAAGTTTTCCTTTAAAAATAAAATTGAGATTTTAGAATAAGAGTCTAAAATAGGAGTAAATAAGTTTGCCCATCATCCAGTTCACACTCCATCCAGATCTTTTGAACAGTAGTAGAGGTTTACCTTTTGTTCCTGTTTAGGATTGGGTTTCCGGTACCTTCTAAAATCTTTTCATTTTCTTTCACACCCAGTAGACCCCCTTGCATCTTAGTGTCATTATCATTTTACTTTGGATGAATGAAAAAAGGAATGAAGGAAGGGAGGAAGACGAAAACAAAAAAGAGAATTTTTAATCATTAGTGTCTTTAGATTTAGCGCTAGTCAATGTTATTTTTTTTTAAATATTTTATAAATATTGATTCAACAATATCACTTACTATGTTGCTGGTTTTTTGTTTTTTTAAGGGTGGGGCGCTGACTAACCCCAAATCTGCATACAAGACCTCCACAAATTTGCAGCTGTCACTCCAGCATCACAAGCCTCTTCCTTCTCCTTGGCAGTCTGTCATGCTTGAGGTTTCACAGGGAGGGATGATTGGCCTTACACCCAACCTCTGTACCCCAAGAAAAGATTGGTTTTCTGTCAGGGTTTTTAAACAATCTCATGTCTCCAGACTAACAAGTTCGAATTACCCATTTTTTTTTTTAATCAAGAGTTTTCCTTCCAGTGGAAGGTTTTACAGTTCCCTAGCCTAACTAGTACAGACTGTATTCACTCGTGAAGGGGAGACCAACTGGTGGCCTTACTATAGCCTTTGTCAATCACTCCGGTTCCATGTTCATCATAAACTTAGAGGGTTTAACCCAAGAAAAACAGAAAATATTTAGTGAGATAGCTCTGTAAAGGCCTCTTGTAGTAAAGTAAAGGAAATAGACAATTGAGAGGTCTCTGTAACCAGCATGTAACAGGTCCTCTGATTGGTCAATAGACAAGCCAATCACAGCCCTGCTTTGTTTCCACGTTGGTGGACAATTAAGAAACTCTTTTGACTACTGACCATTAAAATGTGCCAAGCAATACTTCTGGCAAACATGGAAACTCAATGAACATGTATGTACTATTTAAAGATATATATATATGATTTGAGTTTTCCTTCTCATTTATATGGGTGGGTCGAGAGCACCCTAAATGTTCTTTACTCAGACTGTGCAGAATCCCCACACTATATATATATATATATATATATATATATAATCCTTTCTGCAGGCTTGTAGATAACTTGGCGGCACCCATCTCCTCTCCAAGTCCTTGGCCGACAACTGGAACCAATAATATGATGCAAATCGCTTTATGTCTGTGAACTTGGCCGTTGAATCCATTGTCCCACCGTTGATCTGCTTGTGCAGATCACCCACCTGGTAGTGCAGTGCAAACCCTGCCCTTCACATGATTTAGCATGTGGGGATTTAGGGGATAGGTGAAGACAAATGTTATCCGTCCACCTTAATAATAAGGTGCAGCAGCCAAGCAACAAAGGTACTACTTCTACATGTATGTTTTAAATTGGAGCAAACTGCAGAAAAACCTGCCACCACGGTATAACTAACTTTGAAAAGAATCATGTCAACCATCTGATAGAATTAGGAACCAACAAATCTCGGGCTAATAAATCAGCCCATATGACGGTCAGCATTTCAGCATATCCCTCGTGTGGACTTGTTTGCAAATCCCATGCAGGATTGTTGTCTCATACTAAACAAACATAAAAACTAAATTGAAAGACACTCATCAAACGAAAATGATGGCAGAGTCCATTTTTTATATATTTTTAAATGAACAACAGGCTATATCTTGTGCCCAACAAGTCGGGTAACCAACAAATCTTAAGTCAAACAACAAACATAGGTAATGTCTTAAAATAATTGTTGGACTTTGTCCATTTCATAATGTGTGACAACATTTGTTTACATTTGCATATGAATCAAGCAGATATGAATGTACGAGAGAAAATCATGGAGAATTGTGGTTTAAAAACAGTAAAATTGACCTTGCTAACCGAAACGCTCATCTGTGGCCCAATCAGTAAAAGCACATCAGGCTATATGACTGTTCCGATAGGATACAGATTCAATTCCTGTCGGAGGATGCATATTTTTTATGAAAAATTTCTCGGACATTCAGGCCGGTAAATGTTGTTAATACTGTTTATTATAAACAAGGCATTTGTATCTATAAAAAGAACGTATAAACATAAAAAATGTCTTAAAATAATTGTCAGACTGTGTCCATTTTATAATGTGTGATGTCATAGGTATATACCTATATTTATTAATATACATTTCTCAGCTTTGTCTAACCACATTGAGCACTATTATGTCTACACATCTTGGCAAAATTTAGTAATTATTTATTTGCTTTATTTGCTGTCCATTATTATTTCATAATATATATATATATGGTGGGTTAAATGAAATAACTGGCGTGCATGCCAGTTATTTCATTTAACCCACCATATATATATATATATATATATATTATGAAATGGGCAAAGTCCGATAATTATTTTAAGACATTTTTATGTTTATACATTCTTTTTATAGATACAAATGTTATAAAATAAAATAAGACATAGCTCGGCTGATTTACAGGCAAATACTCAAGAGTGAGAACAGGATGTGAACGAGACAAAGCCCCGTCACAAAATAAACATTATCTTCGTTTACAAATGTTCCCGACACTCGAGTTCCGGTCGAAAAATAAAATAATATTTAAAGTGCTCTATTTTTCGTCCAATAAAAATGCTTCCCTCCTAATTATACTTGCTTCATTTTTCGAGCCTGTTAAGCCATGAAAAATGCTATAAAAGGGGTCACACAGAAGTTCAACGGACAGTCAACAGGTGGCCAGTGTAGAGACGGTCAGATCAAGCGACACCAGCTATCAGCAGGGAGTGCCAGCGTCAACATGTGTGAACTTACTATGAGAGATCGACCTAGATCCGAAGCCGGCTTATGAACTTTACCACAAGGGAGCTGTCCCTAACCCTCACGTTCCTGTTGAAATAAACCACGTAAATCTATTTCTGCTGTTGTTGTATTTCTTTCTTGCAACCATACGCTTGTCTATAACACTGGTGTCAGAAGCGTACAGCAAGAGAAATATAGCCAACTACATGAGCTTCACCCGAGCCGAACTATTTTTTTACTCTCATCAAGAAACAGAAAACACTACTATTCAATTTGAAAACGAGACCAACACAGCCTTCCGAAGCGATGATACACGAAATTCAAGCCGACATAAACGACATGCTGACTGCCCTAAAATCAACTACTTCAACACCTCCCACTGCTCAAACAAATGGCGATTACAGCTTAATGATGCGCCAACAAACCATACACGACATATTGAAGCTAGAGAGAACTTTTCACCCTGGACACGACGTCAACCGATTCATCACGGCCCTAAACAAAGCATACACAATCCACGTCAGGCCAGAACTCAGTACCTATCCCAGCCTGGAATACGAATTCGTCAAGTCTGCTAAAGATTTACTGGACCAAAGTATCTTTCAGCAGATGGTTGACTCAAAAAAGGACATCTCCACCTTCGAACAACTGAAGGAATACTTATTAGCAGCCCACGAAAGCCAAATGACTAACTTCCAACACCTCAGTCAAGCCTGGGATCTGGAATGGCAAGACGGTGAAAAATTAACAGACTTCGCGGGTCGACTCGAAAACACCCTTAGAGAGGCAGCCGTCCACATAAAAAACAAATACAAAAAAGACAAAAATACAGACTTAACAGTCGACGGACTTATTTCCATCATCGGCGCTATGCTAATGAGCGAAAAGGTGAAAATTTGGAACTCAAATCTTTACCCACATCTCGTCAAGACAATAGACAACCACTATTCAGCCATTGGCATAGCCTTCGAAGTTCAAATATACCTTGATCGCGGTGTAAAATCCAACGACATGACTTCGCACAACACTGTGTATTTCACACAGAAACCACAGCGGTCAAACCAAAGAAACGCGCCACCCCGACACAGCAGCCAACCAAACCCACAGCAGACGGGCCTCACCAACCCTCCCGAACATAGCCACCATCCGACACACAGAAAGCATCAGCACACACCACGAATCAGCGTGTGCAAGAACTACCTCAGAGGTCGCCTCTGCCTCCATGGACGCAAAATGATGATATACAAGCCATAGATGATGTGGAACAGGATTTTCGCTTCAGGCAGGATGAGATGTGATGGCTCGTTCGCCATGCCCCTACATCAGCCATCACACCTTCAATTTTCAAGGACTCGCTCACCATTCACCGCTCGTCCAGTCCACCTTCAACTTCAGAGACATCACCTTCTCTGGCGTCGCAATGCTAGACTCTGGATGCTCCACCTGCATCGTACCAATATCTCAGTTACCCAGAGAAGCCAAGAAACTCATGACCCGCTCCGACGTCGTAGTAAAAGGAATCAACGGCAGTACCACCGCCCTCGGCGAACTGACTTGCGACATCACCATTGGCAGTCGAGACTCACCCACATTCAAAAAGGTTAACGTGCTGGTAACTACCCAAACCACACCAATCCTGATCGGCCAAAATATCCTACGTCACAACACACTCGATTCCTATCTAATTGACAACCACAATGCGACTATAGAATTCAGACGCACACTTTCCTCAGGATACACAACACACAGCCGCAATCATATCACCGTCATCGTCAACCAACGATCCAGCATATGGCGCCCAAGCGGACATCATCCAAAACCAGCCTACTATGGAACTACAGCCCAACATCCAGACACTGGATCAAAAGCTAACCTGGCTAAAGCATAACACGGGGTTATCGCTACCAAACCACCCGAACCGAGACGAACTAGAGGCCACTGCAAACTTACTCATTCGCTACGCTGACATTATCGGCACAGAAAGCAGCAGCAAAGGCACATTCATCCGACCCATCCGCATACCAACCAACGGCCAGTCTCGCAGCCAGAAACAACACCCGATAGCCCAGGCTTTGGAAGCAGACATAGATACCGAAATTAAGCGTATGGCTGATGAAGGTATCATTGAAAAATGCAGTGACCCCAAAGGCTTCAATAGCCCCATATTTGCCGTACGCAAGAAAAATGGATAGATTCGCGTCGTTGCTAACTTTAAAAGAACTCTCAACAAGGTCTTAGTCGATCTTGACCCTTACCCAATGCCAAGGATCGACCACTTGTTCAACAAAATCGGCAAAGGCAACAGATATTTTACTACCCTCGATCTACGCAGCGGCTACTGGCAAATTGAAGTCGACAAGTGAGACCGATACAAAACAGCATTTACATGGAAGGACCAATGCTATATATACACACGCCTGGCCTTCGGCCTTACATCTGCCGGACAAATCTTCTCCCGTTGCATAGCAGAAGCCCTAACCACGGTCACATCCTGTGACAACATTTCCTCCTATATCGACGACAACCTGGTCCACGCTAGGACATTTAGGGAGTACATACTCTCCCTCGAACAATTTTTTACTGCCCTCCGAAAATTCGGACTCAAGCTGAATCCCGATAAATGTTCCTTCCTTGCACCAGAGGGAAAATTCCTCGGACGCATAGTAAACAGCGAAGGATTCAAGGCTGATCCAGAATACGTTCGTGCCATCAGGGAAATGAAACCTCCAACATCAAAAAAGGAATTACAAAGCCTTATCGGCCGTTTAGTGTGAATCAAACAATTCATAGAGACACGTCTTCATGAACAAATCAGATCAGATATGTTTTCAAAACTTATGGGTCCCATACACGAACTCAACAAGGTTAATAAACCGTTTGTCTGGACGCAAAATGCCGACAGAGCCTTCAAAAAAATCAAGGACTGTCTCTCTTCACCACTCGTCATCTCGTTTCCAGATTTCTCCAAACTTTTTACACTCACCACCGACGCCAGTGATGTCGCATGCGGAGCAATCCTAATGCCAGAAGCCGACAATGGAAAAAAAGATATCATAGTGGTCGCTTCCCATACATTCAACTCCACGGAACAGAACTGGTCCACGACGGAACGAGAGGCATATGCAATAAAGTGGGCAATATTGAAATTTGATTATTTCCTTCGCAACCGCCCGTTCGTCATCTTCACCGAACACAGATCGCTGACATATCTGGACCAACGAGAGTTCAATAATGCCAAAATACGACGATGGCAAGAAGAAATTTCATGTTATAAATTCGTCTTGGAATATGTTGAAGGCGACTCAAATGTATAGGCTGACATGCTCAGCAGAGGTTGCGGACATAAGAAAACGAAAGCCCCGAACAACCCTACACCGGCAGACAGGACATTCGAGGTAAGCGGCTCAGACCTCCGCGTATACATCCCATCTTGGTGCCTCGGTGAGTTTAACGGTTTACAGCTCATTCCCAAAACTCACACACCACAAAACGCCCACACCCACAAACGCGTCACCAACACATTCTTCGCTTATCACTCCACCACCACCATCCCTACTGAGAGAATCTGCATTCACCTCGGCATCGCAGATGAACAACAGAAGGACGACGCCCTGGCAAAGATCATCAGCTCCCTCCAGTCACCCACTCCAAGCGAACCTCATATCGATCCTGACGACCACCGAGCTACGCTTTTCAAAAAACATTTGCACCAATTTTTTCTAGAACCAGGCACCTCTGTTTTGATGATAAGAGACAGTAAACACTCTCCGAGTTTGGTTGTACCATACAAACTACGACCCAGATACCTCTACCAGGCACACGAGTGCAACAACCACTCAGGTGTTACCCGCATGTGAGAACTCCTTTCCAGCTACTGGTGGGAATTCAAAAACCGCGACATCAAAGCCTATGTCGATTCTTGAGACACGTGTGCTAAGTGCAAGGGCAACTACGGTAGACGTAACAACTGGCCCATTGGCCACTGCAAACGAGGAAAGAGACCATTCGATCTCGTCTTTATAGACTTTGTCACAATGCCCAACTCAAAGGGAAAACGCTACATCCTAACCATCTTGGATAGCTTCAGCCGACACTTTACCGCCATACCATGCGCGAGAGACCGTGCTATCGACGCCGCCCGCGGATTGTACCAGTTCTTCCTTCGACACAGAGAGATTCCATGCATAGTATCCTCTGATCGAGGCACACACTTCACTGGAGAAGTCTATCGACAATCCTGTAACCAGATGTCAGTTACGCAAGAACTTCACTGTCCTTGGCGCCCGCAAAGCTCAGGAAATATCGAGAGACAACATCGCACGATGAAGAACGCACTTTATATGTTATGCGAAGACAGGAACTGTGAATGGACAGACGTTCCAGAATCTGTCGTTTCGTCCATGAATGCCACGACCAACAGCGCCACCGGTGTCTCCCCGCACTATGCCATTACCGGCCGTCACCCCAACATCGGCCTACCTACACTACACAGAAAAGAAATTACAAGCGACGATCCTGGAGCATATGGAATGCAAATTAATGCCCTGCTAAAGCAGGTTCACCACCACGTCACCCTGGCCAACGATGGAGCTGACCACAAACTTGAGACTAACTTAAATCGCCTCACATACAACGACCCAATACAAGTAGGCGACAAGATTTTACTTCATCGGCTACACTCAACTGTTGCCCAATCCTCTCATCTGCCCTGGATAGGAAATTACACCATTATAAAAACGAACAATATGATGTGTCAGGTGCAAAACAATGATGGTGATACAATCTGGATTCACCGTGCACATATCCGACGACTGGCTCCACGCCCAACACATCTTTCTAATACAATCCCTCTGCCTCCACCGTGTAACAGTCACCAGGATCATTCTCCTCCACATTCCTCGGGGACACATAATTCTGCAAATTCCATACCAAAACAAATGCCAATAAGAAGAACACGAGGACAACTTCCCACACGTTTCAGAGACTTTATCATGAATTAATCACCCAAATATACACAAATAACACTCACTGTAAATCAGACCAAGATCTGGGGGAGCCTTGTTATAAAATAAAATAAGACATATCTCAGCTGATTTACAGGCAAATACTCAAGAGCGAGAACAGGATGTGAACGGGACAAAGCCCCGTCACAAAATGAACATTATCTTCGTTTACAAATGTTCCCGACACTCGAGTTCCGGTCGAAAAATAAAATAATATTTAAAGTGCTCTATTTTTCGTCCAATAAAAATGCTTCCCTCCTAATTATACTTGCTTCATTTTTCGAGCCTGTTAAGCCATAAAAAACGCTATAAAAGGGGTCACACGGAAGTTCAACGGACAGCCAACAGGTGGCCAGTGTAGAGACCTGTCACAGTCAGACCGAGCGACACCAGCTATCAGCAGGGAGTGCCAGCATCAACATGTGTGAACTACTATGAGAGATCGACCTAGATCCGAAGCCGGCTTATGAACTCTACCACAAGTGAGCTGTCCCTAACCCTCACGTTCCTGTTGAAATAAACCATGTAAATCTATTTCTGCTGTTGTTGTATTTCTTTCTTGCAACCATACACTTATCTATAACAAAATATTTAAGTAAATGCTCTGTTTATAATAAACAGTATTAAATAACATTTACCAGTAAAGGCACATCAAGCTAAATAATGGTTCTGTATAGAATATAGGTTCGAATCGTGTTGGAGGATGAATATTTTGTGAAAATTTCTCGGACATTCAGGCCAATAAATGTTGTTTAATACTATTTATTATAAACAGCACATTTACTTAAATATTTGTATCTATAAAAAGAATGTATAAACATAAAAATGTCTTAAAATATATATCAAATTTAATGTTTGATTTTAATTTTCTTTGTATTGTGGCCAGTTATTAGAATGTTACCCAGTTTTGTGCATTTGCAATTGTGTCCACAACACAATGCAATTGTGGCCCCCAACATATCCTCTCCTGTATACATAAACGCAATTGTGACTCCAACACATCCTCTCTAAAAGACAAAACTATAATCAAACTCAACTATGTATCATTTTGGCACTTTTCAAAAAGGGCTAGTAAAAAAACAAAAAAAAAACCTTTTGAACCAACAGAACCTCATACACCAATTCTGTTATCTACCATAGCACATTAGTACAAAAATCAATGCTTTTAACAAATTTGTGATTAAACCTGTAGTAAAGAGCAAAATTGCAAATTTCAAAATGCCCAAGTATATCTACAAGACAGAGTAACTACCTGGACAAGATGACCTCCAAGTCAGCAAACTAATTTGTAATATTCAACAGTGTCTGCAACAGATTTTTTATTGTCAAGATTATGAAGATTTTTTTTTTTTAAAGAGACAACAGTGATTTAAAGTTCCAGATGTTTTTTTGATTTATAATTATTGATGTTGTTAAAGTCTAAAGTCTTGCAGAAATTCTTTAAAAAGTCAAACATTTCAATACAAAAAGAAAGTATTGAATAATATTGTCAAATAAATTTTTCAAGAATTATTGTTTGAAAGAAAAAAAAAAAAAATGGTCTTAATATATTACCAAAATTACCATTTTCTTCAGATTCCAAGAAATCAAGTCAAATGTATGTGCAAGTTAGAGCAATAAAAAAAACAATGTAATAAAACTTACAAAATAATTGATAGTTGTTTTGTTTTTTGAGTTTTTTTTTTTGTTTTTTTTTAAATAATTTTACCCCAAGCAAGGTAATAAAGCCACTAAAATGCAAGGGGTTACTGAGTATGAAAGAATATAAGAAAAAAATTATTAAAGAGAGAGAACAATAAAAGAACAGGAATTAAGACTAAAGATAACGATTGATATTACATTTAAGTTTTTGAAGATCAAACTTGACTGGAAAGCAAGAATCAGGAAGAGATTTCCACAAGTGTGGCTAGCATAGAACTTACTGTTACATATCACCATTTCAACAAATGTAAAATGATTAGACCTAACAGCCAATCTAGCACTAAATTATTTATTAACCGTGAAGAAAAAGTTTCTTAATTGTAAGTTGGTAGTAATTTTGGACTAACATGTACATCCCCAGTCAGAGGACAAGTTGCCAGGCTTTTACTTAAGATCACCTTTGCTCTTATCACAAAAGCTAGCTTATCATTTATTTAACTTCTATAAGTAGCTTTTTTCCTTACTATGCATTCTCTAGTGAGTTTCTTTATTGTTTGGACCCTGTCCTAAAGAGAGCAGTATGTTGTGTTTTCCATAAATGAGCAGGCAAGCATGATTTCCTATCATCTCAAATAAATCTAATTTTTAAGGGCCAGCTATTCTCTCCTTTATATTTTCAACGATTAGGTTGGTGCAAAAATAATGACGTAATAATGTCGTTTTTGACGTTAAAAAATACGTCATTATTTTTGCACCAACCTAATACATGAAATGTTAAGTACATAATTTTTGTCGTTCATGTAAGCAACTTTTTCCAGCCCACGTATTTTCCACTATGTTTATAAGTTGGACCATCTCCCAAACATGCTTAATATCTTTTGAGATTTTAGCTCCCCAGTATTTCTAAGAGCAGCTTGTTTCTTCTTTACATTCAAATGTTTTGTAAACAGTTTTTGCTAATATTTCTCTTTGAAGAAAGCATTGCATAGTTTTCCAGTGATGCTGAGAGGGGAGAGAGAAGAGAAGAGGAGAGGGAAGAGGAGAGAAGAGGAGAGGGAAGAGAAGAGAGAAAAAAGCGAAAAGAAAGAGAAAAAAGCGAAAAGAAAGAGAAAAAAGGAAAAGAAAGAGAAAAAAGGAAAAGAAAGAGAAAAAAAGGAAAAGAAAGAGAAAAAAAGGATAAGAAAGAGAAAAAAAAGAAAAGAAGGAGAAAAAAAAGAAAAGAGAGAAAAAAAGGAAAAGAAAGAGAAAAAAAAAAGGAAAAGAAAGAGAAAAAAAAAAAGGAAAAGAAAGAGAAAAAAAAAGGAAAAGAAAGAGAAAAAAAAAGGAAAAGAAAGAGAAAAAAAAAAGGAAAAGAAAGAGAAAAAAAAGGAAAAGAAAGAGAAAAAAAAAGGAAAAGAAAGAGAAAAAAAAAAGGAAAAGAAAGAGAAAAAAAAAGGAAAAGAAAGAGAAAAAAAAAGGAAAAGAAAGAGAAAAAAAAAAGGAAAAGAAAGTGAAAAGGAAACTGCTTCTTTTAACAATGGTGGTCAAATTGTATATCTCTCTAACAATGTGGACAAGAGAAATATATAAGTAGGCTCCACCTAACAAACAGGAGTAAAGAAAAATAAGAGAGAGATACGGATATAATAATGAGGAACCTGTATTGGGCTTTACTGCAGGGGTGGGGAGTAGTTTAAATATAACAGAAAAGAAAAAAAAATATAAGACAAAATGAAAACTTTTGTTCTTGAAGGTGAAGGCAGGCAGGAATGTTGAGGGGGGCGTGTTGACAAGGTTTTCTTCCATGTCACCCCAGTTTGTCCAGCTCTACTAAAATGCAGTCCAATTCTTGCTTGAACACAGACAGGTTGGTGGTGATAGAATTATTGTCAATGCATTTGCAATTATAGGTGAGAAATTATAAGTATAATTCCTTTATACCTTTGTCACACTGCATCAACATAGGCTGATATGGGAAACAAGTCTTCATGCCTCGATGCTAAGTACCTGCAAGATTGAGAGAAAGTAAAAAATATGTCAAAGAAGCTAAAAAAAAAAAAAAAAAAAAAAAAAAAATGAAACAAAAATTCTTTCACAATATCAAGAAGAAAAAAAATTTAATTTTTTTTTTGTTAGTTACACCTAAGATTGTGTGTGTGCGCGCGTGAATAAAGACAAAAAGGAAAACTTTTTTCTATCAACGCATTTCATCCCAATGAGGGCAAACGTAAGGATTACATATCAGGGGATTAAAATATAGACTTGCGTATAAGCCAACTTCATGTTTAGTGCAACCCCTAAATTTTTGGGCATGAATTTTAGCCCCTCTTGGGCAACTGGACACTGAAAATGCATTATTTTTAAACTTTGCAAAAAAAATTATCTGTGTATAATGTGAACCTGTATTTGCTGCATAAAAAAAGAACATAAAAATTAACACTATAGTCAAGTACATATGGTGTGTGTGTGTGTGTATATATATATATATATATATATATATATATATATATGATAAAATATAGTTTTATGGTATGCTATATTTATGGGTTAAGTGCTCAAAATTAAGGATACAGTGTATGAAAATATAAAAGTGGACATTGAAGTCAACACCCAGAGGTGGCAGTCTGTTTCATGCTAAACGTAATCGTTATGGCCTAATGATTGCATTTAGCATGAAAGAGACTGTCACCTCTGGGTGTTGAGATCAATGCCTGCTTATATATATATATATATATATATATATATATATATATATACACACACACACCTCCCACCAAAAAGTGATACCTAAGGTTTAAAATGTGTTTTAAAAATTAAAAATCTTTCTTGAAGCTTTTTAGTTTTAATTTCAAGTTAATAGAGTAAATTTAATATTTCCAATAACCAAAATAATTTACTGTTTCTCAAACTGAATTTAAATTAATTTTAATGATTTTTTTTTTTTTTTTAAATCACTAAAAATTGGCCATATTGACAAATCTATCAATACAGAATAATTCTCTTTATTAAAAAAAAATCTTTGAAAAATAAAATACACTTTTCTGAAACTTTGAGGAAGATTAACTGATTTAATGTTTACTTAATCTGAATTAAAACAAATATTACTTACTTTTAGTTTAAAATATCACAGAAAAGCATTTTTTTAATATGGAGATGTGTCCTTTAATGGGATGTTGACACATCTATCGATAACCTGATGTTTGTATGATTTATGTAAAGGAGAAATACTTGCAGTAAAATTACATGACAAATAAAACAAACACCTTTTTAGACCATATTTTTTTTTTTTTTTTTTATACCTTCCCAGTCATCTTCCAAATTTTAAAACATTTCAAGCATTCTATTGACTTTTAGGTAGTAGAAATTACCAATAAATTTTAAATTTACTCTAATCATCACTTTTATTTTTTGATAATGTCATGTATGGACATCTGTATTTATAAAAATTGACACATTTATACATGCAAAAAAAAAAAAAAAAAAAAAAAAAAAAAACAGGGGAGGTAACTGAACTGAATTATAAAAGTTTTTCCATTTATGATTAGTAAATATAGTCTTTTAGTAACAATAACACTTGATTGTTACAAATTAATACAAAAGATTTAAAAGTTTATAAATTGTTCTAATTTTTTCTTAAAATGTAAATAATTCTTGTAAAAATTCATTATTAAAACAAAAAAATTATTTTCCTAAGCTAATAGTGCCCATAATATATTTTATACATATAAAAGTAATCAAAAGCTTTTCTAATTAAATAATGTTTTAATTTTATTGCATCTTTTATTTCATGATTCAGAAGATATTCTGTAACTGTGGGTCCTGTTTGATCCAATGAATTTGAGCATTTGAATTCTCCTAGGACTTGTTCTTGTAACTAATAACTTATTATAATTATAATATAATAATAATATAATATTTAATATAATTATAATATAACTTAATATAATTAAGCATTACAAAAAAGAATTTATCAAAATTTCATAGAATTAAATAAGCATGGTAATAAATGTGAAACAAAATCTTTTTTTTACTAAGATTTTTTTAAAAAAGAAAGATTTCAAAAATAATTTCATTCCTTTGTTAATAAATCCTGACAGTTTCATATAATCTGATCATTATCTGATTTTTGCAAGAATTTCCAGATCAACGCGTTTTTCACCACAAAAAGACACTCAAATTTCACATACAAATTTATGGTCACTAATGATACCAGAGAAACGATGTTGAACCAAAATTTCAAAGGTTCTAAAAGTGAGAAAAAAAAAAAAAAAAAAATTTATATAAAATATCCTCTTAATAATAACAACATAGATTTTGATAAAAAAAAAAAAAAAAAAAAAAAAAAACTTTCTTTTTAACAAATTTTTGGACATTCTTTTCCATCATGAATGCTCATTTTTTTTGCAAATCTTTGGAGGCACACACACACACATTATATATATATATATATATATATATATATATATATATATATATATATATAACAAGAAACACTGTCGTCTGAGTGTTAACTTCAATGTTCACTTTTCTACTTATATATGCTCTATCTCTGATATTGAGACTTTATCTAATAAATATAGCATGCCTTCAAACTATATATATATATATAAAAAAAATCAGAAAGAGTACATCTGTAAAATGAGAATATGAAAAAAGTTGAAAGGAAAACTTCTCTTAGCTGGTGCATTTCATACACTGAGGGGATTTATCAAGGCAAATGTAAGGATTTCTTTTGTGACAAATATTTATATACAGGAGCAAAAATGTTATTGGTTTTTCAAAATTTTTAAAAATAGATGTGCTCATGAATATTCATCAGGTTAGCAGAAAAGTCAGGCAAATTCATGGATGTGAGGTGATACAATTCAATGTTTAATCAACAAAAGTGGCTAGGAGGTTTTTTTTATGTATCCATATAAATGTAAATTAGTACTTAAAATTATTTTGAATTAGGATTGATTTTTGTGTTATGTTTTGAATAACATAGGGTTTTTATTTTTTGCATTTTTGTGGTCATGTATCTTGGCTTGGGATAGAGTAATTCTTACAGGAAAGGAGATATTGGGAAGAATCTGGGATAAACCTCTACTCCTTATTCCTTTTAATCATTTAGCTAACAAAACTCTTTCTGATGTACAGCAAAAAAATGCCTAAAATATGTAGATTACTAATGTAGAATGCTACTGTCAAAATTATTTAAATATTGCTGTCAGTTTTTGATGATATGGTACAAACAACAGGAATATTTCTGGGGAATAAATCATTTTTTTGCCAATTTCTTTTATGTAAATTGAATCAGTAATCACTTGTTATTTCAACTGAATTCTTCAAATAGATCAAGGGACATAATTCTTGTATTTTTCTCTCTCTCTCTCTACTTCTGGCTTTTCTCTTTCTTTTTTCTTTCTTTTTCTCTCTTTTTTCTTTCTCTTTCTTTCTTTTTCTCTTTTTTCTTTCTTTCTCTTTCCTCTCTTTTTCCTTTCTCTTTCTTCTTTCTTTCTTTCTCCTTTTCTCTCTTACTCTTTCTTTCTTTTTCTCTTTTCTTTCTCTTTCCCCTCTTTCTCTTTTCTTCCTCTCTTTTTCCTCTTTCTCTTTTCTTCCTCTCTTTTTCCTCTTTCTCTTTTCTTCCTCTCTTTTTCCTTTCTCTCTCCTTTTCTCTCTTCCTCTCTTTTTCCTTTCTCTTTTCTTTCTTTCTCCTTTTCTCTCTTCCTCTCTTTTTTCTTATTTTTTTCTTTCTTTCTCTTTCCTTTCTTTTTCCTTTTTCTTTTCTTTTCTTTCTACCTCTTTTTTCTCTTCTTTCTCTTTTTTCTTTCTCTCTTTTTTCTCTTTTTTCTTTCTCTCTTTTTTCTCTTCTTTCTCTTTTTTCTTTCTCTCTTTTTTCTCTTCTTTCTTTCTTTTTTCTCTTTTTTCTCTTCTTTCTTTTTTCTCTTTTTTCTCTTCTTTCTCTTTTTTCTTTCTCTCTTTTTTCTCTTCTTTCTCTTTTTTCTCTTCTTTCTTTCTTTTTTCTCTTTTTTCTCTTTTTTCTTTCTCTCTTTTTTCTCTTCTTTCTCTTTTTTCTTTCTCTTTTTTCTCTTCTTTCTCTTTTTTCTTTCTCTCTTTTTTCTCTTTCTCTTTTTTCTTTCTCTCTTTTTTCTCTTCTTTCTCTTTTTTCTCTTCTTTCTCTTTTTTCTCTTCTTTCTCTTTTTTCTCTTCTTTCTCTTTTTTCTTTCTCTCTTTTTTCTCTTCTTTCTCTCTTTTTTCTCTTCTTTCTCTTTTTTCTTTCTCTCTTTTTTCTCTTCTTTCTCTTTTTTCTTTCTCTCTTTTTTCTCTTCTTTCTCTTTTTTCTTTCTCTCTTTTTTCTCTTCTTTCTCTTTTTTCTCTTCTTTCTCTTTTTTCTTTCTCTCTTTTTTCTCTTCTTTCTCTTTTTTCTTTCTCTCTTTTTTCTCTTCTTTCTCTTTTTCTTTCTCTCTTTTTTCTCTTCTTTCTCTTTTTTCTTTCTCTCTTTTTTCTCTTCTTTCTCTTTTTTCTTTCTTTTTTCTCTTCTTTCTTTCTTTTTTCTTTCTCCTTTCTTTCTCTTTCTTTTTCTCTCTTCTCTCTCTTTTTCTCTCTTCTTTCTCTCTTGGATAAAAGCTTGCAAATAAGTCTAAATCCATTATGAGTTTTAAGTGAAGAGGTATTTTCAAATCAAACATTTCTGCCTTACTCAAGAAAGTTCTCCAAATAATGCACCAAGATGCTCAGCTTCATGTCAGGAAGATCCATTTTGCCCAGCAATTCAGGAAGTTTCACTACAAAAGAAAGAACAGAAAATTTAGTATTATTCAAGGAAAACAAATACCAGTTTTGTGTATATATTTAATCATTTCAGCCTAAGTAAGGTAATAATGCCACTAAGGTGTAGGGGGTGTCATAGGGCGTGAAAGAAAATGGGAAGATTTTAGTGAGAAATGTGAGGAGAATTAAATAAAAATCAATAATTAAATAAGAAAAAAAAGAAACAAATCTGTCCATGATGCTAATAATAAAGGAACCAGAAATTTTATTATACCAGTTGGCTAAAGAAAAACCATTTTCTTTCTCCCTCTTTCTCCAAAACGTGTCAGAGAGGAAAAAAAAAAAAAATGGCGTCCCCACTAGAGCACATTTGTTTATCCCCAGTCCAATGATGACTGAACTCTTTCCACTTTCTAATGCACGGCATTCGTACATGTCTCTTCAAAAATCTACACCTATGAAATCACATTATTGCGCATTCAGAATCTTTGTCTTAAGAAGTTATTTTCTCTCTTAATAACGACAACTTTTTTGAGTTCAAAATTATTCCAGCATATAATTAAGGTTCATATTTCAACTTATGTCAAAATGTTTTAAAAAATCCATATTTATTAATGTTAGACTAAAAGGGAAAAAATAAAGACTAATTTGCAAAGCGACAATGAGTAATGTCAAAAGTGAACATACCAAACAGCCTTAACAACTGATGTGGACCGCAGACAAGTGATGGCTGAGGACAACAATCTGAATAGACATTTGGTGGTAAAAGCTTCCACATAAGTATTTCATCAATCCTACTTTGGGCAGGTGGTGAAGGAAACACCTGTGTACAATGAAAGAGAGAAATTAATTTCTATTTAATGCAAATGAAAAAAAAAAAAAAAAAAATTCATTAAATGCTAGGAGTAAAGAGAAAGAAACTTGCAACAAAATAAAAACACTACATGATCCCCTCTTTAAATATAGGGGCAGGGGGAGATGGGGGATAAGACCACAAAATCGGAACCCCCCCCCCCCACCAAAAAAAAAAAAAAAAGTTTTTAGTTTTTTTATGACCACAGTAGAAACAGGAGATTAAACTTTTTCAGAAATACTTCACTATTTCCTACAAGACCTTATAGAAAATCTGTTCAGGTTGGCTTCAAATAGTGAGGGACTGACGCCTCAGCTAACCACATGTTTATGTGGAATAAAATCAATGAAGATTCACAAGACACAAATTTCAACGAAATAAGCTATTTGATGTTGGATTTTTGGGGTTTTTTTTTATTAATAAGTATTATTTTTTATTTTTATTGTATATTACACAAGACTAATAAAAACAGAAACAACATTTTGACCATTGTGCCCTCCAGCCTTCATCAGGTGTATAAGGAACCAGCTAAACTATAGTGAATTCTAAACTGAACCATTGATTTACTCTACAGAAGTAGACTGTCCATATTCCACTGTCTAGGGATATCCTGTCTAGTTCTTATTTTTATATTTGACTGAATGAATGATTCATTTTTATGGCTTATCAACCCTTTATAAGTAATTTAAAGCAAGAAAATATTTTTAGATTGTAAGAATTTTTTTTTGAGATAACAATAATTTAGTGTCTATGTTCAAGGACACATGGCACAGCGGATAAAGGCGTTAGTTAGATCCAGTGACAAAGAGTGTGAGTTCAATAACCGGTTAAGGCAGTAGAGAACTTGAAAAGTGCAATTAACAGGAGAAAACTGATATCCATTAGATATGGCATGTGGAACTAGAACAGTCTACCCCAGTGAGCGAAATAAAGAGTTCAGTTTGACATTCCAACCACCTGAAGAAGGTCATATCATGTTGAAACACTGGTTCTTGTACAATCACCGAAGTTAAGCAACTTCGAGCCTAGTCAGTACCTAGATAGGTGACCGCTTGGGAATGCCAGGGGCTGTAAGCTTGGATGTGTGAGTGGCATAATGAATAATGCCTTGGAATTGTAAATCAGAGAGCCAAGTTCTACTTCCAGCTGGGTTCATTATATTCACTTATGTGCAAATACCGCATGGAAAGCTATCACTCCACCTCTCTCCCCCAGCAATAGGTTAATTAATAAAACTGGTATCACTAAATTATTTACATTATTCAGACTATTGTCCTCATCTTTGTTGCCATATTTATTACAACGTGACAAGACCCAAAGAGTGTGAGTTCAATACCCAGTTAAAGCAGGGGTATTAACAGGCAATAACTGATAACTGACATCCATTAAACATAGCATGTGGAACTAGAATAGTCTACCCCAGTGAGCGAAATAAAGGGTTCAGTTCAGCATTCCAACCACCTGAAGAAGGCCGGAGTGTACAACGGCCGAAACATTGTAATGAATATGGCAACAAAGATGAGGACAATAGTCTGAATAATGTAAATAATTGTCAAGCAGTCACCCATCTAGGTAGTGACCAGGCTTGACATTGCTTAACTTCAGTGATTGTATGGGAACCAGTGTTTCAATGTGATGTAGCAGTAAGCCTTCTTATTTTTTTAGTAATGCTCAGTTATTGCTTGTCCTATAGAACAGTCTAACCCTGTAGATTGAGAAAAGGATTCAGTTCAAAATTTCATATAATTTACCTGGTTCAATATGCACCTGATGAAAGCAGGAGAGAACAACAGAAATGTAACAACAACAAAGATGAGGATAATAGTCTGAATGTAAATAGTGTAAATAATGATAACTCCTCATTTCAGAAATTCAGACTAATCTATTATGTCTAAAAAAAAAAAAAAAAAAAAAAAAAAAAAAAAAAAAAAACAACAACAACAAACCTGTGTAAAATTAGAATTTAATGCATTTAAAGGGGAGTAGATCTTTATAAAATTACTAAAAATTTAACACATTTAAAAAAAGAGTAGATTTTGGGAAAATTACTAGAATTTAACTCTTGTAACGGCAAATACCCTATTCTTAACAAGAAAAAAAGTGAAAGCGATAAAACACCTAATGGGGATAAGACATGGTTGAGATAAGTAAAACTATTTTATTTTCCATGATTTACAAGGTTTGATCATTTGCTTGTTTCAGGTTATTCTTTATATCAGTCATGGTAGACAGTTTGTTCAAGGGCATAACACAAGGTGGTAGCTGAGACAGACATGCAAAGAAAATCAACAGGCACATGTTGATATGAATAAGATAGACTTGTGGGAGAAATAGTCCACAAATTATTGCATTATAGTAATTGAGAGTTTGTCTCTGCTGCAGCCACCAGCTTCATCACTGGTCTAAGGCATTGGTGTGGATGGAAGCGATTTGATCTCAATGCTGATGGCTTGGTTAAGCTTGCCTGCCATGGTGTCATTCATAAATGCCAGCCAGGTTAGATTTGCCTTCATGGGTGAAATCAATGTTGGCTTTGTAGTGAGTCAGTAGCATATAAATGGCTGCTGTGAAAACTGTGGGCACCTTTTTCTGATTAGTCTAAAAAGATGGTTTTATGACCCTGATATTTTTTGGCAGGATTCCAGAAGTGTGTGCATGGAGCCAGACAAAATTACGGTCTGTTTTTGTCATATGAGTTAAAGAATTGGATTTCCAAGAGGGTATATCAGGCTCAATAAGACTAGAGCAACAACACCTGTGAAAAAATTTCAAGAGATTTATCTTGCAAACGACTGTTTTGTTGGTACAGCTGACACACACACACACAGGTGGAATTCATTGTTGCAATTCAATCCGTACAATCATTGCTGTTCCCCAGAGAGTGAACAAATAAAAATTGTTTATTTACGTGTTAAAATACACTTGCCTTTCATTTACATTCATTTTCATTCAACCCAGCAGAGATATAACATTTTTGACGATGAGGACTTGAAATTCAAAATCAACATGGCAATTCCACCAGAGATGCTTAAAGAAATTTTATACTGACAGCAAGAACAGTTTCAGAAGTCACTACAACAGTTATTTACAGTAATGAATGTTAATACAAGTTTATATCTTGTTTACCAGTTGGCAGATAAAAAGCTATTTTGACATGTATTTGGATTTTCTCAAATTCTTACTAATGGGGAAGTTAAATTCCTTCTCCTACAGTGGATGATAACTCAAATTACAAATGAGTTACTTCCCTTGTCTGTCAAGATGACAATGTCACTTCTGAATTAAACATGGCGACCAGCTGACACACACATGGAATTCATTGTTTCAATCCAATCCATACAATCATTGCTGTTCCCCAGACAGTGAATGAATCAAAATTATTTATTTATGTCTTAAAATACACTTGTTTTTCATTTTCATTCAACCCAACTGTCTGGGATATAACATTTTATATTTTTATAATTTCAGCATTATGAAATTGATTGAATAATTGATTGGAGAGAGGAGAATGATTAATATTTTTCCCCAAAGGTATTTGCACGTAAGTGAATGGTAGTAAACAAGAACAAGTCGAGATATCACTAGACACAGACAGCAGAACAAGAACAATTTACCTTATAGATTTAATAAAGTGTTCTGTTCAAAATTTCTTCAAGTTTACCTAGATGAACAAACTACTGATGAAGGCCATAGAACACAATGTCTGAAACACTTTGATAGCAACAATGAAAGATGAAGATAATAGTCCCTGTGTAAATAGTAGCAACTTTTCAAAAATTCAAACAGAAAGCAATTGCTTGTTTAACAAAAAATTGATTATAAAAGTTAAGGTGTTGGGTACACCTATGTAATATGTCACTGAAGGAATCATTGTCGATAATGTCATATTGTGTACTACATGAATTTGTTCAAACAGAAAGGTAATGTGTTTCACAAAAAAATTATTTTGAAAAGGAGGAAAATCCTTAATTGGGGGAAAAAAAAAAACTGGGCACAATTTCAAATTTGTAAATAAAAAATAAAACAGGGATCAATTTGTTACTCTGTTTATATTATGAATACAACCCCCACTTCTAAAATTTAAAATGAAAATTAATAGTTTTTAGGAGTGGACCATTTTTCCTTATCTATTGAAATTATGACATATGATAACATTGAAATCACCCTGCATCTTATATGCAAATTTGAGGTCACTGCCAATCCTAATTTTATTCACAACACTCACTACTGTAAACTATAATTTTACCCCAAATGGTCATGTCTATCTATCCTGACTCGTTAATATTATTATTACTACTAATACTTCTGCTGCAAAAGAAATTAGCAAAGCAGCAGCAATGTTTGTTGTTACCAGCTGGTCCTCCATACCTAAATATGCTTCAACACTGATTTTTTAGCAAGTAAAAAAAGAAAATAAAAAAAAGAGGGAGACATAACTGAAGAAAATACTGGCAATGGTAACAAGATTACCAGTAACAATAATGGAATTACTGGCAATGGTAACAACATTACCAGTAACAATAATGGAATTACTGGCAATGGTAACAACATTACCAGTAACAATAATGGAGATACTGGCAATGGTAACAAGATTACCAGTAACAATAATGGAGATACTGGCAATGCTAACAAGATTACCAGTAACAATAATGGAGATACTGGCAATGCTAACAAGATTACCAGTAACAATAATGGAGATACTGGCAATGGTAACAAGATTACCAGTAACAATAATGGAGATACTGGCAATGCTAACAAGATTACCAGTAACAATAATGGAGATACTGGCAATGCTAACAAGATTACCAGTAACAATAATGGAGATACTGGCAATGCTAACAAGATTACCAGTAACAATAATGGAGATACTGGCAATGCTAACAAGATTACCAGTAACAATAATGGAATTACTGGCAATGGTAACAACATTACCAGTAACAATAATGGAAACACTGATTTATAACCATAATCGTGGAGGAGGCTTTCATTATTGTGATATGCTGTTTGATCTTCAACTGTACTGCTAACTTGCTTTTTGTGACTATTTAGCTATGGTAATTGGTTAACTAATTAAGTATAGAAATTAAAACAAGAAAACACTGAGAACGGAAAAGCAGATACCCTGAAATGTTTTTTTTTTTTACGTAAGAATAAAATTGAATCAAGCATCTTAGAACCAGCAGCCAGACTACTTGCACATATCATTTGATTATAGCAGTGAAGGCTTGTGCAGAACCACTTTTTGGAAGAGCTGAATACAGACAACTGGCGCACAGTATGCCGCAAGATCCCCAAACAACCCTCCGCAGGTTTTGCATTCAGAGTTGTCCTTCTCCTAGACTCTTTGCCACCCAAGTCTATAGAACCCAGTTTGTCTTGCTATTTACTCATACATGAATATATATATATATATATATATATATATATATATATGCACCTTATATACTGTTAGATATAGTAAAATATTCCACAAATAAAGTAGCCATTATAGAAATAAGATTCACTGAATATCAGTTAATTACTTACCTGAGTTTGGAAAAAGATTAGATTAAAATGAAATCTACATTTGTTTCCAGCAAGTGTCTATTACCTGCCAACTTAGTTCAAAGATAGAGTCTTTTTTTTTTTTTTTTTTTTTACTCATAAGTAATGAAAATCTGTTTAAATCTACAAGATGACGATAAACTACATCCAGCAGCAAGGCCTTTGATCAGGAGATTAAAGGTTTTGAGGAGTGTGAAATCACCTCTTAATTTCTGTTGTTCCCAGGGTGGTAGCACCTATTAGGGTCCCATTTATAAACAAATAGTGAACCATCAAACAAAAAGAAAACACTGATAAAGCAAGTTTCTTACCTCTTTATGGTAAGGCCAGCCTTTATCCAAATCCATTGAAGACACACTAGAAGCTGCTGAACCAGTATTGTATACCATCAAACGATATGGATGATGTCCTGAAGATGGTGATGACATAGATGGTACACCATCTTCTTTTAACTGCGGTGGGACAGACAATGTGCAACACTGAGATGAAGTTCCTGAGGTTGTTGTCGCAGTCATGGTTGTCACCACTGTAGTTGAAAATGGTGCAGCCAATGTCGCAGAAGTACAGGTATTACAGCCATTTGGTTCCGACTTCGGTATTGTATCAAAATTAGATTCTGTTTTTACAACGACAAACCCACCATCTATTGCTGGTTTTTGAGTTTCTTGCAAGCAGTTCACCCCCACACCCCCACCATCTATCTTGGGTTCCTCGCGGACATCCGACACGCCAATGTTCCAATGTTTTGAACGAGGCCTACCTCTTCGACCTCGGACATGACCTCGGCCACAGCCTCGGCTACAACCTCGGCCACGGCCTTGGCTACAACCTCGGCCACGACCTCGGCCACGACCTCGGCTACAACCTCGGCCACGACCTCGGCTACAACCTCGGCCACGACCTCGGCTACAACCTCGGCCACGACCTTGGCTACAACCTCGGCCACGACCTTGGCTACAACCTCGGCCACGACCTCGGCCTCGGCTACAACCTCGGCCATGACCTCGGCTATAACCTCGGCCTCGGCCACGACCTGCAATTTTTCTTTGATCATTTTGTCTTTTAAAACCACAATCTTTAAATTTCCGCCTTCCGCGACCCCTGACACTGGGTCTTGATTTTTGCCTCACTTCACGCAGAGCATTAGAAGTTTCAGCAACATACTGTCTAGTGACTCTACGGCAGAATGCCCCAGCAGATGGGGATGGTGACGCTGTCGGAGTGGAGGACAATGTCGTCATCAGTTCAGTCACATTCAAACCATTTAAGTCTATAGATTTTTCAGTGTCCAGATTAGACTTTTCCAAACAGTTCCTGGAGTGATTTCTTTGGTACTTTCTTGTCTGTCTTCTTGAAGAGGTCATCCTTGCATAGGAATTGGTATTCTGGGTCTGGCTACTCATGGAAGACATTGTTTGCTTTCTATTATAGTCAAATGTCATGAAAAGAAGAAAGACAATATTAAATAAGATAAACTTCTCTATTTTATACAAAAGCATTCTTTCCAATTATAGCTATGATAGAACTGATAGATAATATCACATGTCTAGTTTTATTAAGATTATTTGGATCATTCATTATTATATTTTTTATAAATTTAATGAGCTTTCTTCTGAGCATTAAATATGAAATAATTAGCATACTAGGGAAGCTTAAAAGCATTTTCAATATATTTCTCCTCATTTTGCAACTATGATGACATGCTCTTAAATAGAATCCAATAATTATTCCAGATTTTATTTTGTTGTTTTTAGGATGAGAATAGAAATTTAAGAGATCTTGCGATGGACATTTAGTTTTAGATCATTATCCCTATGGTTTAATATTAAGAACAATAAAACATATCAACAATAATCAAATCTACAAACTCCAACTGAAAATATATACACCAAGTAATTATTATTTATTTTAATTTGATAAATTCTGTATGTATTTCTTCTAAATAATAGGTCTGAGTTAACAGTTTTCTTTTAAATTTTTTAAAATTTTTATGTTCATGTGTGTTGGCTTGGGAAAGGAGTTTTTTCTTTTAAAGAAAGTTTATGGTCTAAATTGCTGCTTCAGATTTTAAGTTGATATTATTTTGTTTCATATTAAATCTCTTATGATTTTAGAAGTGGTTTTAATAAAGCTTAAATAAATTCTTTGCAAATATAGTCATGGTAGATAACATGTGCCTGGTTTATTAAGATTATTTTTTTTTTTTTTAATTTTTAAAAATCTGATGAGCTTTCCACTTAGCATTAAGATATCTGGGGAGCTTAAAAATATTTCTCCTCATTGTGTATATATGATAAATATTAGGTTGGTGCAAAAATAATGTCGTTTTCTCACATATTAACATATGTGAGAAAACGACATTATTTTTGCACCAACCTAATAGAATCCAATAATTATTTCGGATTTTATTTTGTTCTTATGGTGAGAAGAGAAATTTTTGAGATCATTTTTATTAGTTCATTTACAATGGATATTTAGTTTTAGATCATTATCCCTATGGTTTAACATTAAGAATAATAAAACATGTCAACAATAACCAAATCTACATACTCCAAATTATAAATTCTGTAAGTATTTATTCTAAGATAATGTATTCTTTGTTTATTTATTGCATCCTACTTAGTTATTTTACTCATGAAATAGAAAGAAACAAACAATAAATTTCCTTGAAACAAGTAACTGAACAATTTTTACATTTTAATCATAGTGTCACCATTTTTGGTCAGATGTTATACTACATCTTATTAACACCCATATAAGGCTTTTTTTGTTTGTTAATTGGTATCACCCCATGTAAAGCCACTAAGACACAAGGGGTTACTGAGTGTGAAAGATTTAGGAACAGAAACATTAATAATGAGTGGGAAGAGAAACGAGTAATCAGGAGGACAGTAGATAGCAATTGAAGTTGCATTTAAATTTTTGCAGATTAAAGTTGGCTGGAAAATACAGAGCTGAAAGCGAGTTCCACAAGCAAGAAGTGCAAGAAAAGAAATTTAGCATAGAATTTATGGCTACATCTCACCAGCTCAACTGTAAACTGATGAGATCTCGATGCCAGCCTAGTGCAGTGCTTAAATTTAAAGAGTCTAGGTACCATCACAAAAAGCTCATCTGAACAATTACCACAAAAATATTTATAGAAAAGACACAGGGAGGCAACCTTACAGTGGTGGGAAAATGACTGAAGTCGATCTGCTAAAATCAGGAGCAATAATATTGCTGATTCTTCTTTAGATTTTATCAAAGAGTTCATGTTTAATAGCAGGGGTACCAGACCATATGTGGCAGCAATATTCTAAGTATGGACAAATGGTAGACTTATAGATATGCAAGACAGATTCTGGTGAGAATTATTGTCTCACACGACACAGTGAAACTACTTTCTTAGCAACTGACCTAGCAATGGATTCAATATAGTCTACTTCATGTCAGGTGAGAACATTAGCCTGAGAAGATGATAAATATTAGTCCGGGAATAATCTGTACATGGAGTTTAATAGAGTTTTTTTTTTTAACTAATGCTCAGTGAATTTCATTTTTTTAAAGATTGTCTAACAGGGTGGTAACTCTGGGACCAACATCTTTTACGGGTGGTAACTCTGGGGCCAACATTTTGCTGCTTGGGAATGCCTAATGAGAGTTTAGAGAAGGAATTCATTTAGATCAAAATGGTCAAAAAACTCAAAGAAACTAAGCATCAATGAGAACAAGGAAGAACATATTGAAAAAAAAAAAAAAAAAAAAAAAAAAGAAACCTTAAAATGAGTTTGGAGATGACTCTGGCAAGATTTGAACCTGAAATAAACCAAGTCAATTTATTAAGATAGATCTTCCCCAACCTACCTAGTTGCTGCAGGAGCAGCATGACAAGACTGATGGTCTTCTAAAGTTTCCAAAAAAAGAATTCTCATTATGTTTTTTTCTAATCATGTCAGCCCAGGCAAGGTGATAATGCCACTAAGACAGAACGGGTTACTGGAAGTGAAAGAGAACGAGAAGACTTTAAAAGGAACAATAAAAGAATTGGTTCCAGGAGGAGAGAAAATGGCAATTGGCAGTGCATTTAAATTTTTGAAGATTGCAGGTGACAGGGAAGCAAGAAAAGATTACTACAGGTGTGAAGTGCAAGAACAGAAAATATGGTTACAGTTAGCTATTTCAATAGTAAACTAATGGGATCTAGTTGTCAATCTAGTGGTATACTTAATTGAAATGTGCAAGGTACCATAGAGGAAAAGAACAATTGCCATGAAAATATTTATAGAAAAGACAGAGGGAAGACACATCACATCAGTGGGAAAGTGACTGAAGTCAAGATGCCAGGTCAGAGACCAATAACATTACAGACCCTTCTTTGGATTTTGTCTAGAATCTCAAGATATATAGCAGTCATTTATTTAAAATGCTATCAAACTCCACGGTTGTAATTTTTTCATTCTTCTTTTATGGAGAACATCCCCACCTCCCCCCAAAAAATTTTCATGATGTAGTATTTTCTAATATTAATACTATAAATGACGTAAGATTAATGTGATTGATAAAATTTTGTTGAATTGTGCTTAAATTTTGGTAGAGAAGGTAAAAAAAAAAAAAAAAAGTTGTCAGCTTCTTATTCAAAACTTTCTAAGTGCCTCCAATTGCATACAAAGATTTACTGTCAGGACATTGAATGTTAGAGGACTTGTTAGTTAGTACAAGATAATAGTAAAAAATAACTGTTCTTTCATACAACACAAGTATTCAGTATCTGTCTATATTTCTCAGATGAGGTATTATGTACACTATTTAAATTACTTAGACTATTGTCCTCATATTTGTCGCCATATTTATCACAACGTTTCGGCCGTTGTATGCTCCGGCCTTCTTCAGGTGGTTGGAATATCGAACTGAACCCTTTATTTCGCTCACTAAGGTAGACTGTTCTAGTTCCATGTGCCATGTTTAATGGATGTCAGTTATCAGTTATCTCCTGTTAATTCCCCTTTGAAAGTTCTGCACTGCCTTAACTGGGTATTGAACTCTCACTCTTTGGGTCTTGTCACTGGATCTAATTAATGCCTTTATGCACAGTGGATAAAGACAATTAGACAAGTTAATAACTTTGGAAACAGTAAATATTTACAATATAAGATATGTAAATAACACAGTATTGATAGCAGACACAAAAGAGACTACTACAGAGGGTAGTGAAGGAAAGAAAAAAGAACTAAACATCAAAATGAAACTTAACATAAGGAAGAGACAGTTGAAATTTCTAGGGCAGATAATGAGGAAAGAGGGCATAGAAAATCTGATACTCACAGGACAGACTGAAAGCAAGGACAAAGGAAAACAACACAGAACTGAACTGGTGAGCTTGAGTAAGATTTAAAAAAGATAACAAAAAGACAAAATGTATAAAAAGCTACAAAAGATTAGAAATTATCGAGAGCCATGATCGCTTAAGTCCTGACAGGACACAGCACAGAGAAGAAATGTTTTTGTCATCAATACCAAATGGGAGAGCAGCCTATTGAAGAATAGCATTAAAAGAACTCTTAATAACTGGATAAATTGTACTCATCAGAGGGTCATGGTTGAAAGGGTTAAATTATGTATGATTTAAAGGTCAAACTGTTAACAAAACATCTTTCTTGCTGAGTTTTGTTGATTCAATTGTAATATTAAATTAACAATAACCAATCAAAATATCTACACAGTTAAAATTTTTCTATATTTATGGTGGAAGAGCATTTGTAGATAAAGAAAATGTGAATATGGAAATCAACTTTGATCTTCAAAAATTTAAATGCCATGTCTATCATTATCTTCTGTCTTCTTAATTCTTGTTCTTTTATTGTTCTCTCTCTCTCAAATCACACAAGTAAAGAAGTTTAAATATCTGAGAAGTGTTTTAACAGAGGACAGAAAATGTGATACTGAAATCTGAAGGTATATTGGACTAAAAGTTGCCTTCTTAAAGCTAAGCAAAGTATTAAATTGGAAAAATTCATTAGAAACCAAGAAAAGAGTGCTGAACTGTTATGTAATATCAATCCTCCTATATGGCAGTGAATGCTGGACAATCTCCTCAGTGATGAGAGTAGTCTTGAGGCAACAGAAATGAGGTTCTACAGAAGGATGCTGAGAATATACTGGATGAAGCATATGAGCAATAAGGAAGTTTTAAGGAAAATAGAAACAAAAGGGAAATTTGTGGTTAGGATCAGAAAGTGAGAGTTGAAATTTTGGGGACACATAACAAGAAAAGAGGGTGTGGCAAATATGACACTCAAAGAACATATTGAAAACAAGGACAGAAGGAAACAGTGATTAACCGATTTAACAAGCTTTTGTAAATACATGGCAGAAAAGAGTATGGGAAAGATATTAAAGGAGCCAAGAACTGCTTACAGCTACAAAGGATGCTGTAGAGAGCTATCATCAGTCATACACTGAAGAGACATGGCACATAAACATAAAAATTTTGAACTTTAAGAAAAAAAGGTAATTTTAAGAAATATTGAATTTACACACGAGGAAAGCTGTAAAATGAATCAAGATTTACTTAATATTTGACAACCCAATAAATTAGCATACAAATTGATGGCTCATTTATTTATTACCCATTAGCCCTCTGCATTATTAATATTACTTCCCTTTCCCCTATATTCTTCTTTAAGGCATCTCAATTGCATTTTAGAAGAGGGTTCTGTTCATAACATAAATACAGTGTCAAATTGATCTCTCAATTCTTTTGCCCTCTGCATTATTTATATTACTTCCCTTTCCACTATATTCTTTTTTAAGGGATCTCAATTGCATTTTAGAAGAGGGTTCTGTTCATAACATAAATACAGTGTGAAATTGATCTCTCACTTCTTTTTCCCTCTGCATTATTAATATTACTTCCCTTTCCACTATATTCTTCTTTAAGGCATCTCAATTCTATTTTAGAAGAGGGTTCTGTTCATAACATAAATACAGTGTCAAATTGATCTCTCACTTCTTTTTCCCTCTGCATTATTAATATTACTTCCCTTTCCACTATATTCTTCTTTAAGGCATCTCAATTGTATTTTAGAAGAGGGTTCTGTTCATAACATAAATACAGTGTCAAATTGATCTCTCACTTCTTTTTCCCTCTGCATTATTAATATTACTTGCCTTTCCACTATATTCTTTTTTAAGGGATCTCAATTACATTTTAGAAGAGGGTTCTGTCCATAACATAAATACAGTGTCAAATTGATCTCTCACTTCTTTTACCCTCTGCATTTTTAATATTACTTCCCTTTCCACTATATTCTTCTTTAAGGCATCTCAATTCTATTTTAGAAGAGGGTTCTGTTCATAACATAAATATAGTGTCAAATTGATCTCTCAATTCTTTTGCCCTCTGCATTATTTATATTACTTCCCTTTCCACTATATTCTTTTTTAAGGGATCTCAATTGCATTTTAGAAGAGGGTTCTGTTCATAACATAAATACAGTGTGAAATTGATCTCTCACTTCTTTTTCCCTCTGCATTATTAATATTACTTCCCTTTCCACTATATTCTTCTTTAAGGCATCTCAATTGCATTTTAGAAGAGGGTTCTGTTCATAACATAAATACAGTGTCAAATTGATCTCTCACTTCTTTTACCCTCTGCATTATTAATATTACTTCCCTTTCCACTATATTCTTCTTTAAGGCATCTCAATTCTATTTTAGAAGAGGGTTCTGTTCATAACATAAATACAGTGTCAAATTGATCTCTCAATTCTTTTGCCCTCTGCATTATTAATATTACTTCCCTTTCCACTATATTCTTTTTTAAGGCATCTCAATTGCATTTTAGAAGAGGGTTCTGTCCATAACATAAATACAGTGTCAAATTGATCTCTCACTTCTTTTGCCCTCTGCATTATTAATATTACTTCCCTTTCCACTATATTCTTTTTTAAGGCATCTCAATTGCATTTTAGAAGACGGTTCTGTTCATAACATAAATACAGTGTCAAATTGATCTCTCACTTCTTTTACCCTCTGCATTTTTAATATTACTTCCTTTTCCACTATATTCTTTTTTAAGGCCTCTCAATTGCAGTAAACTTATTGTTAATTTCACTCAAAGGGGTTTTCTGTTGACATAGCAGGATATGACAACATAACTATGAAATTCAAACATACTATTGTTTAGGGAATAGAGTCACCTACATTGGTAGGATAAACATTTTGTACAGCAAATGAAGTCACATATGGAGTGATAGAGGTTAATGGATCCCTACATTTTTTTTGATTCCTCTTTGCAGCTAAAGGAAAGTATATGTGCGGGTAAGGGGGATTAGTTCAGTATAAAATTCTTTCCAGAATTGTCAAAGAGAAGTAAAATAATATTTGACAAAGAAAGAAATTAGTTGTAGCAATAAAGGAGGTAATCAACTCTTACTGCCAAAAAACAAAAAAAATTGGAATTCTTTGTGCTGTCAAAAAAAGAAAACCAGAATAAAGATCAGGTCTTGAAATTAGGTAATTGTTTGTGTTCCTTTACCAGTCTTAACCAATCCCAACTTTTCTTACTCCCCGCCCCCCCATAAAAGAACTCTACTTGGACCACAGGATGGTTTTTAGCTCTTCATGGGTAAAATGGCAGTTGTGCATTTCAAGTTATGTGAATTTTTTTAACTTTTTGATATACGGTCTCTGTATTTTCTAACGTTTGAATAACGTGACTGATTTTTCACACTCGGATTTATGATCTTCTGGATTTGAATCTCTCTATTGCTGTTTAACTGGTAGCATTCAAATTGGTAACTCAGTTGATTATTTTTTACCAAATTATAAACTGATCTTAACTTTGTTTTTTAATAACAAACCTAATTTGTTCTTTCCTAGGAAAAAAACATTCAAAATCTAATTTCCTCAGTACAGTCTTCATTTGGTTAAACACATTAAAAGCCTATTGTAAAGAATTCAGTCTATAAGAATTCATAACACTGACAAGTGAATGGGCAAAAAGAATATTGAGTAATCAAGCTTGTTCTTTTGTCAGCTCTCATGAATAGAAAAGTTACTCACCTGCACTGTTGGTTCATAAAACTTGAAAACTGGTCTTTCTCAAACCTGTACAATAGAACTGTAGGCAGAATGAAGTCAAAGCAGATACGGATGCCATCAACAACTTCTCGACACATTGGGATGCTAAAAACAACAAAGAGTAATTTTTACATCAGAATTAAATTCTTTAAAAAAAAAATAAAAAAAAAAAAAATTTAAAAAATAAAGATCTGCCTTATTCTCTCAGCAGTAATTATCCCTTTTCACTGACTTTCAGTGAATTTTGAGAGTAAATACCTTAGAACACACAGTAAATCAAATGGGCCTTATCAGCATCTTAAATGTTTGGGGTTTTCAGATTTGATCTGGTTTGGTTGGGTTTTTGGTTGCTATTTCAGCACTGAAAATTAAACTTTTTTATTTTTTTTTTTTAATTTCAGCCCAAGTAGTACTGGCACTAGTACACATGGGGTTACTGGGAGTAAAAGAGAACGAGAAGATTTTAGTGAGAAAGGAAGGACAATAAAAAAATAAAAAAAAACAGGTTCCAAGAAGACATAAGACAGCATTGCATTTCAATTTCTGCAGATTTTAGGTGGCAGGGAAGCAAGAAATCAAGAAGCAAGTTCCACAAGCAAGAATTGCAAAATAAGAAACTTTTAGAATAGAAGAGACAGTTGCATTTAGCTAGTTCAACAGTAAAATGGTGATTACCAATCTAGTGCTACAATTAAATTCATGAAGTCAATGCAGCAAAGAGTTAAGCTCATCAAAACAATTGCCATGAAAATATTTGTAGAAAAGACAGAGAGAAACCACATCATGTCAGTGAGAAAATGACTGATGTTGAGATGCCAGGTCAGGATCAGTAACATTACAGACCCATCTTTGAATTTTGTCAAGAATCTCAAGATATATAGCAGGAGCACCAGACCAGATATGGCAGCAATATTCAATCCCTGAATGAATGGTAAATTTATAAATGTGATAAATAGATTCTGACAAGAAAAACAGAAGCCATATTCTTTATCCTAAAGGATGCCATGTGAAATGAGGGGCTTAACCAATTTGGCATTGATTAAAGCCTTTCATACTTTGTCAAAAAGAGGTAAAAGACTGATAGGAAGATAATTTGAGGAGTCAGAAGGTTCCTCAGAGTTCTTAAAGACCGGAACTACAGAGAAGGATTTCCAACAAGTTGGAAAGCAAGAAGCAGTGAGGCATTTATTGTAAAGTTTGAAGAGAACAAGAGCCAGTTCAAATGCACAGTACTTTAGGACAATTGCAGGGAGATACCATTGAATCCATAAACCTTGTGGGTTGGTTGGTTAGATTTCATTTAACAGTGTGTCAAATCTGAGGGGTGATTCTACACCAGCAGATGAATACACATATTACACATTTCTTTTTTCCCTTTTTCAATCATTGGAAGGGGGAACAGTTTGGTAGCTACAATTTGTTTTAAATAATTGTTTAATTAATGAGTCTTTCTTATATACCGATACATAATTAATTTTCAAAGGAATTTCAAAATTCCTATTTCTTTTAGAAACCATATTTGGCCTGGGGTAACATCTTTAAACAATATTTTTATATCTGTAATACTGCCGTATTTACTACATTGAAAGTGATAACTTTTACATTCAATCAGAATGTCCTTAACCGACAATCTAAGATTATAACGTGTTCATCAAGGTACATCTTCAGATCTCGGGTGTACATGAGTTAGTCTTGGATGTCCGATACAAACTCTAGTTAGCACAGTGTCCTCTCTCTACCCTTTTAGTAGTTTTAGGTTTTCCTGTCTCACACTTGGTTGGTATTCATAAAGTTGGTTTTCTTGTCCCCTTATCTAATTTAGAAATGATAGCAGAAACCATATATGGAGTTATGTGCATATTACTCAGTAGAAACTCTATTCTAGGGGAAAGTTTTTAGATAATTGCTTTCCGGTATTCTTTTTCCTTGAAAAAAAAAAAAAAAAAAAAAAAAATCACAGCATGTCCTACTTAATCCCCTTTTCCTTGGATCCATCCATAATCCATGGGATTATATTTACAGTATTTATCATGGATAACTGCAAATTCTTCCATAAGTGTGATAGGATTTTGTTTTGTCTTTGAGTATTGTGTCAGATCCAATAGTACAGGGGATGATTTTAATAAATGGGCTCTTTTATGGATAAGATTCTTAAAGTCCATCTGATGCCATGAAAATTGCATAAACCTCAATAACTCGAATTTGCTTTGAACACTTTGTCAAATTTAAAACAATTCAGACATCAAAACAAAGCTCAAGTCCAATTTTTAGGTAGTTTCAACACATCTTATTAAAGGTATTGGATTTATTATAAAAATTGCAGTCTGAAATTACTATTATCAAATTACTAATATTAATTTAAGGCCTCTGAAAACTAATAAAAACTACTTGCATTATTTACATTATTCAAACTTATCCTCATCTTCAGTGCCATATTCCCAATGTTTCGGCCATTGTACATTCCGGCCTTCTTCAGGTGATTGGATAAAGATGTTGGTTAGATCCAGTGACTAGACCCAGAGAGTTGTGAGTTCAATACCAAGCCACAGCAGTGGTGAACCAAAAACTTGGAGAGTTGAGTTAAAGAGAAATAAATGAGATATCCAGAAGAGGCATGACACGTGGAACTAGAACACTCTACCCTGGTGGATGAAATAAAGGATCTGGTTGAAAATTCCATTCACCTGAAGAAGGTGAGAGTGTACAACAGCTGAAACATTGTGAATATGGCAATGAAGATGTGGATAACAGTTTGAATAATGTAAATAATGCAAATAATCATAATACCTCATCTCAGAGATATAGACAGATAATAAAAGCTATTCTTGTTTTTGTTTTTTTTCCTTCTTCTATATGATGTTGAAACATAGGTCATGGAAAGGATCTAACAAAGGCTGAAAAACAAAAAATAAAGTTACTGAGTTAGGGAATGTCCATATTGGAGATATCAAAAGAGATCATGAAACAAAAATGGCTGTTGAAAATAGAAGTTCAAAACTGTAAGCAATGGACAAAAGCTTTAAGAACTTGTCTCCTCCAGAGGAATGTAAACTTCTGACCAGCGCTGGAGAGAGAGTCTATAAGGACAAAAAGTGTAGAATACGTTACAAATTGGGATCCTGCAAGAAATCTCCAAGACAAATTCCTCTCAGAAAAGCAAATATTTTAAAGTGTCAAAATTGGCCCAAGAAATATGTAAAAATTGACTTTTCTAAAGTAATGTAATAAACAATTAATCATTAACCCCTCAGTATTTACCCAAGACCTCCCCACGAGGTAGGATGTGGCAGTAGGTCATTTTTTTTATGTGGGGCATTCCAAGCCCGTAGGCTCAGGCAACAATTGCCTGCAGGCCCCATATACATGGAGTTGGGTAGCTGTCTACCTCCCAAGAAAAGACTGCCCTTCAGCATAGCCTTCTCTGGGTTCCTCTCCACCTGGAGGCAGAGGGTCAACAAGCAGAGTTAACTGTAATCATTAACTCCTCTCTCTTAACAAGAGAGAGTGCTGTTTAAATAGACTTAGACCAGCCTGTCTTGTGGGGGTCTTCAGCTACAGCACAACATACTGTATATGTCTAGTCGGGATTGACATGATATTTCAGAAAGATGCTTTAAAAATTGAGTGAATCTCGTCTGATCCAGTAGCACTATCATGGGCTTTAGCTAGTGAGTCCCGTAGTTCAATTAGGGTAAAGAAGCTGACTGTAGTTTTCAGCATTTTGGGGTTGGAATTTTATTTTGTTCTTTCTCGTTAATTTCTTGAAATCTGATCCAAATTTTTGGTTGACGAGTTCTGTGCAAATTTTTTCTGCTACTGCATTAGCTACGTCCTTTTTCATCAATAATTTTTGTTGTTTAGAATAATGTAATTTAATGGAGTGTTTGTATTTTTTCCAGCTTTTTTCCTAACCATTCTCCATATTGTTTTGGCTTTTGTTGAGGAGGTTAGCTTCCCCTTCACATACTTTTAGTGTCCTTTAATATTTGAGCTTTTGCTTTGCATGATTTGTATGCTATCAAGTTCGACATTGTTGGTTCAGTACAGTGTAACCCGGATATAAGAGAGTTGTCGGGACAGCAGAAGAAGTCTCTTATATCGGGGTTGCTCTTATATCCGGGTTTAGTCTATTTTGTTTAGGTAAGTATGGGAATAATTTGGGACCAGATAAAATTTATCTTATATCCGGGTGTCTCTTATATCCGGGTTACACTGTATTTAATTTATGAAGAGCCCTTCATCTCAGCTGGATAGCTTTCTTGCATTAAACCATGATTTTTTTTCTGTTTTTATTTATTGAGCTTTTTGGAGGGTAGCTTCATTAGTAGTTTTGGCATATGGTAAAAAATTCAAAGCCTTCAGTTACTTAAAATATATAATACATAAATTAATTTTAAACAAATATAAATAATAATTGCATTAAAAAAAAATTCAACAACACTTACACACTTTCATTTATTAGACATTAAGTTACATCCCATATGATCCTTCATAATTTACCTTGACTTTCATTTAATTTGATGTATCTTTATAAGCATTCTTAAATTTAAAAATTTTTAATAACATTTTTATTTCTGTTTATAAATACTTGTGATAAAATAAAATCCTTACATTTGCCTTGATAAAGTCCATCAGAGGACGAAACGCGTTGGCTAAATATTCTTTTTGTTTTTATTAATATTGTCCTTTTAGTTATATCTGAATTTATACATAAACATATGATAAAAATACAGTTTTAAAGTATATTTATGTGTTAGAGTGCTCGATATCAGAGATAGAGCATATGTAAATATAAAAGTGGACATTGAGGTCAACACCTAGTGGTGACAGCTTGTTTCATACTTAAGCACAATTGATGGCCTGACAAATGTGTTTAAGCATGAAACAGACTCACCACTGGATGTTGATCCCAATGTCAACACACACACACACACACATTATAGGATAAAGAACAAATAAGAAATGTTTGTAAATCTAACATGTCTTGCTTCCAGAAAAACTTCATCAGAGAATGAGATATGGGAAAAAAATTAATGATATTTTTATTTTTGTTTGATTTTCTTTGGTCAAGCAGACTTCACATGCATTTGACTCATCAAGCAGCATTGATGTGCGTAAGTGTATCATAATTCCAATCTGTCTAAACATAATTTGGATGCTAATGTATACATCTGTGAGTAGGCTTTATTTATGTTTCAAGGTTGTCTGCATATTGTCTTCAGGATGTTTTTTCATCAACAGCATTTGTGGTAGTTAAACATATGTTAGATTTTATAAGAATGGATTTAATAAACGTTGTTGACATAATATATTTTTGCCGTGTGTTTATAGTTTGTAAAATTTATTATCAGGACTCCCTCAAAGTATTTATATCATAAAGAATTATGTTCTTTCTTAATTAGGGTGGCATTTGTAAAAATCAAAGTTATGGCTATTCTTGTTCTGGTGTATTACAAACAAGTTTAAATGATTGTCTTGACATAGGTCTCTCTTGTGTTCAAAGATGCAGGCTTTTAGACTTCAAGACATCTTGTCAGTAGAAGTGTATCTACATGGCAAGCACTTTATTTGATAAAATCCCAGTATCTGAAGTGGTGTTGGAACCATCTTTCTTTCTAATTATATCTCCAACTGTCTTCGAGGTGGTGGTAAAGGCCCTTGTGTTGGGGACAACTAATTTAATCTTGTAATATATTTGTAATAGATCTGTATTAATTAAATTTTGTAGATAGAGTGTTAAAAGAGTAGGATTATGAATTTTGTGCTGTTGGTGTTAAAAGTGCTAGCAGCAGTGTCAAATTTTATATATAAGGATTGATTTTTCTTTTCTTTTACAGCTTATCAACACTTTGTGGGTTATTTAATCTGAAACAGATTTCAGATTCTATTGATTTTTTTCTCTTGCTTGGTTTTCGGTTTTTGTTTTTTTTAACTTTTCTTTGGTCGCTCAGCAGGCTCTGTCTTGGTTTTAACTGTTATAAGTATTCTGACAGATATAGTCTTGTCAAGAGAAGATAACTCTCCAGTAGGTATGCTTTTTATACAGAAGCTCATTTACATATCACTACACCTCCCTGAACCTAAGAGGCTTTATACCTTTAGTTGGTCTTTGACTTCTACAAACAACCCTGGGAGACTTAATCCAGCTCTCTAAGTGAGTCTCTTTATTTCTATTTATAGGAGATCTAGATCTTAACCGATTCTCCTCATTTGAACCATCATGATATCTCCTGTCACTCTCATCCCCAGATTGTTCCTCACTACTACTGGATACACTCAGTCTCTCCTCCCTCTCCTCCTCTTCACTTTCATATCTCTTGTAGTCTTCCTGATCAATCTCAATACTGGATTTATTCATTCTTTCTTGTGTTGTTTGTTCTTCTGCTTCCACTTGCTCCTTCTTTTCCCAAACATTATGCTCTCTTGTGCTTCTAAATTGGTCTTTGTGAGCCAGTATGCCTTGTCCATTCTTTGTTAACACGGCTGTGTTAAATCCCTTTTGCACCACAAAATTTGCCTTTTCAGGACTTGAATCCTTGTCCTTTTTGTACTATACACTTTCATTTGTTGCAAATGCCATGGTAATCAGAGCTCTTATTTGTCTTCCCATCAATGCAGATAGGCTTTGTCTTCTACCTGCATATGAAATAGCTCTATAACTTAGTAGCAGTCTGGGTAAATAAATATCTATCACACCTGGTTAAGACCAAAAGCAAATCCATAGCTTCATTTTCTCCTCTAATAGCTTGTTTCTTTTAACTTTTTAACTCACCAACAATGCCAAGCACCTAAGCCAGATTTCCATATATTCAGGATCCTCTATTGTGACTAAGTAACTGATTAGCAATGCCATATTGTTATGATAGGTATTCTCTGTAACAGTCTCATCAAGGGAAGATAATTCTCCCATAGGTATGGTGATACTGCCTTTACATAGTACCTAATTTACACATCACTATATTAACAATACTTTGGTTTGTTTTTATATAGTATTTTTGTTGTCAGGTGACCCAGACAATAAAAATACAAACTTCAAAACTATCAACAAAATTTTAGAACTAATAATATCTAATACTTAAGATCAGTACCAAGACAATCAAAGATTTAGTTAGCTACCAGCATAAATGCAGCACCACATCAGATGCTGTGATTTACAGTATAAAAATGCCTGCAATGTCAGAAGAGATATATAGGTGAAACATCCAAAAGTCTAAAAGCTCGTATCTATGAACATAAAGAGAGACTTATGTTAGGTCACCCCCTTTGAACTCATTTGTAACACACAAAAATAAGACAGGCCATAACAGACTTAATAAATGCCACCCTGATAAGAAAAGAACACAATTTATTATGTAGAAAATAATTAGAAGGAATCCTAATAAATATCTTCCCATCACAATAAGTACATGTCAAACACATTTTATTATATAACCAACTTTTATAAAATCCATACTTAAAAAATCTAAGATTAATCTTCCTACAAATTAATTAATCTTTCAATGTAACTGAAATTTTTTTCACTCCCACATAAAACTTCCTCCAATCTACAACACAAACTTTGCGTTTGCTTTGGTTTGTTTTACAGCATATCAACCTCAATTCGTTATTTAATGCCAACAAGATTTTTATTGCTGGTAATATTTTTGTTCAAAAATGTATTGCTGGTACTAAACTAGTTAACTATTTGCCCATAGCTGGCACCCCCCTAACAGGTGCTCCCACCCCAGGTCAGGGTGGTCCTGGGAACTCCAGCAATTAAGTGGTTCCATGCTACTCAAAACCTCCTGATCAGAGGCCTTCATTTCAAATAATGCCCGTCAAAAGCATAGATGCACTTATACACGCACATACATTATCAACCAAATCCTGCATAGACCAACTAGAATCATGATACAGACATGTATTATACACATGAATGCAACCAAACAAGACAAATACATGCACAAGGTCTACTTAACCAATGAAAATCAAACGAAACAAAAATAGAAATTTTTTTCTCATCCATGATAAAGTTTAAATAAAAGCGAAACATTAAATTTATAAATTTTTCCTATTTGTTGCTTGCCCTATCATTCTCTTGGATTCTAATCTATATTTGTCTCACATATATATATATATATATATATATAGATAATTATATTATATATGTGTGTGTGTGTATGTATGTATGTATGTATGTGTGTGTGTGTGTGTGTTTGGGTTTTAAGACATTTTTTATGTTTATACATTCTTTTTATAGATACAAATATTTAAGTAAATGCTCTGTTTATAATAAACAGTATTAATGACATTTACCAGCTTGAATGTGCAAGAAATTTTCATAGAAAATATGCGTCCTCCGACAGGAATTGAACCCGTATCCTGTATGGAACCATTATATAGCCTGACGTGCTTTACCAATTTAGCCACAGAGGAACATTTCGGTTAGCAAGGTCGATATTACTGTTTTTAAGCTACAATTCTACATGATTTTCTCTCGTACATTCATATCTACCCGATACATATCCAAATGTAAACAAATGACATCACACATTATGAAATTATGAACACATTATGGTTCAATTCCATAATATGTTCATAATTTCATAATGTCGACAAGTGGTGCACTATAAACTGTTACCAACTGGTAAAAGCATCACTGTAGACCTGTACTTGCAGCAATTGGAACATGTGCAACAGGCACTGAAAAAAAAAAAATAAATAAAAAATATGAGTCAGCATTGGTTAATTGCAAGGATACACTGTTCCTCAATGACAATGCCAGGCCTTATGTAGCATGCGTGACCAGGGATACCATACGACAACTTGGCTGAGAGACACTGTCATCCACCTTACTCTCTGGACCTTGCGCTAACAGATTAACACTTCTTCCATTCCTTGATTGGAAATTCTTTGCAAATGAGGCAGATTTGTGGCAGACACTCACAGATCTCTGTGTTCAAGACACCCGATTTTTTCTGCTAGGGCATTGCTCAGCTGGAGGCATGTTGGCAAAAGGTTTTGGATGACCCAAATGGGGATAACAGCATGTCAAATTTGCTGTATACCTTTTTTTTTTTTCTAATAAATCAAAAATGCCAAGGACATTTTGGGTTACCACACACACACACACACACACACACACACGTGTGTGTGTGTGTGTCTATACTGGGTTGATAAGACTGACAAATTATATTTTCATCTGTCAAAATAAGCTTATTCTCCATATGAGTTGATTTTGGATTTTATTGTGTATTGAGCTCTTTTTGTGGACCAGTTCTAATATTTTATATTACTAGGATCCACTTGGATTATAGACTAACGGATTTACTACCTTTACTGTGTGTGTGTGTGTGTAATGCACCCCTATCCTACCTATTTTTTAAATAGTCTGAATATTTGAATAACTCATCCCAGAAATTCAGACAGAAAATAGATTTTCTCACTTTTTGATAACAATGATTTTTTTTTTTTTTTTTTTTTTTAACATTTACCTAAGTCAAAGATTCTGAAAAAAAACTCTTCAGCTTGGATGAAATGAAGATATTGGGATCAAATTTCCTTTGTAGCACAATAAAATGAAATAATTCTGCTTACCTCTTCATATCTGCCGAGTAGGTTTTGTTCTCAGCCATGAGTTTCCATCGATTGGAATGACCATAAAGGACATTAATCGAGAATTTCTTCACATATCCTTCCAGAACAGAAATAACATTAGGTTCGGCAGGAAGACGTAACAACTATATAAAGCAGAGAGAATAAATAAAATAAATTAAAAGAAACCAAAAAATATTTTTTAGCATTTGACCAGTATAGTAACAAATGCTTACAATGATGTTCACCCTGTACAAGGCCCAAGAGCCACTCGAAGTAGAGGGTTACAGAGAAAGAGGTACTACCCCAAGCAAGGTGATAAAGCCATCAAGATGCAGAGTCACCAAAAGTGGAAGAGAAAGAAAAAACTTCAAAAGGAACTGGAAATCCAATCCTGTTCAAAAGATTGGGGAGGAGTGTGAACCTAGCGATAGGCAAACCTATCTACTCCTTGCATAGCTGATTTCATAAATAAAATAAAAAAAAGAAACGAAAAGCACAAAGGTAAAAAAAAAAAAATTCTTCCAAGGCACTTTTTATGTAGTAAATATTTTAAAATCTTTTTTACAAAAAAAAAAATTATATATATATATATATATATATATATGAAGAAATATAGTCTTAAGGTGTGCTATATTTATGGAATAAAGGGCTCAATATCAGAGATAGAGCGTGTGTAAATATAAAAGTGAACATAGAAGTCAACACTTAGAGGCGACAGTCTGTTTCATGCTATATACAATCGTCAGGTCTGACGATTGCATATAGCATGAAACAGACTGTCGCCTCTAAGTGTTGACTTCTATGTTCACTTTTATATTTATTTATATATATATATATATATATATATATATATATATATATATATATATATATATAATCTCACTAATCACCATTCAAAATCCTGACATTTTACCTCTGGCACTAGTGAAAAAAGCATGGCAATTTCAGCAACTAGGAAAACTGCCATTCAGGATTCAAAATCCCAGCTTTTGAGCTCTTGCACCAAAGGTTATGGCCTAACTATTTCAGCCACTAAGCTGGCCACAAATCTGCTGAAGATACATTCTGAAATTTCTCTAAAAAGAAATAAAAACTTATTCTTGTCCTTGAATAAAATTAGGAATAATGATAGATAAAAGAAAAAAAAAAGTAAATCTCAATATAGAACTTAGAAGTTCTTTTTAATATTTTTTTCAGGGCAAGAACATTGAGAGAAGCATGTCAATTTATGGTAGATTCAAATACCAAAATTTATGGGCTGCACAAGTGGTACAAATGTTACCTGCTCCGAGCAAGAAACTGAATTCCAGCCAAGTCCATTACATTCATTTTTGCACAAATACTGTGAAGAAATGTATAACTTCATTTCTTTTCCATCCAGTTTTAGGTTAAATAGCAGAACAGACTGGACTTTTTATCCAAAGTCGACCACCATCCTAAGATGAAGAAAAATCGCAATTTAAATCCATATGTAGATCATGGAGTTTACAATGACTATAATCAATCTATGCCTTTATCTATGTATTATCATTAACCTTAGCTTAGTATGACTTAAGGTAAAATTAGAGTAGAATTGAATGCTTTAAAAGTCAGTATTCAGCATCATTCTAGTTTTTACAATCAGCTTGAATATTAAGTAGAAGGACTGATAGAAAATCTGAAACTAGCTATCACCAAACATCAAGCCATTGTGTGTATTACATCAACAGCCATGGCCACTACATGGACTTACTTTGTTCCTTTTATTAATCATGATGAAGTCCTCTTCCAGCTTTTCTTGCAGGATCTTAGGAATGGTCAACCCAACTTCAACATCTTCATCACTATCATCAGATTGATCCTAGATAAAAACAGAATTTTGGTTGAAAAGTAGAAAAGGAAAATAACAAAAAAATGAAATAAAAAAAAAAACACAGAAAAAAAAGAGGAAAGGAGAGAAAGCCAGAGAGGAGAGAAAGCCAGAAGAACAGAATGAGATAAAAATGTGTAAAAAGATTCCATGAAGAAATTGCCAATTAAAAAAGTGGCTATTGTAATATGTTACCTGCTTTATTTTTCACAAACATTCTCTATTTGTGGATCACTAATTACTTTTTCATAAGGATTTATATCTTTAAGGGTAATTTACCAGGAATGCAGAAATGTTGCATTAACAGAAGAAACTAGTAAAAACAGTGTGCGTGTGTGTGTGTGTGTGTGTGTGTGTGTGTGTATATTTTTAGTGTATTGGGGGAGTAGATTATTATTCAAACATATATTGTTAAATATAACTGACAATGAATGTTTTATGTTTGATCATGAGCCATTCTAAGTTTTGTATAGTTGCTTTAATTTTGGTAGAAAATAACAACAAAACTGACAAACATTTGGATATTTTATTTTTTTTATTTTTTATTATGCTGTTCCTTGATCTAAGCTTTTGGCTCACATATAACCACTCTGATGATGTCTCATGTGAGCTGAAAGCTGAAAGCTTAGATCTTCATTGTTTTTATTTTTTACCGAATGACTCATAATTAAATATAATAGACATTCATTGTCCGTTATATTTAACAGTATATGTTTGAATATAAAAATTAGGTTCAGTAGTGACAGTCTGTTTCATGCTTATACGCAAACTTCAGGCTATGTGCATTGTGTTTTGGTTCGACTATTTATATATGCTGGTCAATGGTGCATTATGGGTAGGTCTTTTGTATTATTCTAACAGTTATGCTTGAAATTATTTTAAGGGATACTGAGTAAAAATAATTGTGGGGTTGAATGCAGTTTTGCAGCTATTTTATAGTGTTCTTTATTAACTTTTTTTTTTAAAATTATTATTTGTTGATTGCTATTATTAGAGAGCTTTGATTATACTGCTGTGGGTTTGCCAGTGATCGGGGTAGCCAGCAGTTAGCTATCTCTCACTCCTTCTTTCCAAGCATCCCTGTCAAGCAGGAAAATGCGAGCATGGACACACTCCCACACATCCCTTCCAATGCAGCCCTTTCACGGCTTCCTAGGTCTACCTAGACTTCTGTAACCAAGAACCCTGAGACCGTCCTAATGTATGACAAACTCATTGAACATGACCCCAAACTAAGACAATGGCTGTACAGCACTGATGTTATATTCTTTATAACGAGCCTTGTTAACAATTCGAATGAGGATGTTTCATACTGAAGCTTCGTGCTGCAGAACCAGCAAATCATCAAGCATTCATTGCAGCAGAGCCACTGCAAGATTGATGTATTTGGTGCCCAAGTCTCACTGCCATGGAATAGTGCAGATCGTACACACACAGAGAACAAATTGAGTTCTCAACAATACGTGTTTGCATGTGCGATAGGTAGGAGCTTTTTTAATTACCCCCAAACTACAGAGGACCTGGCAATAATAGCAAGCTCGCAACCTCCACCTGCACAGAGCATATCTCCAAGATAACAGAAACAGGGCTCAGTATTCATTTTTGAACTATCCAAAGTGACCTGGGTAGTGGGACTGCCATCAATAGAGCGTGCTTCATCATAGCACCTTGGGCAGATGTAATCTGGTAGTTCCATTAGCCTACCACTGATGTCACTGGTTTTGGAGCACAAGATCACTGCAATTTTACTCAATCCACTGCAGCAGACAGCACAGTGAAATGCACCAGATTCCATAATTTGCCCAAGTCAACACCAGAAATCGTCTTTTTCATGTCCGCCCTCCAGGTCTTGACAATGCATTCATCCAGAGTGTCAAGGATTAACACAAGGTCGTCATCAAATAAAAGTTCCCATGGTACAGCAGTGGAAAACTCCTGAGAGCATGCCCTCCAACACATGAATCAAGAGCAGTGGACTCAAGACTGAGTCTTGATGAAACTCACTGCAATATTGCGCATTGATTCTAATTCAACCCCAGGCATTGTAGTACATGCCCTGAACCACACAAACAGCCCAATCCTCAACCCCAAGCCTTCTTACATTTGTTTTTATGTTTATGCTGTACACTGGTTTAAACTAAATAATGTTTATGTTGGCTTTTTTGTGTTGTGTCGTATGTATTGTTGAAATTCCATCATCTTTTAGGGTCGTTTCATAATTTTTCTTGGCTTCATTAAAGATGATTTCAATTGTCAGATAACATGCCATTAATTAATTGTGGAGTCTGCTTGATTAATGATAGCAGATGATTGGAAGATGTGTGTATCTTTCAACCCCACCAATAATCAAGCATAAATAAATTCATAAACATTTACTAAATTATTAAAATATGTGAACCAACGATAAGGAATTCCTTATTTACCATTTTTTTTAAAGTTTAAATTAATTGGCAATTAGCCAATGTTTTGCCAACCACCCCAATAAACAATATAATAGTATAAATAAAATATGAAATATATTTTTTTATTATTTTTGTTGTCACTTCTCAAAAACAAAGAAAATGTATAAATTAACTTTCATATGTTTAGGTTCTATTAAAATTCTAATCACTTTTTAAAACAATAAAACTTTGGCAAGGAGTAAAGGTAATTAAAATGATTGTAGCTTCAAGGGAAAAATAGTCCTTTTGAAAAACTGTTTTTTTGCAAGCACAAAGGTTAAAGATTGCCATATATATATATATATATATATATATATATATATTAACGATCTTAAAAGTTAAAATTTTGAAATGTTACAACTTAAAATCTTGTAGATTTGTTAAAAAATTAAAAAAAAAAAAAAAAAGACAAAAAGAAATTATCCTTTTCATCACAAAATGAAAAACTGGTCAATAATCTGATCAACATGAACTGAAAAACTGATCAATATAGTGTTTATAATAGAATAGGATGAATGCATAAAAAAGAAAGAAAATATGTAACGTCTCCCAGAGAAAGATACAGGTCATTGATTGGGGGTGAGGGGGTCATAGAAAGGCTTACATTTTTGCTGGTGGCACCATTTTGGACTGGTTTCCTCTGACTGTTCTTTTCGGAGAAATCTGAACCATCTAAGTCTGATTCAAAATCAAACACCAAAGGTTTGTGCTTGAAGGCTTTCTCAAGGATGTCATCTATTTTAGTCTTCCTCACTTGATTATCATGGCTAAGAGAGAAATTAAAATTTAATCAGAACCCAATTTATTTTTGAAATAATAGAAAAAGTTTCAAAACAATACATACACAAAAAAAAAATAAAAAAATAAAAAATTGTAAGTAAAAAGATTTCAAGATGAACTCATGTGAAACCACGGATATTAATTCCCATAGCAGTGATAGATAGTGATGTCTTTTTACAATAACAACAGATCACAAATTGGCAGATTGTCTAGCACATTGTATGTAGTTTTGTCCAACATAGTTTCTTAGATTGAAATGGAATATCAGTTTCCACAAACCAGTAAAGACTCATCTATTTGGTATTCTACAACTTTATTAAAAGGATAATATATTATATAACATAATGTATTATAAGGATAATATATTATATAATAACATAATGTATTATAAAGATAATCTTACTTATCATAAAACGTAGATTGTGTGTGTGTGTGTGTGTCTGTACGTTTATATATTGGATCGGATTTCCTACATTTTTCAACCGATTTCAACAAAACTTCACAGGACTGCGTAAAATTACCTTGTCGTGGTTCTGACAGCGCCAAAAATTCAAAAAATACAATTGTTTTTGCACAAAATCAACTTGAAAACACGATAAATCACAATTCTGTTGCCAGAATGAAAGGGGGACAACTCATATAGAGTTATACTTATTATAAAACCCAGGTTGTTTGTGTGCGTGTGTGTGTGTTCATTTATATATGGGATCGGATTTCCTACATTTTTCAACCAATTTCAACAAAACTTCACTTTTTTTCGGCAGGTAATGTTTTTTATTGTCTTGCACACTTTTTTTCTTTATTTTTACATTCAGAATGCTTTAAAAATTCCATTTGCAAAACAATTGTTTATAATAAAATTCTATTCAATCAATAGACTCATAATGATTGAAAACAATGTTTTTGTTTGAGTTTGACCAATTCGTAAAAAAAAAACAAAAAACAAAAAAATAAAACTAATTAAGACATGCGTGTCCGTCAACCTTAAACAATAATCTTTGTCAATTTTATTTTTCAGTCTTTATGATGGTCGATACTTGATCTATCTCTTACTGTTACATCCCTGGGCAATGCCGGGCTCTCCTGCTAGTATATTATATAATAACATAATTTATTATAAGGATAATATATTATATAATAACATGATGTATTATAAGGATAATATATAATAATATGATTTATTATAAGGATAATATAAGGATATGAATAGTTGGGTCATCAAATGGTCCAACTTTTGCAGCATTAACATATGCCAATACAATGCTACAATGTAATAATTCTGTGTATTTGCCTAAAGTGTTCCTCTAAATGGTGATCAGATTAACTAATCCACTTATCACCCCACATTTAATGATTAAATAGAGCATTTTCCTTGATCTTGACTTTGATATTACAAGGTGCGATGGATAAAATCACCACCATTTTGTATATTTAATTTCCTGCATGCACTTTGTTTTCTTTTGTTGATGCCAGTGTTATTTTCATTTTTGCATGGTTTAGACCATTTATCCACCATGCCTTGTACAATTATTTTCTTGCCCCACATTGGGAAACATTGCTGTAAAGAGAGCGCTTGTGTGTGACCAATAAACATCCTTTCATATGTATTTATGATGCAGACATGCTGATGTGTGCGCATTTTGCTCCCCCCTCAAGCATAAAAATCTTAAATGATGCAGTATCTGTATTTACATTATGTGGACTATTGTCCTCATCTTTGTCGCCATATTTGTCACAACGTTTCGGCCGTTGTACACTCCGGCCTTCTTCAGGTGGTTGGAATTTCGAACTGAACCCTTTATTTCGATCCCTGGGGTAGACTGTTCTAGTTCCACGTGCCATGTTTGATGGATGTCAGTTATCAGTTATCTCCAAGTTCCCCACTGCCTTAACTGGGTATTGAACTCACACTCTTTTGGCCTGTCACTGGATCTAACCAACGCCTTTATCCACTGTGCCATGTGTCCTTGAGGTATGAATTTCTGGGTATTATAAACCTAATGTTTTCAGCAACCATTTTTACCAGTGCTCATATTGCAGTTTTGCTGTTATCATTACATGTTTTTACCAGAGCTCATATTGCAATTTTGTTATCATTGCTTTTCTCTGGCACTCCTTATTACTGGTTCCCATATTGTATTTATTTCTATGCTTGGACGGCTCAGGAGATTTTTGTGGCCTAGCATATGTGCTGATTCCTTAAGTTTACGAATTTTCCAATGGTGTTCCCTGTCTATGATCTCAACATGATCCCACAGGGGACGGTGATCTCCCTTCTCTCTCCATATGTGGTCAGCCACGCCTGATTTTTCTACCTCCCCTCGCGTTACAGCTTTCTAGTGTTCTTGAAGCCTTACCTTGAGGGGGCGGCCTGTCTCTCCTTTATATTCCTTTCCGCAGCTTCCTAGTCTACCCCAGGGATCAAAATAAAGGGTTCAGTTTGAAATTCCAACCACCTGAAGAAGGCTGGAGCGTACAACGGCCGAAACGTTGTGACAAATATGGCGACAAAGATGAGGACAATAGTCCGCATAATGTAAATACTGTACATAATACCTCATCTCAGAACTATAGACAGACGATGCAGTATCTTTTTCATCTGTGCATCCTAGGGACACAACTAAAGTTTCCCGATGAAAAGAGATACACTGCACAAAACTAGGTACCTGCAAAGATTTGCTAAAAAATTAGCATACCATGATGAAAAAAAATTGTCCCCAAATTAATAAAGACAAAGTCTTCCCAAAATCTTCATGTTATTATGAAAGAAGAAATACCAAAGTATTTTTGATTATTTTATTAATTTTAAAATCCTTCCTAACTGCATCAAAAATCTTGGTTTAATATTTTGTTTTTTATTTTTTTACATCAATAAGGGAAACAAAAGATTAGTATAGGAATTTTTTTTTATGATGAAAAACAAGGATTTTTAATTATTAAATTATATTTTTTTAAATATTTTTTAAAATATTTTTTAGAACCTTCAAAATATTGTGCGACTAAATTAGTATGGGAAATCTAGGAGTTTTTTTTACAATGCAAATTATGCTGATCTGAAAATTCTTGCAAAAATCAAATAATTGTCGGATTTTAATGAAACATTCAAGACTTATTCAAAGATTAATTAAATTTTAGAAATGTTTCTTTTATAGAAAACTTAGTAAAAACATTATTTACATTGTTTCATTCTAATAATTATATATAAATTTGTTAATAAAATGTTTGCAAGACAGGTTTTTTGGATAGTCTAAAATAAACAAATAAATCCAATAAAACTGAACCCTCAGTGAGAGTTGATTAAATGTTTTATAGATTTCAACTGGTACACTAATCAATACTTACTAACACTTGGCAGTTTCTGCCAGTTTCTTCATCAGTCGTCTGTTTTCTTCATTGCTTTTCAAGATGTAATTTTCACCAACCGTTCGATCCCAACTGAAAAAGAAAAAAAAAAAAAAATCTGTTTTTTTTTGTTTTTTTTACAGAAAAGCCTCCATATCAAAACAAGAACAAATAAGATGTACATATAACATGTAATGTTATACAAGGTGATGCTGAAAAGTTTTAAGCATAATGCGCTTCCCAAAATCTGATCAGAAAAGTTGTCAGTCCAACCTGACAAAGAAAAAGACCTGAAAAAAGTTGTCAAATATTTAGAAGCGAGTCGGATTAACAATGTTTCATGACAGCATCACATACAACCTCATAATTAATCAAAACATAATTCCATAGGCTCAAATTTAAATATGGAAGGCAGTGAGAGGTAACAGAGAGAGAGGTTATCCAGACAGCAGGCTACAAGAGAGAGAGAGAGGTTATCCAGACAGCAGGCTACAAGAGAGAGAGAGAGGTTATCCAGACAGCAGGCTACGGGAGAGAGAGAGAGAGAGAGATTATCAAGACACCAGGCTACGGGAGAGAGAGATTATCAAGACACCAGGCTACGGGAGAGAGAGAGAGAGAGAGATTATCAAGACACCAGGCTACGGGAGAGAGAGAGAGAGAGAGAGAGATTATCAAGACACCAGGCTACGGGAGAGAGAGAGAGAGAGAGAGAGAGATTATCAAGACACCAGGCTACGGGAGAGAGAGAGAGAGAGAGAGAGAGATTATCAAGACACCAGGCTACGGGAGAGAGAGAGAGAGAGAGAGAGATTATCAAGACACCAGGCTACGGGAGAGAGAGAGAGAGAGAGAGAGATTATCAAGACACCAGGCTACGGGAGAGAGAGAGAGAGAGAGAGAGATTATCAAGACACCAGGCTACGGGAGAGAGAGAGATTATCAAGACACCAGGCTACGGGAGAGAGAGAGATTATCAAGACACCAGGCTACGGGAGAGAGAGAGATTATCAAGACACCAGGCTACGGGAGAGAGAGAGATTATCAAGACACCAGGCTACGGGAGAGAGAGAGATTATCAAGACACCAGGCTACGGGAGAGAGAGAGATTATCAAGACACCAGGCTACGGGAGAGAGAGAGATTATCAAGACACCAGGCTACGGGAGAGAGAGAGATTATCAAGACACCAGGCTACGGGAGAGAGAGAGATTATCAAGACACCAGGCTACGGGAGAGAGAGAGATTATCAAGACACCAGGCTACGGGAGAGAGAGAGATTATCAAGACACCAGGCTACGGGAGAGAGAGAGATTATCAAGACACCAGGCTACGGGAGAGAGAGAGATTATCAAGACACCAGGCTACGGGAGAGAGAGAGATTATCAAGACACCAGGCTACGGGAGAGAGAGAGATTATCAAGACACCAGGCTACGGGAGAGAGAGAGATTATCAAGACACCAGGCTACGGGAGAGAGAGAGATTATCAAGACACCAGGCTACGGGAGAGAGAGAGATTATCAAGACACCAGGCTACGGGAGAGAGAGAGATTATCAAGACACCAGGCTACGGGAGAGAGAGAGATTATCAAGACACCAGGCTACGGGAGAGAGAGAGATTATCAAGACACCAGGCTACGGGAGAGAGAGAGATTATCAAGACACCAGGCTACGGGAGAGAGAGAGATTATCAAGACACCAGGCTACGGGAGAGAGAGAGATTATCAAGACACCAGGCTACGGGAGAGAGAGAGATTATCAAGACACCAGGCTACGGGAGAGAGAGAGAGAGAGATTATCAAGACACCAGGCTATGGGAGAGAGAGAGAGAGAGATTAACAAGACAACAGGCTTAAAAAAAAAAAATAAAAATAAAAGTAAAGGTAAAATCAAAAATTGAAAGGTAAAGGAGGTAATTTAAAAAACGTATTATTCAGCTATAAAATTTATGTATCATTTTAAAATTCTATTGTTTATTTACAATAATAAATACCTTTTTTACAGCTATAAATTTATTACAGAAGTCTTCATTCTTCAAGATAGAGGCTTATAAAGTGGCACAGTCTATGCAGATATATGGGGGGGAAATAATTGTTAATCCTTGACTTGAACAGGTTAAGATTGTAGTGATTGGGAAAAACCCTCTTGGAACTCAGTTCCACAGAGAAGCAGTTCGCAGGAAGAAGCTGCTCAAGTGGAACTTACATCTCACAAATGGTATAGAAAGCAAATGAGGATGGTTCACTACAATGTGCATGGTATGGTGGGTCTTAACCATGAAGGTTAGAACTGGCAGAACTAAGGAATCTAGTTCATCTGAGCACTTTCCACGGAAATAGAGATAAAGTAATGAGAGGCCCGCAACATTTCATTTGTGAGAGAGGGATTGCAGGATGGAGAATAATTCATTACCCACAAGGATGAGGAGATGCATTTAAACTCTGTTGTGACAAGAAAGTGAAGAATGGGCAGCTCTTGCCCATATATGGCAGAACTAATCCATTTTCAGCCTGATCTGGCTCTTGTAGAGGATAGTAGAAATGGTACAGAGAACCAACCATTTATTAGTAATTCAGTAAAAAAATAAACCCATTTAAATATTTGTCATATCCAAAATAAATGTGTAAATACATGAAATATTCAAAAATATCTTCTGTATTAATTAATATTATTCTTTTTATTTATTTTAATACTTGTATTTCAATCGATATTTATATATACATTGTCACTAGCCCTGAAAAAATTTCAACATTAAATAATCCTCTTAAACAAACCAACTGTCATGTCATTATCCTAAAGAAATCAACAAAAAAATTAACAAGTGATTTTTAAACAATACATCATTTAAGAAAAGCACCATTCAGATATAAAGTTATCTCCATTTAATTTTCTATGTTCGGATCTTTCAGGATATCTACCAACCTCCCTATGCAGTCAGATGTGGCACAAGGCCAAATTTAAATGTGGGGTATCTGAGCCCTGTTTAGATCTTTCAGTGAAGTGAATCATTCAACAAAGTGAAGATTCGATTTTCAGATAAATGACATTCAATTGTTATGAACTGGAACAACAGCAGAACTGTATGCTCTTTCAAAGTGGGGAAAACCCAAAAGCCTGACCTGCTGTTCCATCCTTGGAAGTGAATTCGGTACGCTGGCATCTCTTGACCAGACCTTGCCTTTAGTTGAGCAGTTTCCAAAATCTGCAAAAAGTAATGAAAACAAAAAAAAAAAAAAAAAATTAACACTCATCCACTTTCTTAGCATCAATACAATTTGTTGTTTTGCTTGATTTTAAAAAAATGCCAACACCCGACTTGAGGACAAGTCAGTCTTAATCATGCACACAAGTTTATCAGATAAGTGGCTCACAATATTCTTTCAGTATGCCCTATGAGGGGTAGGTTTTTTAAGTCCTCCTTCTTCATTATGTGTCCAAGGAATTTTAGTTGTCTTTTCTTGATTTTGAGTAAAAGTGGTCTTTCTGATACCATCTTTAAGCCATCCCTGTTGGTTATTTGCACTGTTCAGAGAATTCTCAACATCCTTCTGTAGTCCCACATTTCTGATGCCTCCAGTTTTCTCGTCTGTGTAGAGAGGATGGATATCACATTTTATGCTTTATGTCGTCTTTTAAAGAGGACATAAATCAAATTAAGTAACAGGCTGATTGTAACACCAAAAGAAATTATAAGGGAATATTTTTATCACAATGTATCCAAGTAATTAAATCTTGACCCCAAATCTTGATTTATCAATAAAATTATTGCTTTTTTCTTTATCCTTTAAAAAATTACAGTTCCATCAGATTCAAAATATACATGTGGCACATTAGGTCTCCCATATGACAACCAGAACACACCCAAAGTCAAGTGGGCCCGAAATGATTCAGAAGTGTTGGGGTTTTTTTTAATGGCTGGAAGATAAAATTAAATGAAGTCTAGTCTTCAAAGAGGCAACTCACTTGAGTCATTCTCGTCAGAATCTATTTTACTTATTTATAAGTCTAACATTACTCCTTGCTTTTAATATTGCTGCCACATCTGGTCCGGTGCTCCTGCTATACATTTAGAGTCTTGATAAGAATCTGCAATGTTATTAGTCCTGACCTGGCATCTTGACTTCAGTCACGTTTCCACTACCATAGCATAGCATCCCTGTGGCTTTTCTTTAAATACTTTCATGGTAATTGTTCTGATGAACTCTCTGCTAGACTTTATGAATTTAAGCACAGTACTAAACTAGCAGTTAGGTCTCATAATTTTACAGTTGAAATGGTGAAATGTAACCATAAGTTCTATGTTAACAGTTTTTTCTATCAAAATTTTTCCAGCTTCTTACTTTCCAGTCAACTTTGATATTATTGTCTTACCCAGGACATGGAGGTAGTTTATCATCATACACAGGATGGCTGAATTTGGGCACAGTACTGAATTGGTGGCAGGGGTCTGTTTTACTGTTGAAGTGGCTGTGAATTCTGTGCTAACAGTTTTCTTCTATCACACTTCCTGATTATGGAAATCTCTTCCAGCTTAGTTTTCTGTCAACTTGAAAAATTTCAATGCAATGTCAATCATTATCTTATGTCTTAATTCTTGTTCTTTTACTGTACTCTCTCTTTAATAGTAGTTTTCTCATGTGAAAAAAAAAAAAAAAATTTTAAAAAAATGTTCAAAAATAATTTCACTAATTTATGAAGAAGTTTGGAAAGTTTCATTAAAATCTGACAATAATTTGATTTTTCCAAGAATTCCAATTTAATGTGTTTTTCAAAAGAAAAAAGCGCAAAAACACTAATCATAAATTAATGTTTGACTGCTGGCGTAAAAAAAAAAAAAAAAATTTAATCAAAATTTCAAACATGCTAGAAAGAATTAAAAAAATTAATAAAATAATAAAAAATACTTTTGATGATGAGATTTTGTTTTTTATTAAGTTTGGGTCCCTTTTTTTCATCATGCCATGCTGTTTTCAGTGAGCAAGTGGAGGTACCTATATAACAGTAACTGAAGGACCTTGGAAACAGAAACTCTGGACACAAAACATACATGCAATAGTAAATATGCAAACAACACAACTCTTTCTAAACATATATAGGAAATTAAAATCTTAAATTTAGATATCTATAATTTATCTCTAAATGTGAAAAACATTAAGATCTAACTCATGGTGTTCTTTACTAAAGTCCAAGGTACAGTGCAACTCATGCACAGAACTGGGAACATAAATCTATTTATTCCATTGAGAGTGAAGATTTTTAGTTTTTATTCATGTCATCTTGCTGCTTAAGAAATTCGAAGAAAAAAAAGTAGGGATTAAGAACCTAATTTGGCTCAAAAAGATAAAGAGGATTTATCTTGGCATATTAATTTTTCTTTACTAAGGTCATATTACAGTTAATTTGGCAGAGATTCAACTTCATCATTTCCTATTCCATTAACAAGGGTGAACAAAATGTGTGCATTTTAATCTTTAAATTACCCACTTTTAAAAACAAATATTGTAGATGGATCAGTCACACACTCCGCGGGGCTGCTTCTAGTGTCAGGCAGGCAGGCCCTTGACTGGAATCCACAAGGGAAGTGAAAAGTGGGCCGACTAAAATAGACTTGGCACAGAAGTGTTGATGCAGAGTTGAAGGCAGCTAGCTCAACATGGGCCAAGCTGAAGAGGATCCATTGGAGAGGTGTCGTTACGACCATATGTTCCCCCCAAAAAATCAAGAGGCATAAAGAGAATTTTGTTTTAATAAATAAAGCAAGAATTTTTTTTTTTTTCTAGTCATTTTCTGTTGAAAAGACTTGGGTGAACCATTAAAAAACATTTATGTTATGTTTTCTGTTTATCATAAACTAAATTGAAAATACAAGGTTGAAATTAAAAAATATAGAAAATTTAGTCATGATGCAAAGCAAATACTGGTAAATGAAATTTTTTTTTATTGACTATATAACTTTTTTTTGATTGTGAATAGTTGCTATCTGTTAATCAAATACTTAACAACACAATTTTTAAAGTTTGATAAAAGTTATTGAGCCTGAAAATTAATATTTTTTAATAAAATTATTGAAGATGATCTAATTGAAATGTTAAAAAAAAAGTTGTGATTTTTTTATAAGATTAAAATAATAAGTAGATTGTTTTTGTATTTATTTATTTTTAAAACTTTATAGAAGTACCTAGAAAAAAAAATTGACTCATAAAAATGTATGGTAAAGCAGCATCGTTAGAGGCTAATGTTTTGCACACTTCAATTACAATATCTAAAAATATTGAATTAAATTTATCAAATCTAATTAGGATATAAATTTCACATAACATTCTAAATAAATGATTTTTCATTAATTTTGTCGTCTAAAATGTTTACTCCTATTTCATGCATTTCACAGTAAACTAAATTTAAACATTTTTAGATTGAAAATACAAATTTTATCATCAATATATTTATTATGAATATCAATGTCAGAGAAATACTGAATTAGAAATTCTTTGGAAGAAAAGTTTGATAAAATTAAACATTATTCAGATTATTGTCCTCATCTTTGTTGCCATATCTATTACAACGTTTTGACTGTTAATTACCCTATCCAAGTCCTCCACTGCCCTAACCGACAAGGACACGGCACAGTGGATAAAAGCGTTGGTTAGATCCAGTGACAGGGCCCAAAGAGTGTGAGTTCAATACCCGGTTAAGGCAGTGGAGAACTTTCAGAGGGAAAATTAACAGGAGATAACTGATCCATTAAACATGGCATGTGGAACTAGAACAGTCTACCCCAGTGAGTGAAATAAAAGGTTCAGTTCAACATTCCAATTACCTGAAGAAGGCTGGAGCTTACAACGGCCGAAATGTTGTGATGAACATGGCGACAAAGATGAGGACAATAGTCTGAGTAATGTAAATAGTGTACATAATACCTCATCTCAGAAATATAGGCAGATCCCAAAATTGAATATAAAACATTAAAATTAACTTACTTGGGAGAGACTTTGTAAGATTTATAATAATAAAAACTAGAAAACATCAAATTAATAAATTATTTTTTTAAATAAAGTAAAATCAAAATGTTACATTTCAGTATAAGAAACACAGTAAGAATTCAGCATACTTTTAGTTTCTTTAAATTTCAGTTCTAACTAGTACAACTGACATTAAAAACCAAAACATTTTGGAATAATGCCTGCAGATCATGGAGACCACAGTTTAAAGATTGAATGGATCAAAATAAATATTTATTCCCTAAGGATTTTAATGGGGTTTTTATTCTGCTAAACACCTTGCCTGAATGCCAGACATCTACCTACACAACAAACCTTCTTCTCAGAGCTCACATATGGCAAGAAACCATGCATTGTAGATTCAATGGTCAGCTCAACACCTTGCTGAGTCAATTGGGTGATGGAAGCTGAAAAAAAAGAAGCAGTCTACAAGAGCATCCTTCGAAAATACCAGGTGACAAGTAGAGGAGAAGAAAAGAGCCTAAAGAAAAGCTATAGCTCTCCATCACCTGAACCCTCCTACCTTATCATGCAGTGTCTGCCTTCATCTCTTAAGACCTAACATGGGACTAATATCACACAGAAGGAAATGTCTAGGAGTACCCTAATGACGACAAATGGAGATAGATAGAACATTTTCATTTTTTTTTTAATGGTTTCAAATTTTTTCAGTAAGACAAAGATTTTTTTTTTTTTCAGGATAGTTCTAGGATGATGGGCGGGGGTGTGAGTTAGTCTGGAACCCCATATAAAAAACAAAAAAAAGTTCAAAGTGAAGAGAAACTGTCCCAGCCCAAGTTTGAACTCAGTCCACCAATTCCATCCTCTGTGCCATTAGCTGTCAGACCACCTCTACCTCCAATTATTGATTGGATATAACCAAATATCAACTAGATTCCTAAGAATCAAGTAATTAGAGCAACTCATATCCTTATTTTTTCACTAATGTTCTCCAAAACATCATATGGTAGTCCTTGAACACCATCCAGTCCTCTTTTTAAGCTCCTCAATATGCACACATTTTCATTGCTTCAATCTGAGCAAAATTTAAGCTTATAGTTTTGAAGAGTAATATTTAGCCACTTAAGTCTTCCATATTTTACAAAAAGGTTAACATGCGCCAATTTGTGGTTTAAGAAAGAGAAAGGGGCCCAATTTTTCTTTTAAGTTGAGGTTGCAACTTAAGTAGTTAACTAAACAATAGAACACTGCCTCTTATCAGTTAGTAATGACCTGTCAGTACTTGACCGTTCAAGTGTTTAAGAACCAGTGGCCAACCAAGATGACCAGTTTTGAGGTGTGTACAATTGGAAAATTTTCTTCCACTCATTATATTCAAAATATGTCTTAAGGAAATTTTTTTCACTCTGACATTACTTATTTCAAACACTATTTTAGTGGATACCCATGTTTGAATCGACATGCCATATTTTTATTTTTTTTTTTTAACGGAGTACATCAAAGCCCAGCAAGGTTCAATTACCATTTTAAACAAAATGTGCATTCTTTAAAAGGGTAATTGAACCTTGCTGGTTTGTGAGGCTCTAAGTGGCTAAGCAACCTAAAGCAGGCCAGATCAGGTAGTGGTCCCTCCCAGAAAGGGGGATGCAGCTTCTAACACTGCTGGTTAGCACATTTTTTTAAATGTGCAGGCTGGTAGACTATTAAACAAAAACAAAAACAAAAAAAAAACAAAAAAAAAAAAACATGGTATCTACTAAAAATGTAAAATTAGACATTGATGTCAACACCAAGCAGCAACAGTCTGTTTCATATATGAATGCAATCTTCAGGCCATGTGTGTTGTTTTAACTTGACTATATATGCTGATCAATGGTACATTATAGGTTTATTGTATTATCCTAACAGTTATTGGGTGGGCTGTAAGGGTTATATTTCTAAATATTCTTCAGTATCTGTCTATATTTCTGAGATGAGGTATTATGTACACTATTTACATTATTCGGACTATTGTCCTCATCTTTGTTGCCATATTTATTACAACATTTTGGCCCTTCATTATCTGTCTATATTTCTCAGATGAGGTACGATGTACATTATTTGGACTATTGTCCTTATCTTTGTCACCACATTTATTACGTTTTGGCTATTGTACACTCTGGCCTTCTTTAGGTCGTTGGAATGTCAAATTGTACCCTTTATTTCGCTCACTGGGCTAGACTGTTCTAGTTCCATGTGCCATTTTTAATGGATGTCAGTTATCAGTTATCTCCTGTTAACATATGAAGAGAAAAGGGTGATCACCGCCCTCTGTGAGATCAGGTTGAGATCATAGACAAAGAACACCATTGGAAAGTTCGTAAACTTAAGGAATCAGCACATATGCTAGGCCACAAAAATCTCCTGAGCCGACCAAGCATAGAAATGAATACAATATGGGAACCAGTAATAAGGAGTGCCAGAGGAAAGCAATAACAACAACAAAAATTGTAATATGAGCTCTGGTAAAAAAATGGTTGCTGAAGACATTATGTTTATAATACCCAGATGTCCCTTATCCACTGTGCCATGTGTCCTCAAGGACACACAGCACAGTGGATAAAGGCGTTGTTTAGATCCAGTGACAGAACCCAAAGAGTGTGAGTTCAATACCTGGTTAAGGCAGTGGAGAACTTGGAGAGGGGAATTAACAGGAGATAACGGATAACTGACATCCATTAAACATGGCATGTGGAACTAGAACAGTCTACTCCAGTGAGCAAAATAAATGGTTCAGTCTGACATTCCAACCACCTGAAGAAGGCCGGAGCGTACAATTGTCAAAATGTTGTGATAAATATGATGACAAAGATGTGGACCATACTCCAAATAATGTAAATTCGGTAATTATTTGTTGTTTATTATTATTACTACATTCATTTGTGTGCATTCATAGTCTGTTAATTATTTACTTAAACTTGTTTAAGTATCTAAATTTTTTTGTTTATTTTTTCGAGAATTCTTGTGCTTATTTAGAAATTTATTTTAGATTGTTAACTGAAACATGTCAATACAAAAGTGTCTAATTTTTAAGCATGAATCTCCAAGCCATCAAAATTTCTCCAAAGAAAGTTCAAATGTGTATAATGCAAAATTAGGTGACAAGTGCCTACCATAATCAAATTTGAAGGAATGGTGTTCCAACTAAAAAGCCGCCTTACTGGGCGGCATTTAAGTTAGTAAAAGATGTAATAGGCAACAATAAACTACAGAACTGAAAATTGATTGTTTGCATTTAACTTTTAAAAGTTTCACAACAATTCTTCAGCTGCTAATTAATTTAAAGACAATTTGATGTACATAGGTCCTTACTTTTTATAAAAACAATTATTTTTATTTCATGGGTGATTTTCACTGAATCTTGCAATTAATTTTGATTATTCCCAAATTTATTTCCAAGTTATAAAAATTGTTATCATACAAAAGCATTTGTGGCAAAAGAAATCACATTAAAAATAATTGCCATAAACAACAGTAATGAAAACTTGGGAATCCAAAATTTCAGGATTGTGGGTCTGGATCCAACATAGAATGTTTTTAATTTGCTCACAGTCAGCCTGATTCCAAAATGCTATATGTTGAGCTACAGCCTCTAGGAATAAAGTTGAAAAAGTGTGACACACTGACATTCGCATTTATTTATATAGATTAGGAAAATTCATGGAAAAATCGGGAAAATGTTTTTGTATAATGCCCTTTATCCTTAAGTTATCAAACTAAAATAATGTTTACATTGATGTAACTACACATATGTACGAAGAAAATGGGGATGCTGAAATGCTAAACATTTAAATTAATTTTTTTAATATGTGTTTAGGTGCATAGTCTAGCCAATCTCATTGTGCGCGTCAGATATATATATATACATGTGTGTGTGTGCGTGTGTGAGAGAAAGATCAGTACAACACTGGAAATAATTTAGCACACAGTGTATGCCAGATAACCTGCAGAAACTGTCCTGGATTCATGCATCACAGAAATCATGGAGGATGAATAGACTTTACCAAACAAGCCAGGCCCTGTACAAAACAACTTAGTTTGGCACATCTGCAATAAGCATTGGAAGTCACTTGCAGGCTTCAAGAGTCATTTCTACTTTCATCAGAACCAAAAACATCATACTGGTCATAGTCATTTAAGGAGACGACAGCCATCATGTATGTATATAAAATAAAAGTAATGTCACCTGCTGATATACTGAAAATTATAACTGATTTTCTGTCAATATAGTGCTCCATTCTTATCTTGTTACAGAATGCAAAGGCCAGAATAGTCAGCGATTGGCCCGAGTGCCTTGTAGACAGAGCATTCTGACAGTGATCAATTGCCTTTGGGTTTTGAATACAAGTCCAAAATGGCACGAATTAAACAGAGGATATCAAGAATTCTGAAGTGTCAATATGCCACTCATACCCAAGTTTGCGGCCAACTAATACCACCCGCAGAGGTAAGATGAGCCAATATGCAACATGTGTTCTTGTGATGTCATTCCTCCTACTGCGTTTTAGAATGCAAACTGCCAATCTTAATAGAACGAATACCAAAAATAAATGACCTTTTCATTGATACCTCTTTATGAGTAGCATGGGGATCACAAGATAACAGAGAATGCAACAGATTATTATCAAATCAAAATTTCATAATTATACGAAGTCAACTCAGTTTCATTATTCTTCACTGATCAGAATCCAGACAAGCAAGATTGCATTAATAATTATAAAATATATATTTTAATAACTTGATGCTCTCCCTTTCTCATATATATATATATATATATTATGAAATGGACAAAGACCGACAATTATTTTAAAACATTTTATGTTTACACATTCTTTTTATAGATACAAATATTTAAGTAAATGCTCTGTTTATAATAAACAGTATTAACCAACATTTACTGGCCTGAATGTATGAGAAATTTTCATAGAAAATATTCGTCCTCCGAATACAGAACCGTCATATAACCTGACATGCCTTTCAACCGATTCAGCAACAGAAGATCGTTCGGTTAGCAAGGTCGAATTTACTGCTTTTAAGCTTATATAGAATACAGGTTCGAATCCTGTTGGAGGACGAATATTTTCTATGAAAATTTCTAATACATTCAGGCCAGTAAATGTTGTTTAATATTGTTTATTATAAACAGAGAATTTACTTAAATAGTTGTATCTATAAAAAGAATGACTTTGTAATTGCAGATGCAACTATAGTAACACCATTGAACAATACTGGTGTCAGACATCTTCGAATATCACCACTTGCACTAATAGTACTTGCTCAAAAAGTAATCACCAAATAGTGATCAATTAGACACCATGCTAATTACCATATATATATATATATATATATATATATATATATATATATATATATATATATATATATATATATATATATATATATATATAGAGAGAGAGAGAGAGAGATATTCCTTTACCATCACGTGATCTATTTATTCAAAATAGAATCGCTGTGTTTGCTCTCTGGTGATCTGTGTTCAAACTCCAATGTTGGCAGCGACACTTTCTTCCTATATAACACCTCCCCTTTGAGATGTCTTCCCCTGAAGTCTATAATTCTTCAGCTTCGGTTGAATAGTTAGAAATTCTGTTGGCATTCTTTTGCTTTTGCCATAAACCCTTGGTTCAACAATTTCTGATGGTGTGTTTACATTAAATGTGTCATACAGAATTTCCATTGGTACTTCTTTTCAGGATCATTTTAAATCTATGTTTTTAACTGATTAAGGCGTGTCGCTTATGTCCCCACTTTTGTCCCTGCCACATGTATATCATTTTGCCAATCCATTTTTTTTTTTTTTATAACGTCATCTTCCTAGAATTCCTTTCCGCACTGACGCATCTTAAAAAAAATACCTTATCTCCAGCTTTGAAGTATCTACTTGTATTGTTATTTCTTGATGTTCTTACCTTGCATTCTGGTAATAACTTATTGAAAATGAACTTCATGTTCCTGGCAAACATCAACCCTGCAGGCAAACATTCCAGATACACTATTTAGGTTTGGTGTTATTCTGTGCACACAGAAATTTCTGAATCATTACTTCATCTGAGTTCTACAGCAGGCTGTGAACCTGCATCCCCTTTGTAGGAGAAACCACCATATGATCTGGCACAATGTGGCTGGGCTGTGGATGCTTCTTGTGGTCAAAAGCATACTGGACTGCAGTTTCTCATACACTGCCAGAGAGCACATTTTCTTTAAAGTCTTTTAATTCATATTACTTAAGACAGTCTATTCAAATACGAGTATCCAGTGTTCAGGCAGAAAAAAATTCATCCAAACAAGTTTTATTAAATTGCACCAATAAGGTCTGTCTATTCAACTTCTATCTTTCTAATATCTGAATGAGGTACAGTACATCAGTATTAATAGTGTGAATAAATTGGTCATTTATTTTTTTTCTCTAGTCAAAGTACTTAAATAGGGGGGAAAAAAAAAAAAAAGAAAAAAATGACCTTTGGATAATTTCGCCATAACTTCATTCCCAATCTACAACACCTCAATCAGAAGATGGTATGATATAAAGTTGAATAGTCAGGTCTTGTTGCTGGAATTAAATCAAAGTTGTTTGGCAAATTTTATATATATATATATGGTGGACTCTCCTGTTGTATTTGACGTATGAGGGTCAAGCAACTAAGTTCCTGGGAACCGACAGCCAGACAACCTGCACATATGATTTGATTATAGTGCTGAAGATTTAGTGCAGAACCATCCACACTTTTTGAAGAGCCAAATACAAAGACCTGGTGCCCCGTGTGCCACAAAAGGGGTCTGTCCTGCTATTTTACCCATAACTGGGGGGGAGAAGAGGAGGATTCATACCTTTCCTAAGGGTACTGTCACATAAGTGAATACAACAGATTCAACTAGAATTTGAACTCTGCTCTCCAGTTCCTCAATCCAAGCCGCTATCCATTACTCCACCGTGCCTCCTCGTGTGTGTGTGTGTGTTATAAACATACGCATGGTAACACAAAGGAACAAACAAAACAACCAGTACTATGTGATACAAAAGTAACAGAAGAAAAGAATTGTTAATATAAAATTCTTTGTATTGCTGATACAGAGGATGTAAGTGGGCTGTCTCTTTGTTGGCAAGGGAAGTGATTTGGAGGAAGGATAGAGTTGATGTATTTGTTTTGGGTTAAGTGACCCAAACACTGAGAGCTTGCCAAATTTCTCTGTCATTTATGACCAAAATGTTGTGATAAAGATGATAATAGTCAAAGTGTAAATAATTATAAAATCTTTCTCTTAAAACAATTTTTCAGGAAAATAAGTTTCTCAACTTCACTGGTATAATTTTTCTAGTAGCAATGGGGTGGGATGTGGGGTTTCCCCTTCCTAAACTTTTAAGGAAGTGTGGAAAGATAATATTTTGATCATATTTTTTTTAATCATTTCGCTGCAAGCGAGGTGATAATGCCACTAAGACAACGAATTACTGGGAGTGAGAGAATGAGAAGACTTTAGAAGGAACCAGAAACTCAATCTTAAACAGGAAACAACAGAAACCTCTACCCCAGTTCAAAAGATGGGGGATGGCATGTGAATCAGGTGATAGATGAACCCCATCTACTTCTTGATGACATTATATTCTATTTGAATTATATGTACTATCCATTTTAGTAGTTGCTGCTGTTGAAAATCTTCAAGTGATGTGATTTCTGCTATTTGAGTTTTTTGTGTGTGGTTTTGTAGTACTAGTCTGATGAAGAAAACTCCTAAAACCTTGAGAGTTCATTCACTCGAACACATTTTTAATCTTGATCCGAGATTGATTGATTTTTACAGATTCCCAGTCCTTTATAGGTTATTTAAAGCGGAAATATTTCTGATTGAAAGAGGTAACCTACTGTACCCAGTGTTTTCAAGCAGTCCCTCATCTAAGAAGCCATCAATCTGAAAATTGTTATATAGCTGGCAGTTTAGACATTTCTGAACAAATTGAAAGCCATGACATTCATATCGGTTAAGATCTGATAGTTTTCTATGGCTTAACAACCATTGCAGGTTATTTAAAGCCAGGAAATATTTTTACATTTTGAGAATTTTTTTTTGAATATAATGATTTAGTGATGGAAGTCTTACTAATTGACCCATAGCTGGGGGAGAAGAGGTGGAGTCATACCTTTCCCAAGGGTATCTGTGTGCAAGTGAATACGATCCCAACTGGAATTGAAACTTGGCAAACCAATTAACAATTCAGAGCTATTATCCATTGCATAGGTATCTTCATGAGATTGCTTAAAAAAAAAAAATAAAAAAAATAAAGAGCACAGTATGATTAAAAAGATGCCAAACTTGAGGAAAACAAAATTTTATCATCTAAATATGCATGTTATTATTAAGAGGAAAGGCCAAAGTATTTAATTATTTTTTAAAATTTTTCCTTCTTTTTAGAACATTCTAAATTTTGATTAAAAAAATCTTGTTTCTCTTTGTATCACCAGAACTAATAAAATAAACTTTTAGCACATTTTTTTTTTTTTGTATGACAGACATTAATTTGGAAAATCTTGCAGAAATAAAAATAATTGTCAGATGTTAATGAAACTTTCAGAAACTATTCACAAATGATGGAAATTACTGTAAATGTTTTTTTGTTTTTTTTTTTAAATTTTTTTTATATTTATTACCCCCCACCCCCATTACTAATTTTATGAAAACTCTAGAAATTCAATACCATTCAGTTTAGGGATTATCTCTATCTATAAAAAGCAAGATGTGTGTGTGTGTAACGAATGCACGGCCACAATTTGACGGATTTGCACCAAAATTTACATGCACAAAGTTAGCGGGAAGGCCAAGACCGACTTTGCATTTCCCAACTCCCATCGATAATGGAAATAATCGATTTTTTTCATGCTTCTACGGCAGTTTTCGGCCATTTAGTACCGGCCAGAGTGAGAGCCTATAGCTGGCTGCCATGAATAGGCAGGAAGATTCTATTGGCCAACGTGAGAGCCAACGGACACGAATGCTAACTAGCATGCAAAAAAAATCAATAGCTGCATTCCTCACAAGTGGTAAAAATTTAAATCTGCATGGCACTTTACTCCAATCGGCTCATTCGCTTGCTTAAACTCAAAATTGATTCTGATTCCGCAGAACTGGGTTAGGTGTGAAAAAGTATTTGTTGTTAACATTCATTTTTTCCAGTTACGAGTCCTTTTTTAAAGCTGATTGTTTCGTGTTCATTTTGTTTAGTTCTTTTTTCGTAACAGATTTAATGTTTAGTATAGAGCTTAGAAAAAATTTGCAGTGTGAGATAGGCAAGAAGTAAGGCATGTAGCAACATCAGCACGGCAAAGGGCAGTCCTTTAAAGGCAAGGAAGGGCAAAAATATTTTAAGTGATAGCGATTGATGTAGGAGTCGTACGATTTTTGAATCAAGCACGGGCAACGCCGGGCCATGCTGCTAGTATTAGTTAAAAGCCCAAGTCTTTAAGGAAAGCAAACCATATATATATTTTAATTGGAGCCAACGTACCTGAAAATCAGCTCTGAATTGTAACATACAAAACTCAATAAAACAAAGATATTATTTAATTTCAAATGCTTTTATTTGCTTTTAGTTGTTTTTATGAATGTAGACAATATTTTCTGAAAGCAAAAAATTTTCGATGAAAAATGAATTTTTAATACAATTATTTGCTATTTCTTTAATTATTTTAGATTTTTACATTTAAGTTAAGTTGTTAAAATATAAAATCAGTTGAAAGCCACATTCAGTTTCCTAAATGTCCTTATGAGATAGGTCATTTTTTTTTTAGTGCATTGTAACTTGTATAATTTAGACCAATCAGAAGACCCAAAGTAATTAAGGAATGTAATTTTGCGCTTAAGAAATGTAATTTTTGCGGCTGTAGTTATAAAGTACAGAAGACCAACAAGAATACAATTAAGTTGCATTATTTGAGTTAAGCATCGTTTTCCACTTTTAAGGCCTATATTTCTGTGAAACGCATGTGAAGTTAATTTGATTTTTTTTTTTTAATTTCAACTGAGAAGGGTACCTACAAGTATTAGTGTCAATTTATCTATTTTTATAAGAATCTCAGTTATGACATTTTTCTATAAATGAAATATCAAAATTAATAATAAAATGAATGGAAATACAAATAATGCAGTAAAAAGTAATAAATGTACATAAAATTATAGTATTTTATGTACACTTCTGATAAAATTTCATAAGAAAGGTACCTATAAATTAATTACCTTTCTTATGAAATTTAATCTCACTTTCAACAGTCTTATTTTAATTTTTTTATATATTTTCCATAAAGCATCGTAAACATAAAGATGAAAACTAAGTAAAAAAAAAAAAAAAATTAGAGCACTGAAAATTTTCCTTAAAAATAACAAGGTAAATAATTTGTTCACTTAAACCTAAATAATTAGATCACATCTGCCCTCCTGTATGATAGCTTTTTTTCTTCCCATAAACTGTCAATATGTGATGAAATCATCAATCATAACTGGTCAAGTGACACAAAATATTATGACCTGCTTGGTTTTATTTTTAAACTACTTTTCGGCACAGAAACTAAGTAATGCTTGTTTCAAAATATTTGAAATAAACATTTTAATTTCTAGTTTCCTTAAAATTAGTAATGAAAAAATTATAATTGATTTTTGAAATAATTTGAAACTGAGATTTTCATTTTTTTTATAAAATGGAAAAAAATAGTTGACATGATTATCTGTCAATTTTGCTGACTCAAATGACTCAAAAAAAAAAAAAAAAAAAAAAAAAAAAAAAAAAAAAACAAGATTTTTAATGAAAATTTCAGACATGCTAGGAACGATTAAAAAAATGTAAAAAAAAATACCCAAAATACTTTGATCTTTCCTCTTAATAATAAACATTTAGATGATAAAATTTCGTTTTTCATCAAGTTTGGCATCCTTTTCATCATGCTATGCTCTTTTTTAGCGATCTCATGAAGGTACCTACATCACACCATCCGCACAACCAAGCTTACAGCACCTAGTCTTCCCAAGTAATCACCCATCCATGTACTGAGCAGGTCCAATGATACTTAACTTCAATGATCATACAGGAACTGGTGTGTCAACTTGTCGCCACAAGACAAGTTTACAAGTAGACTGAGGCAGAGAGAGAGAGAAAGAAAAAAAAAAAATTTTTTTAAAGCAATCTACTCAACTCGCTAGCAGGAAGAATGAAATGAATTTGCATGTTCTCCAAAGCAGTCTATTCAACATGACAATTATGCTCGTATCATGATTGACTCGGAGTGAAATGGATTTCTATATCCAGCAGAGACATCAACCCTCACCCCAAAATAACAGCATATGACAGAAGAGTGTTTAGCCTTTAAGGTATGTTGACAGCTTCTTCTGCACAGACATTTCGGGAAGAGGTTGAAAGATTGTATTGCACCATTTTTCTAGAAGAAAGGGTTTGCTAGTCTTGATAATTCAACAATTTAAATCCTTTTTTTTTTCCCCTTAAAAACCTGCTCCTAGACACTATGCAGAAGAGAGGTCACTTGGACAAAGATTCAAGTCACTACACAGAAGAGTGGCCACTTGGACCAAGTATGAGTAATGCTTTGTGACATATTGAACGAAGAAGTTATACTAAATAAATGAAGATGTATGAGGGTTAGGGAAAGTTGGGGAAACAAGGAACCAAAAACAGTTAATTAGAACATACTAAAAATAAATAATGCTCGATTATGGCTTTGAGATTAAAATTGGTCAGAGTCAAATCCCGTATTCCTAATTTAAAAGGCTGCACAAATGACTAAGCATGCAAAAATTATCCAAATATTTTCCTATTTGCCCAAAATACACACATTTCTCATAACTGGACTATTTCAGAAAATAAAGGAACATATTTATGAGCTGTCTAGTTGTGACAGCTAGCCACCCTCAGGGCATCTGGTTTTTGTCAAGAGAATCTTCTTTATCTGAAGAAAGACTTTATAAACAGAAAAGTCCACAGGCACTAGGAGAGAGCCACCCCAGTTAGTCAATAAGACCCATTTTGTAGAGTTAAAAAAAAAAAAAAAAAATGAACAAGGAAAAAGTAAGTTGCTACTATTGTTAGACTGAGTGCTCATAGTAAAAGGTCTGAAAGGAAAGAAGTCCTTGTGTAGATTAATGTTTGCTCCAGTTACAAACAAAAAGAAAATATGAAACTAGTAATTGCCAATAATAAATAAAAGCTGCTTAGCAGAACAGGCTTGTGAGCCATATTCATTTACAGCTGAAAAAGTTTACCAAAGGTCTGTCAGATATCCAATTCAACAGGTAAACACAACACCAGTTGCAACATAGCAGGAACAAAATACAGCTGGTATGATAGCATTCACAACACATCATTCCCCCCAACAATTAGTTGAAGAGTGCCCAGGATCTTTGAGGCCTGTACTGTTATCAGTCTTACAACCATATTGGCAGAGAAGACTACAATCTTTGTTACCAAGTAAGCCTGATCCTTTAGCATGTATATGTTATTTCTTTATCCATCTGGCTACACCACAAGACTACAACCATGCCTATTTGTTTTTTTGTTTTTTTTTAAACACAAAACTATTTAAAAACTAAATAATATACAAGTTTAAAGTTATTTTATTTAACAATATTTTACATACATTATTTGCATGCAGTAAACTTTTCATACATTTGACCTTTTCAAGGACAAAGTTTTTTGCAGTCTTTTTCTTTAGCACCCTATTATTTTCCAGATGTCAGTGGCATAAAGTTACTTTCTGGAGTTGCCATCAACCAAAAATTCTAACAAAATTACACAGCAAGCAACCAACCAATCAGGCTGCACCTCACTTCAGCAATGAGCCAATCACATTGCATTTTCTTCATGACTTTAAGCCGGAAGCCTTCGACCAGCATGGTGTCAGATACTGAAAAACACAATTTACATATCATATTGAGGCAGTTATTTTATTTTCGGTTGATGGTAACTTAAACAAAAAAAAAAAATAAAATAAATAAAAAGTAAAAAAAAAAAAATAAATAAGTAAACATTAGTACCTATATTCCTGAAGAAAAATGTTCCTAACCTTACTAGAAAGAGATTAAAAAAAAAAAAAAAAAATATTTATATATAGATTTGTTGAATTTTTGTTTTAGATTAAAGTCTAGCATTAATAAAATATCCAATTACATCATGTTGCTCAAGGATTAAATCCAGATCTTATTCTTTATTGGATTATTAATTGGGAAGGGAAAGAAACTAAATATTGGTGAAAAAATTAGGGATTAATATACAATTTGGCCATTTTAGTTTTTAACACAAGGCCCAGTGGATAAAGACATTGGTTAGATCCAGTGACTAAACCCAAAGAGTTGCGAGTTCAATACCAGTTTACAGCAGTAGTGAACCAAAAGACTTGGAGAGTTGAGTTAAAGGGAAGTGGCATGGCATGTGGAACTAGAACAATCTACCCCGGTGGATGAAATAAAGGGTTTGGTTCAAAATTCCAATCACCTGAAGAAGGCTGGTGTGTACAATGTCTGAAATGTTGTGAATATGGCAATGAAGATGAGAATAACACTCCAAATAATGTAAATAATAATAATACCTCATCTCAGAGATAGAGATTTTAGATTTAAATCCAAGCTTTTGCATAAATTAAGGAGTTAGGTTTATCAAGAAGAGCCATAGAACTTATTCAAATTTAAAGTCAAACAATTTCTAATATATTCCTACTTTTAGTAGTATGTTTCTCCCAAAGATTATCTGCTCTCAGTTTATATCTAAATTAGAAAACACTTTTTTTATTTATTTATTTTTATTATTATTATGATTATTATTATGATGATGTATATTTTTGGAAATAATGTTTAAAATTTGGAGAGACCTTGTTTCAAACTATGTTTACCATATACAGTTCTACCAAAAAGTCTGGCTGGCTCTATACAAGCTTTTGCCACTAACACTTAAATCATGTGTACAGGCCATCTGAATGTTTCTTAGAACTGAGCTACTGGATCATCATATCATATTTTGGCTTTTGCACACTCCAGCAGGTGTATGTCAATCTGGCTAACCTACAAGAAATTTCAAACTGAACTATTTAATCTACAGGAGTGGACTGCCCATGGATAGCGATTATCTCATCTAGTTCTATTTTTTAATACTGCTCAATTATTGCTCACTGTTTCCACCAAATCCAAGTACACTGCCCAGTCTAGAGATTGAACTCACAATTACAATATCCAGTGGGATAATAACCTAGGGGAGTAAAAACTTTTTTTTTTTTTTTAAATCATAAGGCAATAGTGATTTTATTCTATTCTATTCATGGCTGTGACAAAAATTTTTGAATTACAATTATTCCTATTTGCATTGTTTTGAGAGAGGGGATTGAACCCAACCCAACACCCCCACCCCAAAAAGTTCTTAATGTCTAGCAAGTGGCAGGTCACATTCACGATTAGTCAAGTAACTACAAACAAGGAGATTCTGGTTTTAGTTATGTTTGCGTGAACTGAAAACAGTTTTATTTGTTTTCAGAAAAATAAAATGAAACCTATTTTTGCATATTTAAATTTTTGGAACATTCAAATTTATTTTTTCATATTGGCCCTTTAATTCAAGTTTTCAAAATAACCTTTGTTTTTTGTTTAATTTCTTTTTTCACTTATCCTATGAAATCCAGAAAGAACACAAGACACTATATAGCAAAGAAATTAAGCCTTAAATGATAGATCTACAATATTTTAAATGGAGTGTTTGAAAACCCCATGGTATTAACAAAGAGGTTAATTATTCCTTGCACAGAGAATTTTAAAATTCATGTTTAAGAAAAACAGCTTCTAAAGCTCAAGGTCCTTAATTTTTGAAAAATTAAATAAAAACCTTGATTTCAATGACTTTCCCACTGTCACACAATATTTTTGTGGCAATTATTCAAATGAGCTCTATACTTTGGTACCTCAACTGAATGGATTTAAGTGTACTTCTAAGAGGAGTAGATCAGTTCACCTATCACCTGGTTCACACTCCTCCCTGGGCTTTGGAACAGGAGTAGAGGTTTATCCCTCGTTTCTGGTTTAGATTGGGTTTCCAGTTCTTTCTAAAGTCTTCCCCTTCTCTTGCGTCTTAGTAGCATTATCACTTTGCTTAGAATGGATTAAAAAAAAAAAAAAAAAGTCCTACTAGATTGGCAATTAGTTTTACTGTTGAAAAAGGTAGATGTAACCAAGTTCTATCTTAATAGTTTCTTTCCTTGCACTTCTTGTCAGTGGAACTCTTCTGGTTTCTTACTTTTTTATCACCTACATTCTTCAAAAATTTAAATATGTCAATCGCCATTTGTCTTCCCAATTCCCCTTTTTCTTTTTAAAGAGTACATCGATGGACAAGAAAAGTTGAATAGTACCTTTAAACAATTTTTCTCTGACTCTCGAAATAGACATATCCTACCAGAGCGCACATTTTTCTCTAACAAGATTTCGATTATTCAGGCTAGTAGACGATTTAAATTTATAAAAGTTAATAGGGGATATAGTTTTGCTATGTAAATTCATTGCAAATCTTTTAGTTTTTAAGAAAACATGGTATGAAATATTGTTTTAACTTTCATATTTCATTCAATTTAAAAAAGAATTTACATTATAAACTAAAGATACTATTAATTTTTTTCTTTGTTAGATATTTGTAATTTGGAGTTCTTTTGTAAAAAAAAAGAAAGAAAAGAAAGAAAGAGAGAGTTACTTAAACCAACAAAAAAATGGAAGTTGTGGAGAATCATGTTCACCCATACCAATAGATTGTAGTGGACTAATTCGGTATATAAATATAGTATATACAATGTGAGAGTATACTGGAGAAAAAAAAAAAAAAATAAAAAAAAAAAAAAAAAAAAAGGGGGAAAGTTTCCGATCCGGCTGAGAACCATCGACAACACCCCACCCCCTTATAAAAATAAGAATTCACTGTGGGTGAGACCAATAATTTTTTTTTTAAGCACCCTACCACGTGTATATGAAGTGAGTTTGTTGTCTTTAGTTTGTTTTGTTGCTAAAAGTCTACTTTAGAATCAGGGCCATAAAACAGTGGACATAATTCACATGTACAAAAATGAAAGTAATTTTGTTAATTAATACTTTATCGGTTTAAAAAAAAAAAAAAGTATCCCGAGTCGTTGATTTTATTTCTAAAAGTAAACAATAGTTGACTTGTTCAGATTTTGTAGGGATCTGTGCTGCTATTTCACAGGAAAAAAATCTGGTGATAAACTTAAAGTACGGACAAAAATAGTGGACAGAGATGAAAAATATTGGTTGTAATGAATGTAAAATGTAAGTAAAAAGAAAAACCGCGGTCGAGTGCTTCATCAACAATGAATCTTGGGAGGAATTGAAAGAAATTCTGAAGAAATAATTTGATAAGAGAAGCAGTCATCTAAAAAGTAAAAAGACGTATTATTGAGCAAGGTTCTCTCTAGTTTAGGATCATTCATTATTGATGGTTGGTCAGATTCTAGGTTCTAAAAATTCACAAGCTCACAATGTTAAAAAATTCACGAAAATAGTTTTTTTGATTTTTTAAATTAAATGAATCAAAGTGGCTTCATCTAAAAAGTGTTTCTCCAAAAAAAAAAAAAAAAAAAAAAAAAAAAAAAAAGGGGGGGGACCAATAGCCATCTGCACGAATGAGAATATGTGAATTCAATTTACGAAAAACGTGTATATTTACAAATGAAAACAAAAAACGTAAATTTTAAGAATTATGGCCTCCGATCCTCTCTAAATTTACCGTTTTTTTTTTCCATTCATGTTTATTTTACATGCACAGAAAAGAAGGAAATTCTAAGGACACTGGACAACGATCATTTGTCTTTTTTTTTTTTTTCTTTTTTTTTACTTCAGATTTATTGGGTATTAAGTTGAGCGCTTCAAACGAATTTATCTCCAATCCAAATTTTTTTTTTTTCAAATAAACTCATATCGAGTCATACTTTATGGATGCATTATTCGATAGAAAACGAAATAACATTTCAATTTTCTTTTCCATAAAAAAAAAAAAAAAACTCAAGTTATATTTCGTCTTAAATTGAATTTAAGATTTATTCAAGTATAAAAGTTTTAGAATTAAAATAAAAAAAACCGATAAAACAAATAAAAAATGAAAACCAGAACAAGCAGGTTAATGAAATTTTGATTCAATTTTTCCTAAAAAGTTTCGCCTCTTGAAAAATAAAACAAACTTTTTAATAATATTTAATAGTTATAATAACTATTAAAATTAAAAACATAATAAAAAAATTAATAAAACCCCTGAAATTAAACTTCAGAAAACTTTTGTTTGACCAAAAAAAAAAAAAAAAAAAAAAAAATTTTTTAAAGAAGTCCCCAATGACTTCTCCTTTACGCGCTACAAAAATGAATTTCTCGAAAAATTTCATAAAATTAAAATTTTTAAAATAAAGTTTGTTTTTTTTTTTTGGGGGGGGGGGGTTAATAAAAAAAAAAAAAAAAAAAAAAAAAATCAGTTTCCTAAGGAAAAAAAAAAAAAAAAAAAAAAAAGAGACGTTTCTGTTTCTAAAATAATTTAATTCATTTGTGAATAAGTCCTGAAAGTTTTTTTAAAATCTGACGATTATTTGATTTTTGCAAGAATTTCCAAATCAATGTTTTCCACCGGAAAAAGACACTTGAATTTCCTAAATCTTCGATCACGACGAAAGAAAAACATTTTAGTGAAAATTTTTAAGGTTCTAAAAAAAAAAAAAAGATTAAAAAAATGTAATTTAATAATAAATAAAAATCCTTTGGTCATTTTTTTCTTAACAAAAATTTTTTAACGATAAAACTAAAACTTTGTTTTTCTTAAGTTTTTGGGGGGTATTTTTTCATCATGTTATGCCCATTTTTTAGCAAATAGGTAATCTACTTTCTTTGCTTATAATTAGCAAAATCATTTTACCTCCAAAATAGGCAATAAGGAAAAATTTTATTAGTAGTAAATAAATTAGTTAAAAAATAAAAAAGCAGGTCCGTTTTGTTTTTTGTATAAAAAATTATTATAACATTTTTTTCTTATCATGGAATGTTGGCTTACCTTGGCATCATAGAGCACCCTTGCCTTTGTGGGGTCAGGTTCAAAGCACAAAACAACTTCTCCTAATTGAAAATTATATTTTAACCGACCCGATCTTTTACCAGAAGCCATCAGCTTTTGTCAACACGAAAACCATTACAGGCTAAAACGGAAGTTGAGTACCACTTTCCAGCATGTCGTAAACTTATTTATACAGAATTCAAAAATTACCCACACGATAACAGATACCACTTAATTTAATATTAAATAATCTCTTAACTGATATGATTGCGTATAAATATCAGGTTCTATTTTTAAAATTCATGTACAGAGATAGAAAATGTTAAAAAGTAAGGAGTTTACAAAAGTACCGTAATTTGGACTGCATTTCAGGGTGTCGTAAAAATGAGATAAAAAAATGTTAGTCAATACTTGATTTGTCACATCGTGGAAATATTTTTTGTTGTATATTATTTACTTTGTAAAAAGATTCAATTAAGCTATTTTTTCCTTTTTACGAAAATCTTTATATTTTTTTTCAATATAGTTTATCTTTATGAAAATTTATTTTTTTTTTTTTTTGGTTTTTGAACACTTCTCATTTTAGAAAATTAAAAAAAGTTTGCTTTCAGTGAGTTTCCTACTTTCCTTTCATGCCTTATTTTGTTTTGAGTTTTGACATAACCCCCCGCCCTCAAAAAAAATTGTAGTGCCATGGACTTCTTAAAAACCCGGAAAATGCATTTTGAAATAATTTAACTTTCGTTTTTATTCGAAAGATAGCTTAATGCGAATTTTAAAAGAAATAAAATTTCTACAAGTAAAGATTTGGGGTATTTTTAAATAAAAACTTTTTTGTCACGTTTTCACTCATCGAACCTCTTTTAAAGACGAAAAATGTAAATAACAAATTTTAATTAAAAAATAAAATCTTTAAAATCCAATATTTTTTTTAATTCATTTAGTAAATTTAAGGATTAAACAGGTTTTGTAAAAACACAATGCTTACTTTTTGTTTAAATAATGCACGGTAGCCTGTAATGTCAGAGGTCAACAATTCAATCCCACTTTTAAAAAGCGCGCGAAATTTTTTTTTCTTTTTTCGTTTTTGTTTTTTAATACAGAATACCAGCAGTATATTAACAAGAAATTGGTATTTATGCTTAAAAATAAATTATCTTTAACCTTATATAACCGATAGTTTACTTTAGGAATATAATTTTTTATTCTATACACTTTTATCTTTTTTTTAAACTAATTCAATATAAAATTTTCCCTCATTGCCTATTTTGGAGGTAAAATAACTTTTATAATTATAAGCAAAGTTGATTATAAGTACCTCAAAAGATACACATGATGAAAAAAAAATGTGTATATTCATATATTTCTTTACTGAAATAACATCTTTGGGAATTTTTCTTTATTATAAATTTTAAAATAATTTCTCAAACACCTACTCACAATCAAAAAGCACAGATAAGATGTGCTGATGTAAGAGGGAGCTGAAACAGACCCCACAAAACTATTTCCACAGAGCTTGTAAAAGCACTATGAAAGTACAAAAATACATTTTTATAGTACAAATACCAGCAATACATTTTTATATAAAAAATTACCAACAGTACACGTTTCATAATAGAATGACCAGTAATACATTTCATAGTAGAATTACCAATAATGCATTTTATAGCAAAATGACCAACAATACATTTTATCTGTAGTTGAAGCCATAAAACTGTGTTCAAAATATTTAGATTTTGGCATTAAATAACCCATAAAGGTTGATATGCTGCTAAACAAAATCAAACAAACAACCAACATGAAAGAATTTGATCTGTGGTGGAAGTTGGTTGTAATAAAGAAACAAATTAAACACTGGTTTGAAGAAATAACCAAAGATTTATTTTCATTTAAAAGATATGAAAATGTCTCTGGTAAGTTGTATAGTGCAGCATTCGAATGCACAATGTATGAGATGTGAAGTGAGAGCGTTAAGACGTATGCTTAAAAACTGGCTGACTGCTTGTTGGTTATCGGTTTGGGCTTGTCATGTTCATAGTGGAGTTGATTCTCTTTCTGTGTTTACAGGAGGTTGTTTTCACAGCCTAATGGTCAGACGGCAGTCAGCCATGTTCTGAATAGCCTCTATGGTTAGTGTGGGTGTGTGAAGTCTTTCTGCTCGCTGTTTTCTCCTGTCCAGCTTCTTTTATAGGCACATAGGGAAATGCACAGATGTAGTTGTAGAAATCTGTGGAAAGTGAGAGTTGCATCGATAATGGCAGGCACTCTGGTATATTTGTGTTTTAAAATTTGTTTTGAGTAAAGTGTGGCGTGTGTGCGATTAGCTAGATGAAAATTGGTATGTAATTAGAGATGTATGTTTTCTAATAATTGTATAAATTTGGCTTTAATTTGTCAAAACTATGTGTAAATTGTGTTTTTCTGCTACAAACTCTTTTATGACATTAATCCATATAATATCCTACAATTGTAAAAAAAAATTATAACAAAGAAAATGGCGACTTACCTCGTCAAACCAAGTGACAGTGCATCGCGTGTATTCTACGACGGAAAATATGGCGAAAAAGAAAATTACTTACCAAACAAAATGTCACGTATTCCGCATGACATACTGAAGATGGAATATTTGAATTAAAAAACAAGTCCATCGCAGGAGTCTCTATAAAAGTATTTTGATATGCAAATTACTGAACATCCTCTCCCAGCTATCGACGAATGGAAAAAATGTTCGGCTGATAAAAGCAGTTGGTGTTCTTGAATCGGGGGAGAAAAGAAAAAAATCGGCTATTTTGGCTGCCACATCTGTTGGAGAGTGAGTTATTTTTCTGACTGGTGGCGTGCATTGGGATTTGTGAAATAGTGCTTGCAAATTGAGTTTTCGGCATTTTCTTTCTGTCCCCGATGTTCGAGTTTGAACTTAGTGATTTATTCTTTGTGATGTGGAAATAATCTGCGACAAACATTTCCTTTGCAATCCCAGATCGCCTACAGAAATCAAACTGTATTCCAAAATATAACTTTAACAAAACTACAACATAAGACACACATATCACTGTCTTTAATAATTATACGCACGCAAACATGTATCTGCACAAAAGCTGAGTATTATCTACCCTGTATCCAATTGTAAAAGCAGAATGATATATGTCCTATTACTTCAAAACTCAAGAAAATTAAATTTTAGCATTAAATAACTCATAAGGATGTTGTTATGCCATTAAACATTATTTAAAGTGAGTACAAATGAAAAGATAAAAAATTGGCAAGGTTTACCATTGAAGCAGACGTTAAACACATGACAGCATCATCACCTCCTCCTTTGTCTTCCTCTTTCTGTCTGTGTCTGTCTTTCTTAATTTTTTCTTTCTTTCTTTCTTATATTGCTTACATTTTTTCCTCTCACTAAAACCAAACAGTGTCTCTGACATATTGTTTGCTTTCAGCTTTCCTTGCAAACTGGAATGGTCTATTATTTATCTGAGGTAATGACAGGGTGTAATGCATATGTTAGCTTGCTTATAAGCAAACCAAACATGTTTATAATATAAGTATTATAAAATATTTTAAAAGTAAATTAGAAAGTAAATAAAAGTCATAGTCGCCACGCCAAGAATATTTGCTTTTTTATTTTAGTGTGACCAGTCTCGTCAGACTTAAAGAAAAGATGATCATTGTGAAGGGACTCTCGTTGCTCAAGAAATGCTATCAAGGACAAAGTCCTTTATAGCTGAATGGAACAAACAAAAATATAAATATCAATTCTTTAAAATTGTTAGAAAAATTTTTAAAATAAAAAATTAAAAATAAAGAAGCACTTATTAGACTTAATTCTTAACTGAGATAACAGTCATTATTGTTAAAGCAGAAGCAAAATATCCTGATTTTGGATGCTGGTAGATCATGCACTTTAGATACACCAATGTACCAGTCTAACCCAATAAACATAATCACAATACACTGCCATCGCTATAAATATACCTTAATGCTAGAGTTGTTGGTTGGTTGGTTGGTTGGCTGATTGGTAAATGAAGTTTTTGACATATCTCTTCTGTTGGCATCCATCATTATACACACCAACTATATATACCAATTATAGTGATAACAGTGTGTTGTGATTTTATTTATTGGATTAAACTGGTGCACTGGTATATCTAAAATGTATGATCTCTCAGCATTCCAAATTTGGGCATTTTCTCAAAATGTGCCTATTATTATTATTAATGTTGATACTGAGGACTTATACTTGAGCCTATAGATAGGCATAATTTGTGGTTAAATTTCAGACTATATCAGAGAGCGTCCATTGAGGGGGTAACACTCTGCACGTGGCACAGGTGATATATTCTAGGCTCAGTAACAGGACATTAACGCTCACCATAATGTTAAAATACAATAGTCAATAAATACACCATAACCTAAAAATATACCAGGCAGTAAATACACCGAACACAAAATATCCATAATTTTAAAATATGCCAGTTGCAAAATACACCCTAAACTTAAAATACAGCAGTCAAAAAATATATACCATAATCTTAAAAGTACACTAGTCAAAAAATACACCATAATCTTAAAATCAGTCAAGAAATACACCATAATGTTAAAATTTATCATGCGCTAAATACACCATAATTTTAAAATACACCTGATAGTAAATACGTAATAATATTAAAATGTGTCAGCCAATGCATATACCATAATCTTAAAATACACCAGGCAGCAAATACACCAGTAAATAAATACACCATAGCCTAAAATTACATTAGGTAGTAAATACACTATAATCTTAAAATATGCCACACAGTAAACATGCCATAATCTTAAAATACATTAATGAAGAAATGCATCAGGCAAAAAATACACCATAATCTAAAAATACAACAGGCAATAAATACACCATTATCTTTAAGTTTAATAAATGTAGATTTTTCAAAAGATAGAGTTACTTCCCTTAGATTTAAACCATCAAAACATGCAATTTTCTCCAGTTTATTTAATGTTTGGGATTTTACAAGAACACAAATCACTCACAAGAAACACAAGACTCTTTTGCTACTCATTCTAAAAAGTATATTTTGGAATACCATTGAACCAATCCTTGAAATAAAACTTCATACTATTAGGCAAAATTAAAGTACATGAATTACAAAGGCAGCACATTCCAATCCTTAACTGTCTTGCTCAAACTTATGTTAATCAGCCTTCCGCTTGACCTTCTAGCCATAATACCAGTAATTTTAATGCAGAGTAATATTTTTTAAAAGTTTGTCCTCAGCTAAGAATTCGCCTTCCTTACTTTGATGAATGGCTCAGTATAATCTTTCAAGACAATCGCTGCGTTTAATTAGCATTAATAATTTGTGTGTAAAGAGGAGTGGGTGATATAATGGTTACTGGTGCAGAATGTGAACTTGGAGTGCCAAGTTCAAATTCCAGCTTGATTCTGTTTCATTCACTTCGTGCTAAAACCCTTGGAAAAACATGAATCCATCTTTCCCCCCAGCTTTGGGTTTGGTGCAGACTGGACTATCTTGCCTTCAGGAGTAGGAAATCTTAATTCAAAAACAGCCTGATGGGGGATGGGTTTCGTCAGGCTGTCTTGCCCTAGAGTCAGTGATTCTCAACTGGTGTTTCCCAAAAGTCTAGGGTTCCACAAGAGGCTGCTATGAGTTTTGTGTTAAACAGTGTAAAATAGGCTTGTGCATATGGTGTTGTTTTTCTTTACTGCAAACTTTCGAATAAAAATTAAGTGGATCTCAAGGGTTTAAATAAATAATGTCTTTTTATTTATTTTTTTTTTAGATATGAGTTTTTGGGTATTCAGTGTAGCAAAATGTTTGTTTATAAGACGGATATTGGTAACATTTGAAGAAATATCTGTCTCGGCCCGATATTCAAGAGTTTGGGAAGTCAGCACTTGTTACTAGTCATCTTAGAAATAGATCAATCTCAATCTACTGTGTTTTTCTTGGCCCTAAGCAGGACAGAAATACCATTAGCAAATGACCTCTTAACTACTTCTTCACTCATCATACATGGCTGGTTTTGCCACAGTAGCATTTCTGTTAATCACTTTCGCTGTTTCCTCTGCTTCTAGCTAAGAAGTGTCAGTTTACATCTGTTTTGACGAGGCTCCAAGACTCTGGCATTAACATTGGTTTCGACTAACATCAAAAGTTTCTTATTTTCCAGCCTTCCTTTCTTTTTTTTTTATAATGGAAGTTATGCATGGAGCTTCCTGATTTTTGGTATTTTTCAGTCACAAATAAGTAAGCTCTGATCCTGTAAACTTCCAGCAAGAAAGAGAAGTATAGTGAGAGGGAAAGAAAGAAAGAGATAAGGGATTTAAATGAAAGGGCAAATGTCTTATTTTAATTTGAATTCTTTTTATTTTTGTTTATATATTTTTTTTTTATATTTTATTTTTATATTTTATTTGTTTTTGTTTTTTATCAGGACTCACTGCAGGCTAATGCATTTGTTATAACGATTTTCCAAGCGTAGCTTAGATGTGGCACAAACCAAAAGTATGGAGCCCCTAGTGAGGATCAAACTCACTTTTCAATTGCAACCGGTCTAGCGAGACAAGGTTGCTAACCATTACACCACGCCAATGTGCGCAAATGCATTTGTTATAAACAATTTAATTTTACTAAACACATATGGCATATTGTTGGAAAATCCTTGGTTATTATTATCAAATATAAAAGAGATAATAACTGTATATAATAGTTTTTATGTAGGGGTTCCTAAGACATAAAAACTATTTCAAGGGTGACACAAGGGCCAAAACATTGGGAAATACTGCCCTATACACACCACTGTTATGCATGGAGCTTCCCTGATTTTTGGTATTTTTCAGTCGCAAATAAGTAAGCTCTGATCCTGTAAACTTCTAGTGTTTTTTGGCTGGGTTCAGTCTTTTCTTCTTCTTCCTCTTTTTATTTGAGGGTTGCCTTCTTGTTAGCTGAGAGAAGTATAGAAAGAAAAGTTTCAAGAAGAGAGAAAGAAAGAGAAGTATAGAGAGAGAGAGAGGGAAAGAAAGAAAGAGATAAGAGATTTAAAGGAAACGCTGTGCACACCACTGTGGCTATGACAGCACTAAAATGTGATGCCTCTATGAACTTAATGGTTCATGGGTTCCTGAAGACTGAATTTGTATGAGAGACAGTGTTATACCGGAAAATACCTATTCTATTGTTAATAGACTCTCCCACATATAATAAGTAGTAGTAGTAGTAGCAGTCGCCAGTGAGCTCACTGAGTTGGTGAGTCAGTCGATGTCGGACATTAAAGTATCCACCACCACAACTAGATTGCTGCGTCATTAACTATTATATCAAGTTCCTAATGTTTTGTACGTCGAACCTTTTTAGGACTGACTTAGTGAAATACAAACCTCCACTGTGAAAACTACTCTACAACAGACAGAGAGACAATCAGTTGTGTGTGTAAGCATAAAATCTGAGCATCAATGAAAACTAACCCTGTACTACTTAAATTTATGAGTTCATTCATAAAAAAAAGGAATAAAAAACTGAGTGGTGGTTAATAATTTTTCTAAATTAGCATTCATTAGATCAAGTAAATTAAAAAAAATCTCAAGTATTAAAGAGTGGGTGTGTCCGGTGTGATGTAATGAATAATGACTCAGCATGAGAACTTGGAGTCACGAGTTCAAATTCCAGCCACGTTTGTTACATTCACTTATGTGCAAATACCCTTAGAAAAGGTATGAATCCATCTCATCTACCCCCAGCTATGGGCTCAATAGCAGGACAGACTGGGTCCTATAGCCTTGGGTGGCAACCAGTCTATCACAGAAAGAAACAGTAGCCTACTGTGGAGAAAAAATTCTGCCCAGTCAGTCATGAATTGAAAGAGACATGATCGCTCAAGCATGTATCACACTTGCCTGACTTTATCTCTTCTCTTTCCAGCTATGGGTGGAGTAGCAGGACAGATTGGGTTCTATAGCCTTGGGTGGCGACCAGTCTACCACAAAACGTATTGGTAATCTACTGCGGGAAAATCATGAAACGAAAGAGACATGATTGCTCAAGCGTGGATCACATATAGCACTTGCCTGATTTTATCTCTTCTCCTCTCAGCTATGGGTTGAATAGCAGGACAGACTGGGTCATATAGCCTTGTGTGGCAACCAATCTAACAGAGAAAGAAACGGCAAACTGCAGTGGGGAAAATATTCTGCCTAGTCAGTCATGAATCCAAAAAGTCATGATCGCCCAAGCGTGTATCACATATGGCACTTGACTGACTTTATCTCTTCTCCTCCCAGCTATGGGTTGAATAGCAGGAGAAACAGGGTCCTATAGCCTTGGGTGGCAACCAGTCTACCGCAGAAAGAAATGGCAACCTACACATGGGGAAATCTTCTGGCTAGTCAGTCATGAATCAAGAGACATGATTGCCCAATTGTGTATCATGTGATGGCACTTGACTGATTGACTGAAGTGTTGTACTGAACTGTTATATATCATTCCTCCTATATGGCAGTGAATACTGGACAATCTCCTCACAGATGAAGAAGAGACTTGAAAGAATAGAAATATGGTTCTACAGATAAATGATGAGAATATAATGGACTGACCAATCCTAAACAGGAAACAGAGATAAAGCACTACTCAAATTTAATTGCTTTAAAAATTTTTTAGAGATATGATTTTTCCAGATATATGTCCTACTATTTAACCCATAGCTTGGGAGGAAATAGATGGATTCATACATTTACCAATGTTATTTGCATGTAAGAGAATGTAATGAACTCGACTGGAATTCAAACTATATTGTCCTATTTCTCATCACGATCCACTATCCTGGACATCTGAATTTGTGACAACAAATCTGAAGTCGCGTTGGGATAGCAAAAGATGCTGCCCTAAAGCTAAACAAAGTATTAAGAAACAGGAAAATCTCATTAGAAACAAAAAAAAGCGTCAGTCAGTTATGTGCCATGCGTGATACACACTTAGGCGATCATGTATCTTTTGATAGATTTTTTCCCACCGTAGGTTGCCATTTCTTTCTGTGGTAGACCAGTTGCCATCCAAGGCTATAGAACCCGGTCTGTCCTACTATTTATCCATAGCTGGGGGCGAATTCATACCTTTCCCAAGGGTATTAGCACATAAGTGAATGTAATGTATTTAACTGGAATTTGAACTCTGCTCTCTGATTCATCAATCTGAGCCACTATCCACTACTCCACCATGTTCTGTTAGGCAATATTATTCCTCTTATATGGCAGTGAATGCTGGACAATTTCATCACAGATGAAAAAGAGACTTGAAGCAACAGAAATGTGGATCTACAGAAGGCTGCTGAGAATACCATAGACTGAATATGTGAGCAACGATGAAGTTTTAGAGAAAATGAAAACAAAAAAGACACTTTTATATAGCATCAGAAAGAGACAGTTAAAATTTCTTGGACACAGAATGAAGAAAGAGGGTTTAGAAAATTTTCAAGAATGACAGAAGAGAACATGTGTAAATGATTGGTTCACATAAATTGCTGCAGTTTAGACAGAACTTTTAAATAGTTGGTTCACAAAACAACAACAAAAAGAAACTGTTGCAGAAACGAGGAATGAGTAACAGGGAAGGCAGAACGTGTCATTGTTTTTTCTGCTGAAGAGGTTAATTTCTTCTTCACCTCAGCAAACATAAATTTGAGGAAAAAAGAATATGTCGTATTTTGGGTAAATAAATGTATAATTTATTTATATATATATACAAAGCCAGTATACTATTCGTTGCTGTTGTAATAGGCAACAGAGTGGGGAAGGAAGAAAGAAAGAGAAAGAATGTTGGTCATGGCTGTCGGCTGATGTTTTGTGAAGACGGTGGCAACGAAAAGATGGAAGTTGAAAGGTATATCGTTCGGTCTGCCTGCAGCATTCTTGATCAACCTCTGCATGTCGACATCTCAGCTGGATCTCTCTCCCTTTGTGACGTCTGCGGCGGTGAATCGAGGAATTTATATCCGTTGTATCGGCACCAAATCACAGTATGTGTCTTTTAGTGGGAGTTATTTCTACTGGCCAATATATAAAGTTCATTTTATCATTTAATACCAAAAACATGCATCAAGCTATGATGAGCAGAGATGAATTTTAGCATTCTGCCTTGGGTCGTCAAGCAGTCAACATCCAGTTTAGTGTAAGAAACACGACAAGACTGGTTGAAAAAAGACTTTTATCATTAGCAAAAATTCCCTATCTTTGTTGTTACTGAAGATGATGCATTTGAAGTTGACGATTTACCATCAGTGAAACTTCACTGACTGTCCAAAGTGTTGTTGTAGCTGATTCATTTGAAGACATTGACACGTTTCTTTCTGCACGCTCAAAGTGGAAAGAAAAAAGGTATGTAGATACAGTGTGGAGACAGTCGCATATCTCTGCTGCTAAAAGTCAAAATCCATGAGTTTTTATTTTTCACAAAAGTAGGCTCGAGAAAAATAGGGTTTTAGTCTTCTCTGATTGGTCAAATATTTCACATGACGATGTTAATTTCTATAGACACTTTGATTTAAACGGTGTGTGTTGTATTGTGTAATCTTTTGGGGATATACGTATTGTCTGCTGTTGAGTAAAAAAGTTTTGGCATGTTTTTATATGGTATGTATGTGGGTATGTAATTGTGTTGGAAATAGCGTTTCTTTCCTATAAAAGTAAGAGATGAATATCAAACGATTCACTAAAAATAGCAACAATGGCAAAAAACTAAACTGATAATATTCATATCATTGTGTGAACATTTTTCAAACCTTTCCGGTGAATTCTCTCTTTCACGAGGATGAGTAGGTAATGGTAATGTTAATATTAGCTCTTTCTTTATAAGGAAACATTCAGTGGCAAACATGGATAATCATGCCTGCGATAAGATGTAGAGTCAAAAGGATGTTTTGTTTTTTTTTCCTATGACACTGACTTTTTAACCACCTTCCCTCTTTGGCAATATTTATTGTTTTAAAAAGTGATGATTAGATTTGGAATAAAAACTAAGCATATGAAAGTGAATTTATACATTTTCTTTGTTCTTGAGAATTGACAACAAAAATAATAAACACTATTTATTTAGTAGATTGTTTATTTATATCATTTATTAATAGAATGGTTGGCAAAATGTTGATCAATTGCCAAATGATTTAAACTTTATAAAATAGTAAATAAGGATTTCCACATAGTTGGTTCACATTAATAATTTTGTAAATGTTTATAAATTTATGTATAGAAATTGTTCTCATATTTATTTCTTTATAAACTTGTAAGTTGCATTAGTTCTAATTGCATTGGTGTTTAGAATGTTGTAAATATAAAATTATTCTTATAAGTAAACAATCTAATAAATAAATAGTTGCGCCATGACGAATGCAGGTGTAAGTTATCTGAAGCATTATTCAACTTAAAATGGAGTCTGTCCAAGCTGTGCTTATTTAAATACAGAATGCGTATAAGGGGAGATAATACATACCACAATAATGTTTAATAGTTTTGTTGTTAAATCCCATGAACAAAAAATATATATGACTTCACTTTCATCATGTGTTAAGGTTTTATTCCAATTCTAATTGTTGTATCCTTAAAGAGGTTACAAACAAACAAAGGTGGTACTCAAGTGAAGGAACAGCAACACGCATGTATATGAAAGAGAGGTTTATTGTAAAAGAGAATACAATACTGAAAGACAGGGAATCAGGTGGCAGGGTAGTAATTCCTGAAGCAAACCCCCAGGTATATCCTGTGCTCACCATATATAGCTACTGATATAGTGAATCCACATAGACAATAGGGAGTGTGGGACATTCCATTACAACATTTAGTTCAACCACTTCAGATCTAACTGATTCAACTGAATTCAAAATCATTTATGCAGTTTTGTAGTGGCAAAACTTATTCTGCAATCATTTTCAACAGACGCAATGTTGCATACTTGTCGATACTGTGTTGTTATTTCCATGTCCAATGCTCAGATGAGCACTCCATTCTTTAGTGTTGTAGCCTTAAAGAAGAAGAAACACATATACATGCTCACAGATGACTTAACCCCCTGAAGACACCAAACCAAACCTATTTGAATATATATGTATGTGTAAATTTCTGGAGCATAATCTGAGATGACCAATTGCTTGAACAAGGCCAGTACAGTCAAAACCCTCAGTCACAATGACTTGTGACTTTGTGCTAAGACAACCATCAATGACTTTTGAACAGTTCCATCTATTCACAAGGCTTGGGTCATCTTGTTATATGAAAGCTTTTGAAGTACTTTCCAAGCTGCTATGTTCTGGGATATATATATATATATATATTTCAAACAGGTCTGGTTAAATAATTTAGACATATCATGTCATTTATTTTTTGTTGTGACGCTTTCAAGTTCACGGATTAATTTCTTGATAGCCTTAGAAAATTGATTAAGAAAAATACCAAAATTTTCTTTCAAATAGTTTTTATTTTCCCAAGTACTTTCAATCTCATCTGAGACCATCTTTAGGGGAATAAGTTGTCTGTGGGTATGTATATGTATTTTTGTAAATTAATTTTCTAAGACTACCAAGAAATTAATCCGCGAACTCAAAAAGATCACAATAAAAACTAATCGACATGATATGTCCAAATTATTTAACCAAACCTGTTTGAATTAAAATATGCTACCTAAATATACGCACACACATGTGTAAAGAAGTAATGCATTTTTTTATTAATTAATCCAATAGATTGTATCACTTTAAATGTTATATTAATGGATTTTACTTAAAGGTACTATTCAGCTTCACTTGATCAACAAAGGTGCTTCGTCACCAAGTCGTTCAAAAGCATGTCAGATCTAACTACAGTTCTTTCTGCCCATGTGGGGGGACACAGGTTCAAATCCTGCTAGAGAATGCACATTTTTCTTTAATAAGATTTCTCAAATATTGAAGCCAGTAAGCATAAATAACTATACCGTTTTTAATAAATAAACAGAACATCAACTCAAATATTAGTATTGTCGTGTCCAAGCAGGAAGTACATAAATAAAATAATTATACTGTCATGGCGTCATGTCCATAAAAGACTTTGTCCATTTCATGTGTGATGTCATTTGTTTACATTTGGATACGCATCGAGCAGATATGAATGTACATGAGAAAATCATGGAAAATTGTAGTTTAAAAACAGTAAAATCGACCTTGCTAACTGAACGCTCCTCTGTGGCGAAATCGGTAAAAGCACATCATGCTATATGACGGTTCCGTATAGGGTACAGGTTCGATTCCCGTCGGAGGACACATATTTTCTATGAAAATTTCTCGGACATTCAGGACAGTAAATGTTGTTAATACTGTTTATTATAAACAGAGTATTTACTTAAATATTTGTATCTATAAAAAAGAATGTATAAACATAAAAATGTCTTAAAACAAATATCTATATTGTGGGGAAAAAGAATTTTCGACAATATATGCATTTTTTACATATTTATGGTTACTTTTTTAACTTTTATCAAAAACAACATTCTTGTACATGTAGCTATGAATAATATTATACATTAATTACTAATTTTTAATAACTATTTGTGCTCAGTTGTGGAGATTAATGCTGATGTGTTAAAATTGTGGAATAATGCAATAATAAAAATTTAAATTTCATCTCTTTCATAGATGTCGCAATCTGTTTAGCGCCTTTAATAAAATTTTATAACTCCACCAATTATTTAAGTATTTAAGAAAATACATCACCGCAATATTTAAAAAAATTTAAGAATTGTTTTGAAATATTGAGGCGAGATATTATGTTTATTCTACTTTTTTAAAAATTATTATTAGATTTTTTTTTTACAGTTTTTTTTTATAATTAAAATCAGAATGTTTGTCAGCAAGTGAAATTAATAATTAGAATGTCCCGAAGATGCTCATTCACCACTTGGGGAAGTACTGACCCTAAAATGGGAAGGAAAAGAATAAAAAACGAAAGAGAGGGAGAGGAGATGAGCGAGAGGAGGAATGGAAAGAGAGAGAGAGAGAGAGAGAGAGAGAGAAGAAAATAACACACGGTTTCTTTTAACAACTGTGCGTGCGGTTGGCAGGTTTATCTAGGATTATCCAGATAAAAAAGATAATCCCTGCGGATTTTAGGGACTCGCAAGAAAAGATTAGCATTTTTAATTCTACGTTTGGCTAGAGAACTGGTTCATGAGTTGCGCTATAGGCTCTAAAAAGGACATACCCCGAAAAGGGGTGCTGAAAATTTCTCGGCCTAACCAATTTCCCCAAATCAAATCTGATCAAATAAATAACCAAACATCAGGATTTATTTAATCTATTGAACCCCTTTCTTGGTGAGGTCGAGAATTTTTTTTCAGAAACCGCTCGTAAAACTAAAACACTTTTACACACTTCCCGCCACTACTGGTCAGCCTCTGGTTTCAAAAGAAAAAAAAAGAAAAGGACGAATGGAGGCGATGGTAGACTGAAGCTGAAGCAACACAATCTTTTTGTCCCAATCTTGATGCCATTGAATACATTTATTTATTTTTACTGAAACACAATGCCATGTCGCCCATGTGTTCGCTAAGGCAGTGACTTTAAGGGAGCGCCCCACAACCATGTGCCAAACGTAGTTCAGCATCACCGAAAAATGGATACGTTTTTTTTTTTTTTTAAATGAATGAAAAAAAAATCCGCTGTTTAAAATAAAACCCCCAAAATCATTATCAGATTTAAACAAGATTTTCAGTAATTGATTCAGTACTGGATTATTTATTAACTTGTAATTTTGAATAGGTTCGTTATTTGACTATAAAACTTTTTGAAATATTTGAGGGAGGGTAGTCAATTTCAACCCCACCCACATTTATGTACTTTTTAAAATCTCCACTACTCGGCTGAAAAAACAGCATAGCTTGATGAAAAAGGCTCAAAACTTAATAAAAACAAAGTTTTATCATCAAATTGTTTATGTTATTATTATTAAGAAAGAAAAGAACAAAGTATTTTTTAATTATTTTTCAAAATTTTTAACTTCTTTCTATCACGCCCGAAATTTGTGTTTAAAAATATTGCTTTTTTTGTGTCGATGGTGTCTGTAACTGTTTTCCGGTAAAATAAATAACATATTAATTTTGATATTCTCGCAAAAATCAAATAATTGTCGGATTTTAATGCAACTTTTAGGACTTATTCACAAATGAATGAATTTAGTTTTGAAAATATTCTTAGAAAATTTGGGCGGAGTGCGAAATTGAGATATATAAAGAAAAATAATTGATATGAAGAAAAATCCCTGAAGAAGATGATATTTCAATAAAAAAAAAAGAAAAGAAAAAGCAATATCAAGTATGACTATGAACATGCTTAAAATTCTTTTCGAACCTTACCAAAAATAGTTCAATAGAACACAAAAAATAATTTTTGTTGTGAGTTGTTTCTTGAATAATTTAAAACTTAAAAAAAGGAAATAGATTTTTAAAAATACGGTAATATTGGTCGAGCCGAGATGAGGTAAGAAAAAGAAGAAGAACCTGCTTTGCATCTTTATTTACACCGGTAAGTGTTTGTGCTTAACTATAATCCAGGATTTCCAACTTTTATATTGAATAAACCTTTCTTCTTTGGCAGATTAGTGCCAGTTCAACATTCATAATTCTTCGTTACGGATAATTTCCATTGTAAATCTCTTCTGTTGTCCAGCCAATTGAAATTGCAAGGGGGCGATAACCCTTGGTATCTTAAAAGTTTCTCAATCCGAGGTAACTGCATGACCCCTGCGTCCTATCGATCAGTCTTGAAGACATATGAGATTTTTAATACCATACTTATAGCCTCCTCGCATTGCTAGGGATAGAATGCAAGCAATTAATATATTTTAATTACTTATATATATATATATATATATGAGAGAGAGAGAGAGAAAATGTTATAATTGTTCAAATGAGAGAAAAATAAATGTATATTAAAAAAAAAGGAGAAACTGCAAACGTTTTTTGGCTATAATGTGGATTGTGGATATTTGTTTTTTAGTGTATAACCAAAAATATTTGCCATTTCTCTCTTATTTTTAATATGCAGTGTAACCCGGATATAAGAGAGATTTTCTCTGGTCCCAAATTAGAGCCTGTGTTAATGTATATAAATTAGACCAAACCCGGATATAAGAGAAACTCGGATATAAGAGACTTCTCTGGTCTCGACAACTCCCTTATATCCGGGTTACACTGTATGTATGTATGTATATATATATATATATATATATATACTAACATAAGTTTAAAATGGAATCCATTGCATTCACTTACGTGCTAATACTGTAATCGAAAGATACATGATCACCTAAGTGTGTATCACATATGGCACATGACTGACTGAGGTTGAAAAAGTCGAATGCACATGAAACATGTTTAACCAATGATAATCAAACAACTCAAAAGTAAAAATACCAGAATTTTTTCTTTTTTTTTCTTCCGTATCTCATTCTCTGATGAAGATTTAATAAAAGGGAAGGGAAACATACAATAAAATAAAGAACAAATAATGTACGTTTATTGATCTACTTGCTAAGAGCTGCTACTTTGTGAAACACACTCCTGAGATGATGCTTTCCCAATCACTACAGTCTTAACATCTTCAAATCTAAGGTTAACCGTTATCTTTTCTACATAACCATTTAGTGTCCTACCTCAGTTTAATAATATTGTGATCTAACTAATTCCATTGGCTAAAAAAGATTCCAATACATTTCCTATATAATAGCACTGCAATCGACAAAAATCTGTGCAAAAAGTGGATCACAGAGTTAAAATCCTACCTTACTATTTCTCTGACTTCTTATTGGTCAATTAATCCTAATATCATGTTTTCAACTACATCTGAATTGTATCAACCTAGTTTCTGACCTGAACGAAAATATTTCTGCCAAAAATCTGTCTATGTATTTCAAGCATGCCCCGTGACCACATAGGTAATAAATATGAGCGACATCTTCAAGTCTTTCTCTTTTGCCTTCTCTCATACACACAAGATGTAACGTTAGAGAGATCTCATTTGAGCCATTACAACCTCATAAACCGCACTTCTTGACTTCTCTTATGCTCATATAACATCATACAGTAACCCTCTACCTTGAATGTCTCTTGGGCCTTGTATTGGGTTAACATTAATAAAAAAAAAATCCACCAATAAAAAGATTACTTCAGTCTGATGAAGCTCTTCTAGAGGACGAAACACATTACACAGATTTTTTTCCAGTTTGTCATTCAGCTGCCGAATGTATACACTTCTTATATATATTTATATTACTTCAAACAATATAATAGTGGATACTCGTATTTGAAATAGACTCCCCATTTTTTTTTTAGATTATTTTTAAATGGTGTGTATTACTTTACTGGCCTGTGCATTTGAGAAAACTTAATAAAAAAAATATGCTCTGTGGTAGGGATTGAACCTGCGTCCCCATTTGCAGATATCATTGTAGAATTTTTTGTCCTCTGTTAAAACACTTCCTAGGTATTTGTTGTGGCATCCTCCCTCCAATGAGTCGATTGTGGACTCTTCCACTAAGTATAATGTAATTCCTACAGATAGCTTTGTTAAAATGGTTGTTGCTGATTTTCTTCTATATTTTTTTGTTTTTTTTTTCTTTTTTTTATTCTTAATCTCCAACCAGTCTTATATTCAGTGGAAGAGTCCACAATCAACTCAATTGGAGGGAGGATGCCACAACAGTATTTAAATTTTTTTACTTGTTTAATTTTGACATCTCCAATGTGTAATTCATGTGTTGAGCTGTCCCTTTTGCTGATGACCATAGAGCCTGTTTTCTTACAATTAAAACTTAGTCCTTTCTTCTTGCTTTCCTTTACTACCTTCTGTGAGAACTCCTGTAATTGCCTGCTATCAACACTGTGTCATCTGCATATCTAATGTTGTTAAGATGATTGTGGCTGCCAACAATGAATCTTGGTAGGATTTCTAATTCTTTCAGCATTCCTTCATTATAAGGGTTGACTTGTGTATAATACACACCATAAAACAGTCTTTAAATTTAAGACTTAAGACCACAGAGGAAAAGTGCATATTATACATGAATAATTGCTTTATAAAGGGGATTTTGTTGCAGATCAAGTGACAGCAAGTCATACATAAACTATGATAAAGTACACTGTTTCTTGAATTTTGTAAATTTTTAGTGAAATAACAATTTCATCATTTTAAACCATTTGAAATTTTCCCTAAGGAAGATCATACATGTAAAAATCTTTTGCTTTTGAAACAGGAAAAATTCATAATATTTTTTCTCTAAAAAAGAAATAGATGTTTTTATTTTCAGATGAATAAATTAGAAATAAATCAGGAGCAGTGACATGTGTTAATCACACACTTGTCATAAGTTATAGTATTTTACAGAGACTTCAAATTTTTAATTATAGAATGTTTTTTCATCCAAAGAAAAAAATCTCCTTCTCATTATCCTATTGTTATAACCCTGGAGAGTACCGAAGATTTTAAAAGACTTGATGGAATATGACCCTCAGTGACAAACACAAAAATGAATACCATATGACTTTTCTCCTACTAGCTAAGTATCTTTAGGGACAAGTATTTTTAAATCGTGTGTTCGCAGCGTAGCAGTTAATGGCACTGTAAGTGTAATCAGTGTGCAAATTTCAAATCCCAACTGTTTGTTGCATTCACTTTCAAACAAATACTTTTTAGACAAAAAGTAGGAATCCGTTCCCTTACCAGCTATAGTTTAAACAGTAGCGCAGATTGGGCTCTCTAGCCTTGATTGGCAAACAGTTTAGAAGATGGATGCCTCTGTATTCAAAACATAGAACTGACAACCTACTTGTTACAGAAATCATGGCAGTAAACACTGTGATTTGTATATTCTACAGGTAGTCTGATGATAATAAGACAGACGGGGAGTGTCTGGTAGCTCTCACTAGAGATCAAACGACAACAAGTCTCATCAATAATCTTATATTATTATTATTATTATTATTATTATTAGTATTATTATTATTATTAATTTTATTTTCTTTGCTTTCTGGCATTTACACATTTCTTTCCGGGTCCCACCCAGGGACCTAAGGTTAGAAATGGCATCATGACACTTTTCACTGACAAAAAAAATAAAATAAAATAAAATAAAAAAATAAAAAATAAAATAAAAAAAAAAATAAAAAAAAAATAAAATAAAAATTACATAGATAGAGCCCATCGTAAAGTGTGGGCTGTACTTGTCAGAACAATTTTTTGTATCTCCTTGAGGCATGGGCTTCCAGGAATCCCTGCAATTAGTCTACTGCAATCTTTTCCAACCAGTCCTAGGGCTCCAACTACAACAGGGATTGTTGATGTTCCCATATGCCACATTTTCGAGACTTCTATTTCAAGGTCCTTGTATTTTGACAGCTTTTTGAATATCTTCAAAGATACATTACAGTCAGCAGGGACTGCCATATCAATAAGGAGGCACCGTTTTTGTTTGTGGTCTTTAATAACAATATCTGGGCGGTTGGCCTTGATTGTTCTGTGTGAATTGTGTAGTCCCATAGAATTGTAACAGGTCCTATCTCCATAACCGGGTCTGGGTGGTGTTGGTACCAGTTTCTTTCAGTTTCCTTCCCGTAGAAGTTGCAGATTTTCCAGTGCAGATATTGGCCCACTCTGTCATGTCGGGTTTTATATTCAGTGGGTGCCAACATCGTGCAACCTGATACAAGATGATCAATCGTTTCTGGATATTTATCACAGAATCTGCATTTTGGGCTGACACAATATTTTAGTATATGTGCTTGATAATTCCTAGTTAGCAAGCATTGGTCCTGTGCAGCAAGGATAAAACCTTCAGTTTCGGCTTTCAACCCTGCACTGCGTAGCCACTGATGGGTACGGGTTTTGTCTACATCAGCTTGTTTGATACGGGCAGAGTATTGGCCATGAAGCGGTTTATCTTGCCATCGCTTCTGTATCTGGTCGGTTGCATTCGTCTTTGCTGTCTTTTTCAAGTATTTTGCACTTTCAGCCGGTGTATTGTGCTGTAGTTGCATCTCTACGCCCATTTGAAGCTCCAGTTTGAATTTGTTGGCTTCTTTCATTACGGAGTAAAGACACTTACTACTTTCATGTTCCTTGATGCATACCATCATCCAGTCTTCTGTAGTTTCCAAGTATCTTTGGAGGCCAATTGTTGTAGTTTTGTAGGACAGTTCTAGTTGAACTAATCCTCTGCCTCCTTCGGATCTGGGCACATACAGACGATCAACATCAGCTTTGGGATGATGCATGCGATAGCAAGTGAGAAGCTTTCTCGTTTTGGCGTCCATTCGCTTAATTTCAGCTATGGTCCAGTTAAGGACATTAAAGCTGTAATGTACCACTGGGACAGCCAATGTGTTTATAGCTGATGTTCTATTTTTTGAGTTTAGTTCAGTATTTAGTATCAGACGTACACGCCTGTAGTACTCTTTTCTTATTTTTTCTTTCATTTGGGGGTGTTGTATACCATCTCCTTTGCTAATTCCTAGGTACTTATAAGCTTCTTCATGCTCCAATTCCCTAATCTTTGTGACAAAATCTAAATCTATTGAGGGTGTTTCTGTAATTCTACCTTTCTTGAATGTTACTTTTGCACATTTATCTAATCCGAAGTCCATACCTATGTCGTCACTAAAGTATTTTACAATATTGAGGAGGCCTTTCAACTCATTGTCGTCTTTGGCAAAGAGTTTGAGATCATCCATGTATAGTAGGTGATTGAATATTTTCTTATTTATTTTGTAACCATAGCTACTGTTGTTCAGTTCATGTGTAAGAGGGGTTAAGGATAAACAAAACAGAAGGGGTGACAGAGAGCCTCCTTGAAAAATTCCACTTCGGATATTCAGACGGTTGGATATGGCAGTGCCCCCAGTGTGCCTAAGGTATAGTTTTGTGTTCCACATCCCCATGCTGTGCTTAAGAAAGTTTAATACCACAGGGGAGACTTTGTACATTTCCAAAGTCTTAAGGATCCAAGAATGTGGAACACTATCAAAGGCTTTACGATAATCAATCCACGCTGCACTGAGATTTCTGCGTTGTCTGCTGCAATTTTCCAGGATCATTTCATTTATCAGAAGTTGATCTTTGCAGCCATATGAACCTCTACTGCATCCCTTCTGTTCCAGTGGGAGAATGCTGTTTGTTTCGAAAAAGGAATAAGTATGGTTCGTCAGTATAGACGTGATCAACTTATACATTGTGGAAAGACATGTTATCGGTCTATAATTTTTCGGGTCGTCTGTTTCAGTTGTTTTTGGTATGAGGTATGTAATACCTTCAGTAACCCATTCCGGGATTTTATTGGGATTATTTACAAGCATTGATAATGTGTTTGCAAGTATGCCATGGGTAGATGAGAGATGATACAGCCAGAAATTGGGCAACTTGTCATTTCCTGGGGATTTCCATTTTTGGGATTTCGTTAGTGCTTGCCTAACATCATCTGTGGATATATTTTCCCATTCTTGCAGAGGTGTATCCAGCAGTCATTCTTCTTCACGCCGTATCCATTCTGCATTTGGGTTACATTCCTTTGGGTTGCTCCAAATATTTTCCCCAAATGTCTGTACATTATCAATCGATGGTGGCGTTTCGACATGTATAGGTGTTTTTCCAATTTCCCTGTAAAATTTCTTAAGATCTGTTCGGAATGTTTTATTTTGGCGATAGAATCTACAACGTTTCTCGTATCGTCTTGTTCTCTGTGCTTTTAGCTGAAGTTTCTGTTTCAGCATTTCCTTGATCGATGGAATATCAATTAGGGATTTAATGCTATATTTCCGTTTGATCTTTTTGGATTTACGTGTGGAAATATTAGGGTTTCTGGTGAGCTCATCTAATATAGACAGCTCACATCTGATTTGTTTTATTTCTCGTATCAGTTTGGTTTTCCAAGCTGGTTCTCTGTGTCTGTTAATTTTATGTATTGTCTTGACACCAAGCTTCCGAGTCGCTGCTAGAGCTGTTGTGTATATGACGTTGTTAACTTCTGTTATGTTTCCCGGTGGTTTATCTGTTAACAGTGTTTCCAGGGCAGCATTGTATATTTTCACGATGTGCTTGTTGGGATTTGTCATATGGATTTTCAGGAGCTGGTCTCTGTCTGGCAATTGTATGAAAGTTACTCTGCTGAGTACTTGGATGACGTCATTTTTCGCTTCGGTGATTTCAGCTTCGTGGTTTTCAAGGAATTCTAAATTAATGTACCTGGAGTCATCTTCAGTGACAATTTCTGGAGAACTAGAGGTTGTGTCTAAGGTAGAATCTTCGGTTTCATTTCCTGGGAGATTATTTCATATTTCATTCGCTTTAGCGTCCACCTCATCCTCTGTCGCATTCTTTATTTCAACATTCGTCTCAACAGAGTTTGAGTGATGGGTCATAGTATTTTGTCTTATATCTAATTTTATCTTATCTATTTCTGCCTTTGAGAGTCTGTTGTTTCGCATGATATCTCTGCGGACATTGGCAAGCATGTTTGGATTGAGGTTAGGTCTTATATCATTTCCCACCATATTTCTCCATATTTCTCCATATTTGGTATGTTTGATTGGTGGTGTTCTTTGCTGGGTTTTCGAGTGCAGTGAAGAAGGATGTCATAACTTGTCGATACTCTTTGCGGCTCCATTTCATTCGTTTCATTTTTACTAGTCGATTTGGCATTGAGACACTTGGTCCAAAGTTGGCGATAATCCGGGTTTGGTGACCTAGTGTCTCTTCGTGTGTGGAAGAGTTTGTTCCAGTGACAGACTTTTCAACCTCAGACTGGTTCCTCTCTGAGGGACGCGGCCCTTGTTGTCCCGGTTGACGGCCGATCCGGTATGAGATATTATTCGTATTCATTGAAATTGGTAGAGATGCGTTTTAACCTTGACCGCCAAGGGGTAGTTTTGTTCAGATTACCAGCTTTAGGACGAGACTCGAAGAAGGTCCAAGAGCAAGGCCAGATTTGAGATAGTGGGTTTATTAATATATCGAAGTTAAAAGTTCATAACAGTGTATGGTATTCAGTTGGGTAGATAATACTAAGTTTTAACTTAGTATAAGTCCGAGAGACACCTCCAAGGGGGATAATTAGATTTCAGTATATAGACAAAAAAAAAAAAAAAAAAAAATGGACACGGGTGTCCGCTTAAGGTCTGGGGTGGGGATTAAAACTTGAAATACAAGTTAAAAAAAAAAAAAAAAATTATTATTATTATTATTATTATTATTATTAGTATTAGTATTATTATTATTATTAGTAGTATTATTATTATTAGTAGTAGTAGTATTATTATTATTATTATTAGTAGTAGTAGTAGTAGTAGTAGTATTATTAGTATTATTATTATTATTATTAGTAGTAGTATTATTATTATTAGTATTATTATTATTAGTAGTAGTAGTAGTATTATTATTATTATTATTATTATTATTATTATTATTATTAGTATTATTATTATTAGTATTATTAGTATTATTATTAGTAGTATTATTATTATTATTAGTAGTAGTAGTAGTATTATTATTATTAGTATTATTATTAGTATTATTATTATTATTATTATTATTCCATCATTATAATTATTATTTGATTTTTTTATACAAGTACAGAGGATGGAAAATGCAATACCAAAATCTGAATCTATTCCAAAAGATGCCTTCAAAAACCTAATTGCCCTGTTAGCTGGGGTTTCAGAATACACTGACTGCACCTCAGCAGAGAAGTAAGACCCCCCACTTCAATGAGGCATCCTGGGTATGACAATAAACTACATCCTGCAGCAAGGCCTCTGATCAGGTGGTTTTGAAGAGCATGGAACCACCTCTTAATTGCTGGTGTTCCCAGGTCCACTCTGACCTGGGGTGGTAGCACCTGTCAGGGTCCCAGCTATGGGCAAATATTTGGCCCTCCAAACTGGGGTCAAAACACTATGAAAGTGTAGAAATAGGTTTTAATACCAACAATACATTTTTGGAAAAAAAAATTACTAGCAATACATTTTTGAAAAAAAAAAATATTATCAGCAATAAAAATCTTGTTGTTATTAAATAATCCCATTGAGATTGATATGCTGTAAACCAAACCAAACCAAACCAAACCATCAAAAATCTAAGCAAAGTACTAAGAAAGAGAAAAAAATCATTAGAAACCAAAAAAATATGCAGGATCTCTATGTAATATTTTTGTAGCATAGCTACGGATGATAATGGGTATGTCCCCATTCATATAAATACAGTAGTAAATACTGTATATTGGTCTGCAGTTGAAGAGTTGTCCCCACCTGTGCTGGTCAAACTCTCTGTCTCTGGGCAGAGAGGATCCCCAGATGAGGCTATGTCAAAGGGTAGAGTCTCGTCTCAGGAAATAGCCACCCAACCTAGTTTTATACGGGGTCTATGGGAAATTTTGGCTGAGCCTATGGGCTCGGAAATCCCACATTAAATTTGGCCTTGTGCCACATCTGACCACATGAGGCAGTTGGTAGATATCCTGCAGTTGGAGATTTGTTGTGAAATTCACTTGACTCACTTATAGCAGTTGACACTTCTTCTATGCGCTGCTGGCGAATCTTATATGTGTTGTTCTTGTCCTAAGTATTATTGTTCATTACCAACTTTCATTTGATTATTCTATTTAGTAAGCTTCCCTAGGTTACAACAAATATCAATAGCAGTGAATGCAGGACATCAGAAGTGTGGTTCTACAGAAGGATGCCAATAATACCATGCACAGAGCTGATATCCAAAGTCATAAGGAAAATGGAAACAAAAAGGATATTTTTTCTCAGAATCAAAAGTTTCTTTTTTGAGAAAAGGAAAATGAAAAAACCTAAGATCACATACATTTTACATAGGTAAGGCTCTTTGCACAGTGTGAGCTGTACTTGTGAGCTTACGTCACCAGGAATCCCTTCAATAAGTCTATCAAAACCTTTCCCAGAGATTCCAACAACAATTGGGATTATTTATGCCTTCCTGTTCTACATTTTTGAAATTTCAAGGTCCTTGTATGTTGATAGTTTTTTGAAGATCTTCAACGATAGATTATGGTCTGCAGGGACTGCTATATCAATAAGAAGGCATATTCTGTTTTTGAAGTCTCTGATCACAATATCTGAGAAATTAACTTTATTTGTTCTGTCTGTGTCTGTTGTAAAATCCCATAAAATTGTTACAGGTTCTGTCTGCAATGGGGTCTGGGGGGTGTTCATATCAATTTCTTCCAGTTTCCTTTCTGTAAAAGTTGCAGATTTTCCAATGCAGATATTGGCCCACTCTATGCTGTCTTTTATATTTAGTGGGTGCCAAGACCATAAAACCTGATACAAGATCGTCAGTTGTTTCTGAATATTTATCACAGAATCTGCATTTTGGGCTAATGCAATTTTTCAGTATGTGTACTTGGTAATTTCTAGTTAGCAAGTATTGGTCCTGTGCAGCAAGAATAAAACCTTTGGTTTCAGCTTTTAACCCTGAACTACATAGCCATTGATGGGTACAGGGTTTGTCTAATATTATCTTCTTTGGTATGGGCAGAGTATTAAGTGTGAAGAGGCATATCTTGCCATTGCTTCTGCATTTGGTGCATTGCATTTGCTTTTGCTTTCTTTTTTAGGCTCTTTGCCACTGCAGTAGGTGCATTATGGTTTACTTGCTCTCCTTCATCCACTTGAAATTGCCTTTTGAATTTGTTGGCTTCCTTTATTACAAAATAAAGTCTTTTATTTCTTTATTATTATTATTATTATTATTTCCTTAGATTTCTGATGTATACACATTTCCTTCCGGATCCCAACCAGAGACCTAAGGTCAGAAATGGCATCATGACATTTTCTACTTAGCATCTTTTGAGGGAAAACAAAACAAAAATAAAACACCTAAGATCACATATTTTAAATAGGTAAAGTCCTTTGCAAGGTGGGGGCTATACTTGTGAGTATAATTTTTTGTATTTCTTTCAGGCCAGGAATTCCTTCAATGAGTCTATTGGAATCTTTTCCAATCAATTCAAGGGCTTCAACTACAATTGGAATTGTTGATGTCCTCATGTGCCACATTTTCTAGATTTTGATTTCAAGGTCCTTGTATTTGGATAGTTTTTTGAAGATCTTTAAAGATGAATTAAGAAGGCACATTTTGTTTTTGCGGTCTCTGATCACAGTGTCTGGGCGATTAGCTTTAGTTGTTTTGTTTGTGTTCTTCTTCTTCTTCTTCTTCTTCTTCTTCTTATTCCTGGCATTTGTCTGGTTCTCTAACTGAAATTCTAACCCAGACTTCCGCCATTTTAGGCCAGTTTCTTCTAAAACATTCTCATTTTGTTTGTTCATCATCATTAAGATTTGACCTCAATCACCTCAGGGTGGAGGCTAAAGTCTTTTCTCTCTTCTCTCTTAAGCTACTGCTTTTCACCCAGTTCAGTGTTCTCAAGTATGGTGTCAGTTTACCTAGCTAAGCAGAAGTGTCTTTTTTGAAGTGATTTTTTTTTTGCGAACAAAGCAAGCAATAAAACCAGTAGTTATATATTTGTAACCCATGACTATACATAAGGGTCCCCAGGTGCAAGACTGATTGCAAGATAGATAGGGCCTTGCAGGTTTTAAACAATAAAAATATTTAGAAAGCTATTAAAAAATGGAAGGAGACATATTTCTTTCTTTTTATGTGCCATGTCCTTTCAGGACGTAGGCGATCATGGCCCTCCACCTCCCTCCATCCCTTGCAGCTCTCAACAAGTTCCTTCCCTTTGCTACCTCCCCTAAACCACGTTCTATCATCCACTTGCTTAAGACCACCAGGTATGGTGTTCATTGTTTTCCCTTGTCTTTCCTTCACCTCTGTTTGATCTGTGGGTATCAGATTCTCCAGGACCCCCTCCCTCATTATGTGTCCCAGAAATTGCAGCTGCCTCTTCTTGATCTTAAGTATAAGCCTCCTCCTTGTTTGCATCCATTCTAAGACCTCATCGTTGCACACACGCTTGGTCATCCACTTGCTCAAGCCCATTAGATATGTCATATGTTGTTTTTCTTTGTCTCTCTTTCCTTCTATTCAACCTGTAAGTATCAAATTCTCCAGGCCCTCCTTCCTCATTACGTGTCCCAGAAACTTCAGCTGCCTCTTCCTGATGTTAAGTATAAGCCTGCTTATTGTTTGCATCCATTCTAAGACCTCATCGTTGCTCACACGCTTGGTCATCCACTTGCTCAAGCCCCATTAGATATGTCATATGTTGTTTTTCTTTGTCTCTCTTTCCTTCTATTCAACCTGTGAATATCAAATTTTCCAGGCCCTCCATCCTCATTATGTGTCCCAGAAACTTCAGCTGCCTCTTCCTGATGTTAAGTATAAGTCTCCTCCTTGTTTGTATCCATTCTAAGACCTCATCGTTGCTCACACGCTCGGTCATTCACTTGCTCAAGCCCATTAGATATGTCATATGTTGTTTTTCTTTGTCTCTCTTTCCTTCTATTCGGCCTGTGAGTATCAAAATCTCCATGCCCTCCTTCCTCATTATGTGTCCCAGAAACTTAAGCTGACTCTTCCTGATGTTACGTATAAGCCTCCTCCTTGTTTGCATCCTCTCGAAGACCTCATCGTTGCTCATACGCTCGGTCATCCACTTGCTCAAGCCCATTAGATATGTCATATGTTGTTTTTCTTTGTCTCTCTTTCCTTCTATTCAACCTGTGAGTATCAAATTCTCCAAGCCCTCGTTCCTCATTACATGTCCCAGAAACTTCAGCTGCCTCTTCCTGATGTTAAGTATAAGCCTCCTCCTTGTTTGCATCCTCTCTAAGACCTCATCGTTGCTCACACGCTCGGTCATCCTCTTGCTCAAGTCCATTAGATATGTCATATGTTGTTTTTCTTTGTCTCTCTTTCCTTTTATTCGACCTGTGAATATCAAATTTTCCAGGCCCTCCATCCTCATTATGTGTCCCAGAAACTTCAGCTGTCTCTTCCTGATGTTAAGTATAAGCCTCCTCCTTGTTTGCATCCATTCTAAGACCTCATCGTTGCTCACACACAAATAAGTAAGAACAATAAAGGAAAAAACTGGAGGTGAGGGTCATACCAAATATTATTGTCATGTTTGAAACAATTCTGGAAAAGAACCTTGAAAAGAGATTGGTCAAACTGGATACCTAAGGAAGAACTGAAGCCATCCCGAAGACAGCATTACTAAAATCAGTTAGAATATCAAAAAATGTACAGTAATAATGAGAAGATTTGCTATCACATGATCTCACATGAAAGACATCAGTTGTTACTATTGTACATTAAATACTGCTGTAGAGGACCGTATGGGTTTGCATGTTGTTAAATTAGGAATACGTGCTGTTTATTCTTGCTAGAAGAAGGTCCTTCTGCAAGAAAAATGCTTGACTCAAGTTGTCCAACTGAAGATGTAAAGAAAACAAACAAGACTGAAATATATAGATATCAAAAAATATATGTATTAAACAACAAATTTACAAGTGACAAAGATATTAACTTTTGTGCCTGTGTGTGAATGTAAAGAGTTTGTACATTGGTGAATGTTTGTACATACGTGTATGTGTGTTTCGTGGCATTTTCCCAAAAGTGGGCAAAAATGCCGATCTCTATGAGAGATCACATTTTTAAATGTGTCTGCTGAAATACAAAGTAGAAAAGAGAACGAGGCAATATGTAGCCCAGTATTTATAGTATAGGGAGAGCGTCCCCTAGTGAACATTTAGGGAATTAAGGAGGAGCTAACTCTGACACTGCTACTGTGATTGTGGATATTTGAGATGAAAGCAGAAACAGAAGGATTTATCCTGGCAGTTCAAAATCAAAGCCTGTTAATAATATCATACCAGATACATAAGGAATGGAGTAGATCTAAAGTGCAATTTCTTGACACACTCTACAGAGATCATTTAAATGGTCTTGAGCCAACTGTGGCCTGTTTAGAATTGTCACAGTTTCATTTCATAGTCTTGGTCCTTAATTTCATTAGGAAAATAATGTTTCGTAAAATTTTGTTTTATTCTCAATTGTTCACTCACCCTCCCTCATGTATATAACCACATACATGATAACGTACAATGTTTCTTGAATTTTGTAAACTTTCAGTGAAAGTAATGTTTTCATCATTTTAAACCTTTGCTGATTTTCACTAAGGAAGGTCATACATGTTAACATCTTTTGCTTTTGAAACATTGATAATATTTTTTCTCTAAAGAAGAAATAGATGTTTTTATTTACAAATGAATAAATTAGAAATAAATCACAAGCAGTGATATGTGTTAATCACACTGTCATAAATGATACTATTATAATGAAACTTCAATTTTTTAATTATAGAAAAAATTTCTCTATTTATAAAGTATATGCATATGCATATGGTCTTCTGTAATGAAAATAGCTATGAAAAATTACCGTGAATCTTTTTAGTAGTGTGGCCCACTTTATGAGCCATAGATTGTACTTCCTCACTGAGTGCTCTTCACTTTCTGCCTTGTGCCACAACTAAGCCACACTTCAAAAATCACCATAGATCATGCAGCCAACTGCTCAAGAAAGGTTTTCCCATGTCAGTTCAAAACTCTACCCTGGAATGAAATGTACAACCTGATAATATAAGGTTATATTTTCATTGGATGATACACTAACAGGAAGATGTCACATCAGACTGTAATTGTTAACGAGCTAGTCTCAAAGATTATAATATTTGACTGATGAGTTCAATCTCAATTGGGTGTTCCATATCAGTCAAATCAGGGCTGGTGCAAGGGTCTCGTGCCTCCACCCTGAATTTATGACATTTTAATTTTCGTAAGGTATTCATATAAAATACAAATTTTTTGTAGCCTAATTATGTACAATAATTAGCACATTTATACACGTACAAAAAAAATTCAAAATTTTTTTTAAAATACTGGGTGTCACTAAATTGTAGAAAGCTTTTCCATTTATGATTAATAAATATAGTTTGTTTATTTTACTTAACAATATCATCTAACTGGCACAAATTAATGCAGAATTTTAAAATATTTAAAATGTTATAAATTATTCTAATTAAAATTTTAAAAAAGGAAACAATTCTTGTAAAAATTTATTATACATCAAAAATATTTTTGATCTTGAGGCCATAGTGAACCTAATATATTTTATTCATATAAGAAATTAAAAGCTAATTAAAAGTTAAATAATGTCTTAGTTTTATTTAGGCACCTCCAATGATTCACTAAAATTAAGCATACCATGATGGAAACATGCCCCAAACTAAATAAAAACAAAGTTATATCATCAAAAATCTTTATGCTGTTATTAAGAGGAAAAATGAAAGGATTTTTTTATTATAAATTTTATTCAAATTGAAATTCTAGGTTGAAAAATACATGCTGACTAGCATCCAAAAAAGAAAAAAAAAAACACATTTTTAAGCTGAAGTGATGTCAAATTTTTTAAAGTAAAGGCTCCATGGAAGAGTTGGCCTTCAGTTTATCAGTGAAATCTGAGAGACGTCTTCTCTAAGACTATGAAATGAAAAAGGGACAATTCCAATATCCAAGAATCTTGCTTTCTTTTTTACTAATCTTTGATTTTATGGCATTGTATCTCTCCACCCACCCTTTATATCTTTATCCTTTCTTTCATTAACAGCTTTTTCTCACTTCTATGAAAAAAAAAAAATCTCAAAACACATGAAAAATCAAAATCAAAGGACTAATGTCAAAGTATTTTTATTTTCGTGTTTTTACAACTCAATTTTTCTCAGCATGAATGAGTGTTAAAGTCCCTTGTTTGTAGTTGTTTGTTAAGATGAAATGAAATGTAATTTCTTCACGTGTATGTGTGAGAAAGAAGAGGCAAGGGAGAAAGTTAGAAGGAAAGTGTAAGTGTCACATAGCTTAGTGAGGAAGAGTGTAAGTATCACATAGCTTGGTGAGGAAGAGTGTGTATGTCATATAGCTTAAGTATAAAATTATGTATAAAATAACTGTAGTTGATGCTGTAAAATTGTGTTCAAAATATTTAGATTTTGGCATAAAGTTCGATGTGCCAGTAAACAAAATTAACCATCTAACTTATAAAAAATCAAATTTTTATACATCATCATCCAAGGAATCATAATAACACTTAACCCATACTTTATCACACATTAAACCATGGTGTCATGAATCTGTTGCAGTATGTTGCTGCTCCTTCTCCTCACTGACTTCTCTGGCCTGGTGACTTTGCTTATATACTCTTCAAAGGGATCATGAAACATGATTTTTATTGTCGGTGGGAATGCAACCCATTGGTTGAAAAATGTTAAATATTTATTTTCAAAGGGTTAATTTATTAATTGTAAGGATGTACAGATCCTCCAACTTAGAAACCATTTTTTGTCATTTGATGAATGACTGTCTTGGTGTTTATTTCCAACTTTGCTACACAGACTTTGGCCTCAAGATTTTACAGTTGAACTCAAGAATCCATAGAAATTTTTATTTTTATAAAAAGTAATGTTAAAGGGATAAACGTGGACTTCAAAGAAGAGAATTTATTTACTTGATTTGTTTTTAAACATTTTTGAATTCATTTTCTATTGTATTTTAATTTTTACTTTTAGTTCCTTTTATATAAATTATTTTTATTAAAAAGAAAAAAAAGAAAAAATATCATATGAAATTTCTGTTAAAATTTTGGTTTCTTTATTAAATATTTTAAAGGCATATTTTGCTTATTGGAAATATTAAATTTAATCTATTTGCTTGAAATTAAAAATAAATAAAAGCTTCAAGAAAGATTTTTCATTTTTCATTTTAAACCCGAGCAATTGCATTTCTGTGGAGGCACCTAGTTTCGCATTATCATTATTTTATATATTTTGGATTAACAAACTTTTTTTTACAAAAGTATATTGACTATAATAAAAAGAAAAGATCAGTTTTATAATATTTTTCAAATTTAGAATTCCAAAATGTTTCTTTAATGAATCCTAATAATGCATCTAAACAATCCCAATTCAAAAGTAAATGAATAAATACTTTATTTGCAAAGTAGCCTTTTTAATCATAAAAATACACTATTTATTCACAAGATAATCATCATTATTAATTTATATATCATACTTATCTATTTGTCTATATTTCTGAGATGAGGTATTATGTACACTATTTACATTATTGTCCTCATCCTTGTCACCATATTTATTACAATGTTTTGGCCGTTGTATGTTCCGGCCTTCTTCAGGTGGGTGGAATGTCGAACTTGAAGACACATTGCACAGTGGATAAAGGCGTTAGTTAGATCCAGTGACAGGACCCAAAGAGTGTGAGTTCAATACCCGGTTAAGGCAGTGGAGAACTTGGAGAGGGAAATTAACAGGATATAACTGATAACTGACATCCATTAGACATGGCACGTAGAACTAGAATAGTCTACTCCAGTCATTCCAACCACCTGAAGAAGGCTGGGACATACAACGGCCGAAATGTTGTAATAAATATGGCGACAAAGATGAGGACAATAGTCCGAATAATGTAAATAGTGTATATATTTATCTAAGAATAAAAATATTGTTAAATAATTATTATTAAAATCATCATTAAAAATTATTAATAATTATAGAAAATTTAATATAAAAATAAAATATGATTTTTTTATTTAATGTATTTTGCTTGTTGTCTGTTTTTCAACATTTGATAGCTACTTTTTCTTTGTAACGTCTAAACAAAAATATACAATGCACCCTCTATTCTGAAATTCCACTATAATATTGTAAGTGCTATTTTAACTGAGTGGGTAGGTGGAGCTTGTGTTGCTAATGTTCCCATTGTATCTTTTTGAGACAAAATTTCAGATCAAGGGATCAACAGATGACAGGGGAACAGAAGAAAACTTATGCTGCAGGTAATCTGTTTAAAAAGAAAAAAATATGGATTTGGACAAAAAAAGACCCCAGAATGACATCAAAATTCGCAAAAATATTTCATCCTTTAAGTAATAGTCAGTTGTGCTTAGTTTAATTTGTAACGTATATAAATGTAGGTAGAAAAAAACAAATGTTGATAAGATAACAAGGGTCACATAGCACATCAAAAAAAAAATCTTCTCTATTTTATATGAGGAGAATAGTCAATTTAACTAGACCTTACATATTTATAGTAAACTGACCAACAGTCCATATTTTATAGTAGAATGATGAATAATACATTTCATAGTAGAATTACCAATAATAGATTTTATAGCAAAATGACTAATATAACATTGTGTTCAAAATATTTAAATTTCAGAATTAAATAACCCATAAAGATGTTGATATGCCACTAAACAAAATCAACTAAACTAAACACTCTCTCATTTAATCCATACCACCTTCAAACTATTATATACTTGAGATTGCAAATTGTTTTTTAATCATTTCACCCCAAGCAAAGCAATAAAGCCACTAAGATGCAAGAGGTTACTGAGTATAAGAGAATATGAGAGAAAAAAACACTATTAAGGGGAGAGAAAAATAAAAGAACAAGAATTAAGAAGACAGAAGATAATGACTGACAATGCCTTGAAGTTTCTGAAAATCAAAGTTGACTGAGAAGCCATAACAGAGTTCTATAAGTGAGAAGTTTGAGAGAAGAAACTGTTGGCATGAAACTTCCGTTTACATCTTGTCATTTCATCTGTAAAATTATGAGCCCTTGCTGCCAATCTAGCATTGTGCTTAAATTCAAGTCTATGTACCATAGAGGAAATTTAAAGTCTATGTACCATAGAGGAAAATTCATCAGAACAATTACTATGAAAATATTTATAGAAAAGTGACAGGGAAATTACTGTTATAGACAAGAGTATGGTTGCAAGAAGGAAATACGACAACAGCAGAAATAGATTTACGTGATTTATTTCAATAGGAACGTGTAGTTTTGGGACAGCTACCTTGTGGTATAGTTCATAAGCCGGCTGCCGACCTGGGTTGATCTCTCATAGCAGTTCTCGCTGATTGGCGTGGTGCTACTGCTGCTGACTGCTGCTGACTGACCGTGACAGGTCTCTTCCCTGGCCTCCTGTTGACTGCTGTTGTACTTCCCCGTATGACCCCTTTTTATGGCGTTTTTATGGCTTAACAGGCTCGTAAAACGACGCGAGTATAATTAGGAGGGAAGCATTTTTATTGGTCGAAAAATAGAAACACTTTAAAATATTATTTTATTTTTCGACCGTAACTCGTGCGTCGGGGATATGCGTAAGCGACGATAATAGTCATTTTGTGACGGGGCCTTGTCCCGTTCACATCCGGCTCTCGCTCTTGAGTATGTTAGTTTATTTGCCTGCAAATCAGCCGAGATATGTCTTATTTTATTTTATAAAACTAGATTACAACAGTAGAAAAGTGACTGAAGCTGAGATGCCAAGTTAAGACCAATAAATTGTATCTCTAAATAAAGTTTCTACTTTCTTGACATTTTAGCAAAAATTTTCGGCATAGTAGGTAATGATTGCTTTCGTTGTCAACTGTTAAAAACTTGGCAATTTTCTTGTTTAAAGCTTTAAATGAAATATTTCACAATTTCATTAATTTCAGGAAAACTTTAATAGGGTATTGCATGATGGCCTCTGCCACGCCCTTAGAAGATTCAACAAAGAAGAAGGGCTCATATAAGTCATCCAGACCCTTAATGACCATGCCCACCAGTACAGTTAATTTGAGTAATCAAGTGGAGGATTTCTTCCAGACAAATACCAGTGTTAGATAGTGACGCCTACTCACCAACACTCTTCAACGTGTTTCTGGAAAGAATTATGCAGAGAAAATCTCCACGACCAGAACATTTCTATCTCTGTTGGTGGTAGACGTGTCTGCAACCTGCGTTTCGCAGATGCTATTGACTTTATGGCGAGCAGTAACAGTGAGCTGCAAGACCTGACCAAAAAAACTCTTTGAAAGATCCGGCGCATATGGAATGGAACTCAAACTAGAGAAATCCAAAGTAATGGTGAACAGCACAAGCAACATCAGTGCCAGCGTCATCATGAATGGAGGACCATTCGAAGAAGTATCAAGCTTCAAATATTTTTGAGCAACCCTGTCAAAATATGGTACAAGTATTGCATAAATCTGCACACGCATCGGATAGTCACAGCAGTGATAGCCAGACTGGAAATGATATGGAAGAGCAACATCAGCTTTTATGCCAAGTTCAAGGTCTAAAAATCACTGGTCGTATCCGACATATTCTATGGTTATGAGACTTGGACATTTCTGGTTGGGACAGGGGAAAGGATCGAGAACGAATCATTGAGAATGCTCCTCTACATCTACTAAGAGCTCGAGACCAATGACTATGCGCGGAGCAAGGTTAAAAGTCTCGTGGGCCGACAAGAATCTCTACTCGCCACTATTAAACGAATTCTTGAGAATGCTCCTCCACATCTCCTACTGAGAGCAGAAGACCAATGACTATGCGCGGAGCAAGGTTAAAAGTCTCGTGGGCCGACAAGAATCTCTACTCGCCACTATTAAACGAATTCTTGAGAATGCTCCTCCACATCTCCTACTGAGAGCAGAAGACCAATGACTATGCGCGAAGCAAGGTTAAAAGTCTCGTGGGCCGACAAGAATCTCTACTCGCCACTATTAAACGAATTCTTGAGAATGCTCCTCCACATTTCCCACTGAGAGCAGAAGACCAATGACTATGTGCGGAGAAAGGTTAAAAGTCTCGTGGGTCGACTAGAATCTCTACTCGCCGCTATTAAACGAATTCTTAAGAATACTCCACCACATCCCGTACTGAGAACACAAGACTAATGAGTATGTGTGTATTGCAAGGTTACACATTCTCGTGGGCCGACTAGAATCTCTACTCGCCACTATTAAACGTCGGAAGATGCGATGACTTGGCCACGTCACACAGCATAACAACCTCTGCAAGATCATCATGCAGGGGTGGACGCAAGCAGTGAGGATAAGGCAAGAGCTGATGAGACAACATCAATGCCGGAACCTCTGACTTCACAGAATTTTACCAAGTATATCGTTGCAAGTGGTAAGAGATTAATCTGCAGAGCGATGGCGGAAACGAACACTAATACAGTCAAATATCAAATGACAAAAATATACGCTTATTTTTAGATATGGTGAAATTTTGGTTGAAACTTGCTGAAAGAGTCGGCGCTTTTGAAATGGAACTGAAAATAGAGAAATCCAAAGTAATGGTGAATAGCACAAGCAGCATCAGTGCCAGCGTCACCATGGACGGCGAACCACTGAAAAAAGTATCAAGCTTCAAATATTTTGGAGCAACCGTGCCAAAAGATGGTACCTGCAACGCAACAAAAAATGTACACGGATCGTTACAGTCACAACAGCGATGGCCAAACTGGAAAGGATATGGAAGAGCAACCTTAGCTTCCATACCAAAGTTCGTTCTACCAATCGCTGGTTGTATCTATTCTCGACGGGTGTGAGACGTGGACACGCCTGGTTGAGGTAGGAAAAAGGATCCAGGCATTCAGGAAGAAATGCTTGAGAAAGCTCCTCAGCCTCTCTTACTGGGAGCACAAAACCAATGACTATATACAGAACAAGGCCAAAATTTGTCGTGGGCCCACAGGAATCTCCCCTCGCCAACATTGAGATGTTAGGAAGGTGCCATGGTTTGACGACATCAACGGTCTTCAGTTGGTGTGCTTGTTTTATTCTTCGCTATTACCACGAACTTTGCTTCGAAAATTGTACCAATTCTTTGAAAACTATTCAGATAAGTATTTTCTCCTTTTCTTCATTTTATGTAGTTTCCTTTTCTGAGGACCTTCTGCAGCATTATAATTTTTTATTGTAAAAAGGCAGATTTCATTTTCATTGATATCGTTATTGGACATCAATTTTCACACAATGCATTTAATTTGTACAATTCATTTATTTTTATGTGTCAACAATAAATTAATTAGATCGTCTGTTTTTAGACTCGGCTCGTGTCGTCTGTCTTTGTTGTGTGCCCATATAAATTAAATGTCACCTCGAACATTTGCTTGAACTGAACTATTTTTTCGTAGGGGTTTCTTTACCAAATAAAAAATCTTGTAACGGGAACGGCAACGCAAAAAGCTGGTCAGACATCAAAGAATGAACGGACATGACAATGCTGGAACTCCTGAGGGTCACTGTCAACACATCATCTTGATGAAATTGTTTCTCCTGCTCTTCGGTACCCTCTCCGACGATTGAAGCAATCAAGAAACTGATGATGATGATGATGATGATGATGATGATGATGATGATGAAACAAATAATCATTAAGAATTAATTATCGTAGACAATTTCAAACGAACAGTTATAAAGATTTCCACTCCCGCTGTTGAGATATAGAAAGAAGACTTCAAACCCACTATCTTCTAAAAACAGGGCCACTCCTACGCCCTTCAGTTGCTAAAAATCCGGACTCCCATTGCTCAATGACTAGCCAATTGTGCACCCATAAATCTCTCCTCGTCCTCTCCTATGTCCAACTTCAACGGTGCCTTGCATGATGGTCTTGCACAGGCAGTCGTGCCTTGTAACGTGCCCAAACCACGCCATTTTTCTCCGTTTGACAATGGCGAGAAGAGGTTCCTGGTGTCTCACAAAACTTTCAACCGCACTCATTGTTTTTTTTTGTTCCCAATAGAAAATGCCAAGGAAGTTTTCTCATGCATTTGTTCTGAAACGCTTGGATCCTTCTTTTTGTATCTGTCAACAGTGTCCACGTTTCACATCCATATACGAGAATGGAGACTACACGCGATTTGTACAGTCTGTACTTTGTTTGAAAGCTGATTTTGCTCCTTCATATTCTTGCCTATTTGGCTATCGCTGCCATGGCTGCGGCAATGTTCTGTTTATCTGCCCGCTCTCCGCAAATCGTCATACAGTTAATGACGTCACTATTTTTACTGACGTAACTTCACGCACATTAATTCTTCGATTTGAATCGCTAACGCTCTGCTTTACGATATTTGGTTATTTGAAGAAAGATCCATCATTTCCCTCCTTCAGACTTGCAGGAGGGAACCATGGAATTTTGGAGGGAAATCATTTCTATTTTGAAATTTATTTTTGTCATCTTTGTGGTTATTGAAGTCTTGTACCACGTGATGTGCGGGTAAGTAAGGCAGTTGGCCATCTTTGAATACTTCTTTTCGCGATAAATATTCTCTAAACGATTCCTTGGCTCGAACAAAAATGGATACAAAACCAAGATTTATTGTATATAAAATGATATTGTGGCACAAAACCGAAAATGAGAGGATGCGCTGAGGCTGGCCATCACTTAATACTAATCAGATTCACGACCCATTCACTCATTACAATTTGCACATTCACTAAAAGAACTTATCCATCATCATTCAATCCTCCATATCCCACAATATCGCATACTCTCAGGGGACTTATAAAAACACTGCATGACATAAAAATTAACGAATATACAATTCTATATATATATATATAAATCTGTCGATGATACGTAATGAGAGTGGGGAGGGGCTGATCACAGAAACAAACTAAAATATCAAATCAAATGCACAAAATAAAAGGATAACTGATATCTGTCAATATCTCTGAGATGAGGTATTATGATTACTTGTATTATTTACATTATTCGGTTCGAATTTCCAATCACCTGAAGAGGACCGGAGCGTACAACAGCCGAAACGTTGTTAATATAGCAATGAAGACGAGGATAACAATCCGAATAATGTAAATAATGCAAGTAATCATAATACCTCATCTCAGAGATATAGACAGATATATAGAGAGACATAGACATAAAGGCCGGAACGTACAACTGCCGAAACGTTGTGAATATGGCAATGAAGATGAGGATAACTGTCCGAATCATGCAAATAATGCAAGATAACTGATGTTAGACCCCTCAAACCCTCAAAGGAATTAAAAGAAGCCGTCGTATACAAAGTCTTCGGATATTACTTTTTTTCTCACCTTTAAGTAAGGTAATAAAGCCACGTAAAGAGAGAATAAGGAAACTGAGAAAAAAGGACAATACAAAGAATAGGATTAAATAAAAGAGATGACTGATATTGCATTTAGATTTTTATAAGATCGTAGTTGAGAGGAAAACAAGAAACCAGAAGTGAGTTCCGCACTTAAGGAGTGCGAGAGAAGAAACTATTAGAATAGAACTTACGGTTGCATCAATCACTGGTAAAATGATGAGTTTGTGAAGACGAAGTATCAAAGCTCATCAGAACAACTGACATGAAAATATTTACAGAAAAGTCACGGTGTTAATATATTATGATATCTACCGAGGTATTTGCGACCTACCGTAAATGACAATGCACTCATTATTGCTGATAAATGCCCAGGAAAAACAATGACCTGTTTACTGTTTGGTGATACTATAGTGTGATATCTAAGGAGGCATTTGCGACCTACCGTAAATGACGATGCACTTATTATTGCTGGAAAATGCTCAGGAAAAACGATGACTTGTTTGCTATTTTTTTAAAATGATATCAAATCAGTTAACAATCACTATTTGATGATTTTCTTTTGTATAAAAAAATTGTTAATGATTTTAATGCATAACCAGTTCACTGTTCTCTGCTTTTAAACCAAACCCTAACCTCTAAACCTAACCCCTAACCTTTAACCCTACCTCCTAACCCTAACGCTAACCCTAACATATTTCATACGTTCAACAGTTGGCAAATATCATAACATAGTAGAAAATGCTAGTAGAAATGGATATTAGATCTCATAGTAACACCAATGTCATAGAGAAGCCACGTCGCGGTGGTGTTTGAAGTCGGGATGCCAGACCAGGCCCGATAACGTTACAGATTCTACTTTAGATTTTGTCAAGAATATCTAGATACAATCTATATAGGTAGGTCATTAAATGACCCATGTCCTTCATGCATACACGAGAAACTATATATTACTAGGTTTATAAAAAATAAAAAATTACTTAATCAAGGAAATGAAATAGCTATTCTTTGCCGACATTGTCAAAAATTTTCCTTAAATAATATTTAAAAAAGCGGATAAATGAAATATACATATTTATATTTGATATTTAATAATAATTTTTAAATAATTTAAGTAATTCTATTACATTTATTTGTTTTAAAAGAAGTATAGTCTATTAGTAATTAGAATTAAGAATAATATTTTAAAATTGTATTTCAATACGACGTATTCATATACAAACAACCCTTTTAGAAAAAATCTTTATGTATACAAGTACAAATTTAACAGCGAGACAAAAGTGCCGAAAAACTTTGTCGTTGATAAAGAGCAGATGAAATGCGTTGAATGTGTGTCACCATTCGTTTGAAAAGGCACCCCTACCCTATCTTAACTTAACCTCTTTTTGAAAGTAACTCATATTTTGATACAATAGTTGTCAGTGAAAATGAATTACCGCCCCTTGTTAAAATGATTGGATTTCCACGTATCCTTAGAAACTAATATTATGAATGTATGTGCTTGTAAAATTCGGTAAATTTCAAAATAAGTTATTCCAAAATTCGCTTGAAAATGAAACAGGACTAGGGACTTTAATTCTATAATTGAATTTGAAATTTTTAGTTTCCGTTTTTAAAACATGGTAATTCCTGAGTAGAGATGGAACCATATTTTTAAATTAATAAATTTATAATATGATACAATCTATATATCTATTTTGTTTTGTTTCGGTTTCTGGTTTATTCATATAGCAACGTTAACAATTCATGGTGATTTAGAAATGGCACAAGGCTGAAATTATGGGGCACCAGTGGGGGTCGAACTCACTACTCAGTCCTAATTGTTCTTGCGAGACAAGCTAAGCTTTACATCACGTCAAGGTGCCCTAATGATTGTCTAAGCGTATCTTTGATGTGACACAAGGCCGAAAATACTCAATCATAATTATTATAGCGAGACACGCTTGCCAACCATTACACCACGTCGAGGTGCCCCGGCGTTAGTGATTCATGTCACCCATTTACTGTTGAAATAGTTAAATATAAGCGCCACTTCTACTCCAACAGTTTTTTCTTCGTACTTCCCGTCATTGGAACTTCCTTCCTTTCACTTGCTTGCCTGATAACTACAATCCTCAAAAATTTAAATGCAACATCAACCGTCATCTTCTGCTGCCTTGATCGCTGTACTTTTTTTTTTAAAACTTCCCTCAATCTCCCCTAAACCTAATCTTTTTCTCTCACTTTCACCCTCCATAATCCCCTGCGTGCGAGTGACACTCTTGTCTTGTCTGGGATGAAATGCTTAAAAAAAATTATTAACGTTTTTAACACAAAGCTTGCGTATATACGAAAAATTGTGTGTAAACTTTTCGTCTGTCAATATTTCTGAGGTTAGATATTGTAATTTTTCAGGTGATTGAAATTTCCAACTGAACCCTTTATTTAGTCCACCGGGGTGGATTGTTCTAGTTCCACGTGCCATGCCTCTTCTGGATGTCTCAATTATCTTCCTTTAACTCAACTCTCCCAAGTTTTTGTAGCCAGGTATTGAACTCACAACTCTTTGGCCAAGTTACTGGATCCAACCAACGCTTTTATCCACTGGTTCTAGGAAAACAGAAGATGGCGATTGACGTTGCATTTAGTTTTTTGAAAATCGTAGGTGACCGAGAAGCAAGAAACCGGAAGTGAGTTCCATTGGCGGGAAGTGCGGGAAAAGAAACTATTAGAATAGAACTTACGGTTGCATCTATTTATTTCAACAGTAAAACGATGAGGCCTAATTGCTAATCTAGTAGAACGGTTAAATTTATGCGGTTGAGGAAGCAAGAAGGAAAGCTCATTAACATTACAGACCCTTCTTTGGATTTTGTTAAGAATTTCGAGATATATAACCAGAGCACCAAACCAGATATGGCAGCAATATTCAATACCCAACAAGGTAGACGGTTGTCTGAAACAACGACTCTCACATAGCAACTATAATTGGCATAAAATTAAAACTACAGAATTATACATGCCTGATAGTCTTCGAGAAGCACTAGTGCATAAGTTTGTGGATTCTTCCACATTAGCCTTCCACCCCTTTCGGAAAGATGTATTCTTCCCTAAAAAAAGCCTTAACCAATCACTATTCTGTTTCAGTAAATTCAGTCTTCTATTGGTTAAGAAACACTAAACTCTAGCAAAGTCGAAACAGATCCTTTTTCCCGCCGAGCTCCCTGGAGCCGATTTTTAAACACTAAAAAGTCTATAAAAACAACCGCATGACTCAATTCAAGTTAGTCAGTCATCGAGTTTCGTGAGATGCTACCAAACTCCACGCGTGTCAATTCACCGACTCAATATCACTTCAAAATTTTCAACAAACGCGAACAATGGTCGATTGAGTGCTGTGTTGAACAGCACTCAATCGACCATTGTTCGCGTGGTAATCAAATTACAATTGACTTAAAAAGTGAACGTCTTCACTACACAAACAGTAATTGTACAATTCATCAATTTAGCCTATCAGTTAAAGGCAAACAACTCTTCACAACTTAAATTCTAACTAACAAATAACACACGAATACACACTAATATTTGAACGAACACATTTGAGATTTTTCCTTGCAGAAACTAAATTATTTTAATTTCACTAACAAATCAAAACCATTAACTTTTATTGACCAAATTTCTGCATGAACATTCTTCATAACCTTGTCTCAATTGCCACAATCAACAAACATTCTGTTATCCTTGCATGTATATCTATTGTATATATAAAAATCTCTTTATTGTTGGATCTCTAACCACTGTGTTTTTAGTAAATACTTGCAATGCAAATTGTCCTTATATTCTTTATTTGATCTTCGTGTTGTGGGATAATGCATAATAAGCACGCCTTACATAAATTACCTTCTGATACATTTTCACTCAGCTACAACCTGCAACAAGTTGATAACAATTTAATTTCCAAATATACAAATATTCAGAAGTCAAGTATTGTAAAAATCGAGCTATTTTTTCAGAGATGTCGTTAATCTACTACGAAGTGTTCACTTAATTGTAGTTACAGTGAAAGCGCAGATATCCCGGCAAATTAGGTTTTAGGGGAGCGTGGTGTGAAACGTTATCAGTATGACAACTAAGTGTTGTGCTAATATGACAAGACGTGACATTGTATAAGTGATAAATGAAAGTCATCCTGCCGCCAACATTAAAAGAAGAAAATGAGCGGAAAACACTGAGAATTTGCCATAAAACCTAAATGTATTATTACATCTCATCAGCCGGCAAAAAAAACAAAAAAAAAAAACAAAAAAAAAACAGGACAATAAAATACGTTTTAATATGGTTATGTATGTAGGTTTGTAATTGTGTTGGAAATCGGGTTTATTTCCTATCTTCCTCAAAATTGTTTCGATTTGAGGTCATGAATTAATGTTCTCTCATCTTCAATGACATTGTATACTGATTCAACAATATTTTGCCCGCCTTCTCTGTCCTCTGCGAGTCTGCTAATTCGTTGCAGATCTTCCTTGATTGTAAACTTCTCCAAAGGAAAAGTCGGATCTTTCCGTCTTGTTCTTTGAATGTCTTGGTTCAGTGTTGTGACTATCGTGGTTCTTGGATGACCTCTGAACTTTTTGAAGTCAGTCTTTTCAAAGTAAAACTCCATGGTTTTGTTAGCTGGGCATTCTGGATACATTCTCTTTGTTGACATTCGTATATATTATTTTTATTTCCTGTATGTCCTATTTAAAACAAGCGCCATATTTTTATTACCCAGAATTCCTTTGTGTTACATTTGTTGCAACACTGTTCCTAGTTGGAGTAAAAGTAATGACGAACAAAATGTAAATGACGGGTTAGAAATTATGTGAGTGATACACGCGCATGCGTATGTATAGGAAACAGTTCTTTCATTGAAGCAAAAGATGTCCCTATGCCCGGGAACAAGGAGTTACTGCTATCGCATGCTAGAAGGAAAAAGAGAGATAAGACAGGAAGTGTCCCGTTTTATAGGTGCTTAACAGCGCCACCTAACAACGTCTTTTGGAAACCAAGTAGGGGTAATCTAATACTGGGATAGTAACAATAGTAGTAATATTAGCCGTTTCCGTACCGTACAAGCATTTGACATTTATTGACCGAACAACCAATGATGTTTTCAATTGAGATTTATAAAATCTTTCTTTTAAAATACTTTTATTTTAGGAAAACAGTCTTCTTCCTCCTCCTTAATTTCATAACTGTTCACTAGGGGTCGCTCTCCCTATACTATAAATACTGGGCGATTTCTTGCCTCGTTCACTTTTTACTTTGCATTTCAGCGGACACATTTACAAAATGTGATCTCTCGCAGAGATCTGCGTTTTGCCCACTTGTGGAAAAACGCCATGAAACACACACACACGTACGTACGAACATTAATCAAAATACAAACTCTTTACGTTCACACCCAAACACAAATGTTAATGTCTATGTCCATTGTAAATTTTGTTGTTTAATACATATACTTGTGGTATATACATATCGGTCTTGTTGGTTTTCTTTACACTTCTTTATGGTGGATTCAATCTCTGAGTCTGCCATGTTCTTGTAGTTGGACCTTCTTCTAGCAGGAATAAATACACGTGTTCCTAATTTAACACGTAAATCCACAGTCCGCTACATTCTCAAGCCCAGTAGCTTTTATCGCTCTTTTCATTACTGATGGGGCTTTTCTTTCTAAACTTCTATTTGAAGTGGTGTGTAATGTTAGAAACAAAACTGAGTGATAATACTGTAATATAAAAACAACACAAAGTAGAAACTAGTTTAACTTTATTCGACTAAATCAGCTTTAGTACCGAAAATCGTTATATTTATTGTAATGAATAGTTACAAAGGAGAGAAGACATGGGGTTTGCTTATTTTATTATCACATATCTATCTATCTATCTATCTATCTATCTATCTATGTCTCTTCACTATCTATCTATCTATCTATCTATCTATCTATCTATCTCAGTCTCTTCACTATCTATCTATCTATCTATCTATCTATCTCAGTCTCTTCACTATCTATCTATCTATCTATCTATCTATCTATCTATCTATCTATCTATCTATCTCAGTCTCTTCACTATCTATCTATCTATCTATCTATCTATCTATCTATCTATCTATCTCAAATACGAGTATCCACTAAAATTAACGTTTAAAGTGATTAAAAACTGCCGGATTAATAAAAATCTATTCTAAAAAATGATCTTTCTTTATGTTTGGATATAAAACTATGCGCAGATATGAAAAAATTCGCTTGAAAGCATGAAATTGTCTTCACCTGACTGTCTATGCTTCGTGGCCAAACGGTAAGGCGTACGGAGAATAAGTGGTAAGTCTCTCTACCCTGAGGGATGCAGGTTTAATTCCTGCTGGAGAGCGCAAATTTTTTCTTCAAAAAGATTTCTCAATAACAGTAGGTTAAAATAAATAAAAATATCTTTATATAAGTTGTAGAGACTATCCGTCTGTTTCCAATACTAATGATTAATCCTTGGCCCAGTCGCTGACGCAAGAAAAACAAGATTTTTAACTAAAATTTAGAACGTTCTAGAAAGTATTAAAAAATTTAATAAAAATACTTTAATCTTTCCTTTTAATAATAACAAAAAAAAATTGGACGATAAAAAATAAGATCAATGACTATAAATTTAAAGTTAACGTTTCTAAAATTCACTAAAAAATCATTAGATTATGGAGAATATTTTCCTCATTTTTTAAGATTACTCAGTAATTAAAATCATATAAAAAAATGACGCTCATGTCATTTTTTTTTTTTCAATTATGTTTTAGAAAAGTCTGTAGAGCAATATTGATCTGTCAGCACGTCAACACAGCGCCTGTCGGGTTAAAAATGCATTTCTGCAATATTTTAAACTTAAAACAAATAATATTTGTTTCCAATCAGATTAATTATACTTCAAATAAGTTAATATTCCTCAAATAAAGTTTCAGAAAAAATATATTTTATTTTTGAAAGATTTTTTTTAATCAGCTATTTTAGCAAAAAAAAAACCCCAAAAAAACTCATTCCGGTCAATTTAAATTGATTTTTGAAATACAGCCAAGCATTTTACTGGTTGGAAATATTAAATTTAATTTATTAGCTTGTAATTAAAAATAAAATAAAAGCAGAAAAGCTTCAAGAAAGATATTTAATTTTTAAAAATTCATTTTAAACCGAAGGTGTCCCTACTTAATAGTATATTTTCCCCATATTCTTTAACACTCAGAACCACCCCACCCCCACCCCGTCTTAGTGACTTTATTGCCTTGCTTCGGGTGAAATGATTAAAAAAAATGAATTCTAATTCTCGTAACTGTTAGGTTAGCTTGATAGCTTTTGTTAAGATTTTGGCACGTGTTCGAAAAATATATGGAAGAAAGAAAGTGCTTAGAACTTATCATGGTAAATAATTTTTTATTTTTAATCTCTTTTTTTTATTATTTTTTTCTTCTGCTAGACATAAAATCTGTCCCGAAGAGAACATCTCGGCAAGTCTTTTGAAAGCAAACAGAGAGAACCGCTTCAGCTTTGAGGCTTTGGACATGTTACTGGAATCGTTGCAAGGACAGAGATGCTGCAGTCATTGCATCGTATTGCATAAGATGCGTTTGGGGACACTGATCAAACAAAACTTACTGGAGGCTTGGTAACAAAAACGGGAAAAAATGTTCTGGAAAAACAAAGAAAACACTAACAGTGAAGATTTCAGTGAATATTAAAGTCCATTTGGACAAGGACGTGACCCATGACTGATGTACTTAGGTATTCACCATATACGCCAGTCATCATCAAACATTAATGTTTGATGATTATTTCTCCCACCTTAATTGCTTTTCATAGCCTTACATAATTCCGCCTTACTTTTAATTGCTTTTCATAGCCTTACTGAATTCCACCTTACTTTTTATTGTTTTTCATAGCCTTACATAATTCCGCCTTACTTTTAATTGCTTTTCTTAGCATCTACTCAGATTTTCATGAGCAATAATATTGTTTTGAATGATTAAATGAATCATTTTGAACTAATATTAATTTTTGACAATTTTTCTCATTTTAAATTCACTTAATTTGTTCCTCTCAATAATAGGAGGAGGAGGAAGAGGAGAAGGAAGAGGAATCAGTTTATCCCGTGAGATAAAGGTAGCGCCCTGTTTGGTCCAAATTAATTCCTTTGGTGGTGAGTGCGAAGACCTGGTCAGTGGTGTATGTAGGCGATGCACTTCTCGGGCTACATAAGCTCTCTCTCTCGGCTCTACCAACAAGATCCAAATTTGACTCGGTATTTACCCAAGTCCTCTTCACAAGGCGAGATGTGGCACAAATGCCGTTTTTTTTTTTTTTTTTTTTTAAAATACGTTGGGCGTTCCGAGTCCGTAGGTTTGGGCAGAAATTCCCTGTAGACCCCGTGTATATGGGGTCGGGTTAACTGTCTACCTTTCCAGACGAGACTGCTTTTTACCCTGAAGCAGAGAGGTCGACAAGCAGATTCGCAAACTTAGAGATTTGGTAAACTTCATTCTGATTAAACTGTGGATATCATTCCTTATATAAGGATTAGTGGGATCAAACAGGATTTTTTTTTCTTTTCGTTGTTTGTTGAGAGTCGAAATAAAGCATTCCGATTGGTCAATAAATCTAAGAAAGCGTTTCCTTTTAAACTATAGCGAGTTATCCAGATGTTACCGGTTGAATCTTTTGAAGTCCGAAATATTAGGTTGGTGCAAAAATAATGACGTAATAATGTCGTTTTTTGACGTATTTTTTAACGTTTATTACGTCATTATTTTTGCACCAACCTAATAGATTTTAGTTCAAAAGAGGCTTCTCTTATTAGTTCTAAAATAATTGTTTATTAGTAGTTACCACCACGGACTTTCTAAAAAAAACAAAAAAACAAAAAAAAAAAACGCATTTTATATAATTTAAATATCTTCTTTGTACTTAAATTTCGGTTCTATTTGACAGATCTCTAATCCGAATTATAGAAAGTAAAATTAATTTCTGTATATAAACTTCTTAGGAATTTTTAAAAGCTTCGTGCGTCCTGGGTATGACGATAAACTACATCCGCGTCCTGGGTATGACGATAAACTACGTCCAACAGCAAGGAAGGGATCAGATGGTGTTTTCAGAAGAATAATGTTGCCAGCTGTACGTTTTTGAAACAATAATGTTGCCAGCTATACGTTTTTTTTTGGAAGCAATAATGTTACCAGCTATACGTTTTTTTGGAGACAATAATGTTGCCAGCTATACGTTTTTTTGGAAGCAATAATGTTGCCTGCTATACGTTTTTGAAACAAATAATGTTGCCAGCTATACGTTTTTTTTTTTTTTTTTTTGTTTTTTTTTTTTTGGAAACAATAATGTTGCCAGGACAAAATAGACATTTAAAATTTATATAAACTGGATTTGGCATTAAATAACCCACAGTGGTTGATATGCCATAAAACCCAAACAAACAAACAAAAGCTTCGCTCGTTTTTTCGTCACTTATCGAGTCAACGACCCGCCATTGTGTGCGAAAAATAAAAAATGTAAGCAACAACTTTAAAAATCTCTTTAAAATTCAATATTTGTCCAAAAATTTCGAAGTTTGTTAGTAAGGATTAATTAATACTTAAAGGATTAATTAAATGGATTTTCTAAGAGTAAGGCTTACCTTTTAATTACAACAAAATGAAAACAACGTTTTATTTACATATGCTAGCCTGTGAGGACAAAGGACAAAATAACAATACCGTAATTCCACCGGTGTTCGAAAAAGCGCGCGAAAAAGTACAAATAAAAGCTAAAGAAATACGGAAGACCAGCAATGTAATAATCAAGAATTTGCTATTCATGTTTAAAAATACATTTTCTTTAACTTTATAGAATCAATAGTTTAAGAATATAACTTTTTATTCTATACGCTTTTATTAAATTTAGGATAATGAATAGAATTAAATGAAAGAAAAATGTAACTTAATGTAATTTGCGTTAATGGGAAAAGAAAAGCATTTATTAAATTTGAAGTGTAAATTTTAGAAAAATTACAGTATAATTTTTTTTTTTTTTTAATCTTTTCTGTTAATTTAACTCCAAATAAAATTTATATTTACTAAAATTCATATCAAATCCTCCCAATCTCCGGTTGGGTTGACCTTTGCGTTCGCCCCAAATGGGAAAACAGCGACACGGGAAAAAAACAAAAAACAAACCTGTATGCCGATGGATCGGAAAAACCGTGCTTTTAAGGTACAAAAATGAGATATGAAATTAGAGATTATTAATATCACAATACTTTTCTGGTATTGAATAGTAATCAATCAAAGCGAGATATTATCCTTTTTGTACATCCATATCAAAAATAATTTAACTGTTGCTAAAATGAAAAATAAAATAAAATTCTTTAAAAAAGAGTTGCACTCAAAAATAGCCTTAAACTTTACATATTTTGAATCTTCAAACCTGTCTTTATTTACGAAAAGAAACTCTAGTGACGAACAGTAACGGGATTTATTTCAAAATCGCACTGAAAAATTACAAGTCATTTTTAAAAAATAAATATTAAGTGTGAATTTTCTCTGCACAACCTGAAAGAAAATAACGTGTTTTATTAAATTATCTTTGATAAAATGAGAGACAAATTTTCTGCATGTTCACACTTGATATTGCATGATTTTTTTTCTGAAATAATATCTTCAGGGATTCTTCTTTATATAACTTTTTAAAAAATTGGACGACCCTCCACCTCAATTACAAAAAAAAAGCACAGAGAAGCTACGTTATGGCGGCGGGTAAGTGAAACAAGCAGAGATGCCAGGTCATGACCAATAGCACTGCAGATTCTTCTTTGGATTTTATCAAGAATCTCTAAATATATAACAGAAGCATCAGACCAGGTATGGCAATAATATTCAAAGCAAGGACAAATGGTAAATTTATAAATATGTAAAATAGATTCTGGTAAGAAAAATTGTCTAACCTGACACTGAGAATCAGCTTTCTTAACTGCAAATTTAGCAACTGATTCAATAAATCTGTTTAGCTCATATCAGCGGAAACCTTAGTTTTGAGAAAGTGCACTGATTCACTCTTCTGGAGGTTAGCATCAGCCATACTGATGGAAGGCAGAAAGGTTTCTCTCAGACAATTAAAAGAGAACAGTTTCGTATTGGAGGTGTTAAAATTAACAAGCCATTTCTTGCCCCAATTAAGAACAGATTGTAGGTTATTTGTGAGATCAGCTGCCAGTTTGACCTTATCAAAACAATCAGAGTTATCATTAAAACAGGACTAAATAGTCAATGTAAATATAGAGACTATATATACTATAGGAAGTTTTATTTATTTTTGTAATAAAATTTTTAATAATCAACAGATGTTGGGAAAACATGTCAATATATACATGGGTAAATCAAAAAGTAAAGGTGATTTTGAAATTACATGGTGAAACAACAGGAATATGCTCGTGGGACGATGGGTAGCTAGCCACGTAGAGTATTCCATTGTTCAATTGAGTGGCAGGGAGCAACAAGGTCAGGTGTATGGATACTCCTCTCAGTGATTGCACTATTGAAGAACAATGTGCCATAGTGTGCTTTCTGTGGGCAGAGGGAGTCAAGTCTGCAAAAAATACATTGCCAGATGTTGGCGCAGTATGGAGCCCAGGGGAAGAAAATGTGTAATTATTATTCATGAATTTGTTTTTGTCATGAACACAGTTCTGTAAAAGGCAGGTACATTCATAAATGATGTCGGTCCTATGCAGTTTGGATCTTGCTTGTGAGTTTGTCTTGGTGACAGTCTATGTCCAAATAAGAAAAAAAATACACACACACACATACACACACATATAAATTGCAAATATCCATGTATTTTGACATCATGTGGTTTTAGAAGGTGAGTATATGGTATTTTAGAAGGTGAGTATATGGTATTTTAGAAGGTGAGTATATGGTATTTTGGCAAATGCAAGATTGGGTGAAGAGTAATGTATTCTTGTGGTGAATGAGTAAATTTTAATGGATGAATATGTGATGGATCAAATTAGCTAGTTTTTGGATAGTCAATGATGACCACCCTCACCCCACTTGCCCTTCGGGCTTGTGCCAAAATCGTACATAAAAATAGAATAAATGTACACACATGTATATATGCATGTGTATGTGTGTGTATATATATATATATATATATATATATATATATATATATATATATATATGTATATATATAAGTTAAATAATAGAGAAATCCAAAATTACCTCATAAGAATAGCTATTTCAACCAACACATTACTATGATGGCATTTTTCGACTCACATGAACTAAGTCGAAAAATACCAACATAGTAACGGGTTGGTTAAAATAGCTGTTTTTATGAGGTAATTTTGGATTTCTCTATTATATGACTTATATGCTCTGTTATAATAAATACATTGAGCTTTTCTTGTGGATCAATTTTAATATTTTATAATATCAGGATTCCCTTAGATTATGTAGCAACAGATTATTACCTCATGCAGCAACGGTAGAATCCCCGACTGACACCAATTCAGTCGGGTTTCGATCCTAGCAAGAGGCAACTGTCTAGTCACACTGATGAGCTATGATACAATGAAACAGTCTGCCTGTGGATGACAATATATATATATATATATATATATATATATATAGTGTATTGGGACAGCAGATCATTATTCAAACATATATTGTTAAATATAACAGACAATTGTTATCTCTGTTGTAATGTCCATATAACCGCTCTGATGATGGCTCATGTGAACCAAAAGCTTAGATTGAGGAACAGCATAAGAAAAAAATATCCAAATATTGGACAGTTTTTGTCTTTATTTTCTCTTGAAACTAAAGCCACTATACAAAGCTTAGAACAGCTCATGATCAAACATAATAAAAATTTGTTGTCTGTTATATTTAACAATATATGTTTGAATATATATATATATATATATATTTATAAATGTAAAAGACAATAGGAAAACTGTAACCGTCTATGCATCAGGTTGTACTAGGTTACATATTACCAGTAGCAGCCCTAAGTTTGACCTTGACCTAACGTGAACTAATGCATTAAATAAACAAGTGAATCCAGACCTTAATGATGATAATCATCATCACTATCCTGATCTATAATAAGATAGATCTTCAGTTTGACCATATGGAGCACTAGTACACACAGTCCAGATTGGTTTGGTTTATTTTGTTTAATGGCATAATAGACACTATTTACATTATTTGGACCATTGTCCTCATCTTTGTTGCCATATTTATTACAAGGTTTTGGTCGTTGTACGCTCCGGCCTTCTTCAGGTATTTGGAATGTCGAACTGAACCCTTTATTTCGCTCACTGGGATAGACTGTTCTAGTTCCACGTGCCATGTTTAATGGATGTCAGTTATCAGTTATCTCCTGTTAATTCCCCTCTCCAAGTTCTCCACTGACTTAACCAGGTATTGAACTCACACTCTTTGGGTCCTGTCACTGGATCTAACCAACGCCTTTATCCACTGTGCCATGTGTCCTCAAGTTTGACATTCCAACCACCTGAAGAAGGCCGAAGCATACAATAACCGAAATGTTGTAATAAATATGGTGACAAAGATGAGGACAATAGTCCAAATAATATAAATACTGTACATAATACCTCATCTCACAAATATAGACAGATACTAACCTCAGTGGGTTTTTTGATGCTGACAAGATTTTTAGGATAGGTTCGTATGAATAGAATATGTATTCTTTGTAAATCAGTTTGTAGATCAGTTTTCATTGATGTATTTTTGTAAAGAGGATTTATGTCAAGAGTCAAATGTATTGCTGGCAATATTTTTTTTCAAAAACGTATTGTTGGTATTTTTACTATAAAAATGTATTTTTATACTTTTATAGTGTTTTGACCCCATTCTGTCAGGGGTTAACTATCTGCCCATAGCTAGAACCCTAACAGGTTCTAACACCCTGGGTTAAGTTGGACCTGGGAACCACAGCAATTAAGAGGTGGTTCCACACTCCTCAAAACCTTGTAGCGATAGGGGTTACCATTATTGTTTATTTCCAACGGGATCACCAAATATATAGCGATTGTATTACCATTGTTGTTGTGAACGTCGAACGACGAACGTCACGGTCATCATTATTGTAGTGATTGAGTTACCAATATTTAACTTTGGCTAGGAAAGGTGGGATTAAGGACAATACGTGAATGCAATGCAATTTATATTTGACGTAAATAGCACATAGAATAAAATACAAAACTGAACGGAATGATTTCAAAACACAACAATTAAATTTATTAATGTTTGATGTACATGCATGTGAACTGAAAAGGTAGGACAGAGTCGTGTCCATTTGATTAGGTATTAGTTGTACCGGAGTTCATATTAAGAAGGAGTAATATTAAACTTGTAATTTAGAAGAATAAAGTTTGGAATTGTGAGTTGCAAAGTTGGTAAAAGTTCAGAAGTGATTTCAGAGTTTGTGAATGTCGGTAATTGTCTTTAACGTCTCACCACAATAGCTAAGACATGAGTTCTTGAAGGTTACATCTTGGCACTTGGTAGGTAGCAAGGAATGAGACGTGTGAGAGAGATGAATGAAAAGAAAACTTGAGGAAGTTTACACATGTTGGGTTTTTATAATGTTCGTGTACCACGTGGTAGGATCCCAGCATATGAGTGGGAAAACAGATTGGTCGCGTGCAGGCGGTTTGATTGGTCGGAACTGACCAATCAACAAGCTAGATTGGAGGTGACTGACCAATGAATACTTGTTATATTTGTATGAAAGTAGGATGTAACTTACCAGATAGGAAGAGTGCATTTCCTAAAAAGAGGTAAGGCTGGCTTGTTGTGGAAGATCCCACAACCTCCTGATCAGAGGCCCTGCTGCTGGATGTAGTTTATCATCATACCCAGGATGACACAATCAAGAATCTATCCTTGAAAATGACATATAACGTCCTTCTTGACTCGAGGTCCAAACAGTTGCTCGGACACTGCCGAGATTTTTTCATCTTAAAAGAAAGAAAAGAAGAGACATGCCAGTTGAGCCTAGAGCAGATCACAAAGAAATAGAAAAGATTGATTAGTATCTTGACCTTGTGCTGCATTTCGTGTTTTCGAGATAACAGTGGAAAGTAAATAAGAAAGACTAACTCCTAGGTAAGTAATGAAATAAAAGCTTTTACTACGTGAAGGTACAATTAACAATTAACCTAATGCTACTCTGCTTAACTAAAGCTTATTTATATAAAGTGATGATTCCATTTATGTCCTATATGACATCTTGTATAACAACTGATGATATTATAAAACATGAAAGAGGCTCTTGTGGCTACCATTATCAGAGGTCAATGAATGCCCCTAAATCACCTTGAAAAAATTACTTGGGGTTTGGAAATTAGTGAAGAGCCGAAACCAGCCAGATGACGACATTATTGAAACCAGCAAGAAAACTAAAAAAGTGTTGTTTTCTTTTACATTACAATAATGTTCACCCTGTATACCAGCCCAAGAGCCACTTAATTGATTCTTTTTCTATGGCTTATCAACCCTTTGCAGGTTATTTAAAACCAGAAAATATTTTTAGATTGTATGAATTTTTGGGGGGATAATAATGCTTTAGTGATACAAGTCTTACTAATTAACCCATAGCTGTGGGGAGAAAAGGGGAATTCATACCTTTCCCAAGGGTATTTGCACATAAGTGAATATAACAAACCAAATAGGAATTGGAACTCAGCTCTCCGATTAACAATTCCAAGCCATTATCTATTACACCATTCACACATCCGAGCTTAGAGCACCTGATATCAGGACCAATGCAAGAATCTTATACACCCCTAATCTATGATACACCCCCCTGAATCTATTCTACTACATCTCAATTTTGATACGGTTGTATTCATATAAAATACAAATTTAATTGTAACCTAATTATTCTATATATTCATGTATCATGCAATTTTTGAAGACCTAATTTTGAAGCTAATTTTAAGGGGGTCACATCATACATGACATATAAAATTAGCATATGTACTGCTGGCCTTGTCTACACCATTGACCAAACTATATATCTATTTACTGTAGTTAAATTAGCTTCAAAATTATGTCTTCAAAGGTCACATGATATGTGAGTATATATGGTATGTACAGTAGTGGATCCTATGCAATATAGGTGAATAATTTAACTAGAAAAACTGAAAATAAATACAATGTATTGAATTAAAAATTAGAGACATGTCATAATAGATCATTCCATCTTAAATAAATCAACAATGTGTTGCGGCAATTTTTAACATCAACTTGAGATTTTTCTTGTTAGAAAGTTGAATAATTTTAATACATTCAGCATTGTGGATAAAAAATAATGAAGCTTATATAGATTTTGTTTTTGAGAATTAGCATGAGCAAAGCTAATTCACAGATTTCTATAAAAAAAATTACTCCAAATTGATGTCAAAATCTGTGAAAATTTATCCTTTAATTTGTGCTTAGTTTAATTTGTAACAGATAAATGTGGGTAGAAAAAGCAAATGTCATTGAGAGAGCAAGGATCACAAAACACTGTCCAGAGTCCCCAATCAAATTTGGGCCCCCACTTAGTGGGCATGGGGATAGTACACATGACACTGTATCAGACAAATACAAGTTCAATTAGGTTTTGTATGGGGCACTCAGTGAGAATCAAACTCACTGCCTAGTTGTAATGCTCAACCAGACCACCCTTCAACTCTACATGAGTATTTGCTAGTTCAGCTATATTGGATGTAAAAGTCACACAATACATATGTTCTTCTAAAAATAGTGGGTTTTATATTGTGTTTTTTTTTTTGAGACTAAGCCTGAGCAAAACAAATTCACTGATTTGGAAACCCCCTCCCATAAAAAAGAACTCATTCATTCATTACAATTTGCTTAATTACCACGAAAAGCTCACCTTTTAATACTACATATATGACAAATTCACAGGGGACTTAAAAAAACCATGACATAAATCAATATGTACAAATAGTTCAATTGTCTTTTTTTCCAATTTTATTTACACAAAATGGTTATGAACAATTACAAGCAAAACTGTTCATAACCATTTTGGTTCTCACCAGTCGAGGTGCAATTAAATGCACTGAAATATACACACACATATATATATATATATATATATATATATATATATATATATATAAATATGTAATGAAAAACAAACCACTTTAATGTACCATTACGATAATTTATTTCACCTAAATCCTTTTTTAAGGATTCAGGATCATCGGGTAAATCTTCCAACAACGAATTGAGAAAAAAAATGGGATTAGAAATTGGTGGGTAGTGTAATTTTTGTAATTTCCCCCAACTACCACTCTCAACCCCCTCTATTAAATTACAAAAATTACACTACCCACCAATTTCTAATCCCATTTTTTTTCTCAATTCGTTGTTGGAAGATTTACCTGATGATCCTGAATCCTTAAAAAAGGATTTAGGTGAAATAAATTATCGTAATGGTACATTAAAGTGGTTTGTTTTTCATTACATATTAGCTCTGTCCTAACATTGAGCTCTCAGGATTTCATCCTCTTTGGATTTACCAATTTGGTTTACCAAGTTCCTTATAACTTAACTATATATATATATATATATATATATCAGCTTCATTAAACATGACAGACAAGGTGCTTTAAGTGTTTTATATAATTTCTTATATGATCTTATAACTTATTCTAGAGGTTATTGAGTAGGAATAATTGTGGTTCCAAATGTAGTTATTTGTAGCTAATTTATAGCTTTGGTTGTTAACTTTTTTACTCATTATTTATTATAATTATATTATTAATAGTCAGTTGTGCTTAGTTTAATTTCTAAAGTAGATAAAGGTAGATAGAACAAAGCAGATGTTGTTAAGATAGCTAGGGTCTCAAAGCACTAACTGAGGGGCCCCAATCAGGCTTGAACTTCCACACCTGTTTGGGGAGTTCAAGGTTAGTATGCACCAGTCTTACCTGATATTCACAAGTGGGCACCTATCTAGGTATTGACTACACTGCTGTGATTATACAGAAACTGGTATTTCAATGTGCTGTAGCTATAAGCCCAAAAAGCCACTCAAGGTAGAGTGTTACAGAGTAACAAAAAGGAGACTTTGTTGTCACTTAATCTCCAGTGAAAACCATCAGTTACTCCTGATGTGAATACTCAATGAGTAAAAGTTATAGTGATAACAATAATAGTAATAACGGGAATAATATTAGCAATAAAAGAAAAAGTCTGAGCATCTACAGACCAATAACATGCATACAAGTGATGTGGAAAATCCTCGCAGCACAAATAGCAAAAGTGATTTATTACATGCTAGAAAACTGAGAACTATTTTTAAAGGAATGCTTATTAAAAAAAATCATGAAAAAAGAATCTACCTTTGGCATGGATAGACTACAAAAAAGGTTTGTGATATGATTCCATAACCATATAAAATATAGTACCTGGATTTCATAAGGCAACACAAAATTAGAATGTGAACCTAACTACAGAAGAACATATCAAACAATGGTCAAATTATATAAAGATAATACTACTAATTCCACTGAATAATTTCATATTTTAAAAAATGCATGCAAAATTACAAGGCACATCCTTTTATGTAGATAGATGAACTTAAAATTGGAAACTATTGTATAAACAGTCAGACAAGATACAGGAATTCACTTTTGTATTGAGAAATATGCACTGTTGGTAACAAACAAGTGAAAGACAGAAGCAACAAAAGGAACAGAACTATGCAACTAAGAAATTCTCAGAATCTTACTTATTATAAAACCCAGGTTGTGTGTGTGTGTCTGTTACGTTTATATATTGGATCAGATTTCCTACATTTTTCAACCGATTTCAACAAAACTTTACAGGACTACATAAAATTACCCTGCAGTGGTTCTGACAGCACCAAAAATGGGAAAAACAATTTTTTTTTGCACAAATTCAATTTGAAAACACGATTAAGAGGCATCGCTGTCGAGAATGAAAGGGGGACAACTCATATTGAGTTATACTTATTATAAAACCCAGGTTGTTTGTGTGTGTGTTTGTGTGTGTGTTCATTTATATATGGGATCGGATTTCCTACATTTTTCAACCGATTTCAACAAAACTTAACTTTTTTTGGCAGGTAGTGTTTCTTATTGTCTTGCACACTTTTTTTTTTATTTTTATATTCAGAATGCTTTAAAAATTCAATTTACAAGACAATTGTTTATAATAAAATTCTATTTAATCGGTAGACTCATAATGATTGAAAACAATGTTTTTGTTTGAGTTTGGGTTTGACAAAAAAACTAATTAAGACTTGCGTGTCCATCAACCTTAAACAATAATCTTTGTCAATTTTATTTTTCAGTCTTTATGATGGTCGATACTTGATCTATCTCTTACTGTTACATTCCTGGGCAACGCCGGGCTCTCCTGCTAGTGCTCAATAGAAAGGATAACGATAAATATCAGGATGTTTTGGAAGTAGCGACTATCAAACAGAAAGATATGAAGGAAAATGTTAGCAAAGAATACCTCAAACGATCAAGAAAAATAATAAAGACCAAATATGTAAGAAGTTAAAGAAATAAAAATCTGGCTAGGATTCATTTTGAGGTATTTTGGGTCCTTCTTCAATAGAACAAGAATTCACAAACTTGGACCAGAAAACAATGAACTTTTTAAAATAATGATGTCAATGTAACTTTATGTTGAATCAAAAGGAGGGAAAAGAGGAAAAGTCAAAATCGAGGTCTGCTTCGACTTCACAATCAAGGAATTCAAAGAGCCCACAAGATTGCACAAAATGTACACATATCAATCATAAAATATACTAAAAGCATAAAAAAGGGTACAGAAACTAAAGAAATAAAACACTTAAACCTTTTAAATGGCAAGAGAAAATTATATGAGGAGTTCAGAAGACACATTGGCATGAGCACAACTTGAGTAGGAGAAACCATAACCAATTCTTTTGGGAAAACATTTCATTTTCAGGCAATTTTCATTTATTTGTTTTTAATATAGTTACTAAGAAACTAAGGCACTTTGAAATACCCATGTGGTGGCTAACTCCTCTACCAGACATATGAGTTGACAAATGGACTCATTTCAAGCTCAGAAGGGCATAAAAAGAATCAAGACCGACGTATAAACACATATGTAGATGGTTTTTGAATGTTATGGACGTGTTTATTTATCGGTGTCTGAAAAAGAGACTTTTGGTAAAAATGTATACTCATGTCTATGCCGGAGAACAGGTTAAGGGAGAAAGTGAGTTGTTTTTAATAACAACCCAAAATAACTGTCTATATCTCTGAGATGAGGTATTAGGATTACTTGTATTATTTACATTATTCAAACGTTATCCTCATTTTCATTGGTCATATTCACAACATTTCTATTTATATCTCCAAGATGAAGTATTATGACTACTTGCATTATTTACATTATTCGGGCTGTTATCCTCATCTTCATTGCCATATTCACAATGTTTCAGCTGTTGTACACTCCAGCCTTCTTCAAGTGATTGGAATTTCAAACTGAACCCTTTATTTTGTCCTCCAGGGTAGGTTGTTCAAGGACATATAGCTCATTGGATAAAGACATTGGTTACATCCGGTGACTAGTCCCAAAGAGTTGTGGTTCAATACCAGGCCACAACAGTGGTGAACCAAAACATGAACAGCTAAGTTAAATGGAAATAACTGAGACATACGGAAGAGGCATGGCATGTGGAACTAGAACAGTGATGAAATAAAGGGTTTGGTTCGAAATTCCAATCATCTGATGAAGACTAGAGCGTTGTTAATATGGCAATGAATATGAAGATAACAGTCCGAATAATGTAAATAATGCAAGTAACTCAAAATAAAACCATATATAAGCTCATCACTAAAGATGTTGGAAAAATGACCAGTTCCTTGTATTAGCTGACTGTTCCAGATATGCTCTATTTTTACAAGTATCAGATCAGGCCCAATAGCAAGTATTGATGTTATATTTGGGGCTGGAGTTGTCTAGTCCCCACTCACCTGTCTTGATAGTGTTCAAAGATGTTTACACAGCCTTGTGGATGATTAATTATTTACAAGCCTACAACCCCTTTTCCACAAATGTTGCAAGCTTATCACTACTTGTTCAGATGAGCATTCCATTCTTTAGTTCCAGCAGTTCAGACTTTTACAATTAAACTCCACCATGCCACATACACAGATGTCAACTCATCCTAATTCCCTCTGTATTCCAAGAAGGAATTTTCACTCCAAAAGTTCCTTCCCAAAACCTGTCATTTGATGGAACTGGTTCCTGCCTGGATGCTTCCCTGAAAATTTCAATCCTAACAGTTTCAAGTCTTGGAGCTACCATATACTCCTAATATTCATTTTCTTATTCTTCCTCTTTCATTCATACCACACACCTCATTCAGTAACCCTCTAGCTTGAGTTGTTCTTGAGCCTCGAATTAGGCAAAAATTAGTATAAGAAACATATCAAGGCCAAGATAAGTAAAATACTGGAACATAAGAAATGTAGAGTGTTGAAATAAAGACGAGACAGTGAACAATATAATCAGCAAATGAAGCGAGCTGACCCTGAAAAAATATAAAAATAGGCATGCTTGGGTAGGAAGGGTGATCTCTTGTAATTGTGCAAATGACTATGTTGATCATACAAAGCAATGGTATATGCATAGAGCAAAGTCAGTCTTAGAGAATGAAACACATACTATCTTCTGGAAATTTGAGATTCAATCAGATTTTCTAATCTGGGCCAGAAGACTGGATCTAGTTGTCAAAAAGAAATTTCAAAAAGAAAAAAAAGCAGAGAGTATATTTTACCATTCAAGCAGAACACATAGTGGATCTGAAAGAAAGGGCAAATGTAGATAAGCGTATCTATTGTGATAGAGAACACAGGAAGTTGTGGAACATGAAGATGACAGTGATACCAGTTGTAATCGGAACACTGAGAATGACCCTGAAGAGCTAAGTTAAAAGAAATTTTAAATTAAGAGGTGTGATGAAACACTCTGATGGAATACTGAGAAGAGTACAGGGTGCCTTGGTGTTGGGTAATGATTAGTGAGGACAGTCTGGTTCACCAATACTAGAGAAGAGTAAGTTTGATCCTCACCAGGTGCACCTTACAAAATTCAACATTAAATAACCCAACATTGACATGTTGTAATATCAACCAATCAACAACTGGCATGAGGTAAGGGTTAGCAAGGCTAGTCTGGTTGATCACAAATACTGGGTAGCAACTTTGGTTCTCGCCAGGTGACCCATTGTGAAATTTAAACTTAAAAACCCAACAAGAGTTGATATGTTGGACAATCATCTACTCAAAAACTGGCATGGGGTTTAATGGTTAGTGTTGCTAATTTGGCTGACCGCTACTACTGGGCAGTAACTTTGATTCTCACCAGGTGCCTCATATTAAAATTTAAAATTAAAATACCAACATATATTGGAAAATCAGCTAACCAACAACTGGCATGGGGTAATGGTTAGCTAGGCTAGTCTGGTTAGCCACAACTACTGGGTAGCAACTTCGATTCTCATCAGGTGCCCCAGCAGGGACTTAGTAATTAGGCACTTAAAATCACCCTATGGCAAGGTGATACCACACATAATAATAATAATAATAATAATAATAATAATTATAACTATAATAATAATGGCAATAATATTTGTTTTCATTTTCTTTTCTGGTAATTGGACTTGTCTGGAAGTGTTTAAAATATTAGAAGACTTACCTCCATCATTATTAGCAATAATAATAATAATAATAATAATAATAATAATAATATGGATAAGAAGAATACAAGATGATGACAAATTCTCAGCCTCTCGTCCTTATCAATATCTGACCAAATGACTAAACATGAGAATTTCTTAAGAAACCCCCTTTCCTTGCAATTGAATGTGTACCTCACTTTACACAGTTTGATTCTCAGTAAACACTCGCAGTCATCTGCCTGGGTAACTCATTGTGAATTAATAAATTTAGCCAAGAAGGCCACTACTACCATAATGGATTTGTTCCTCATGGGAACCTTTGTCTTGTGCCGGCCTGAACTAAGCTTAATAAATGTCAATGATAATCATATATGAGCTCAGTAAGGATGCTGGGGACAGTCCTGGAGGGTTTGAGGAAACTTGCACTCACTTGATCCCTACCAGAAAGATTAGAATAATTACAAAAAAAAAGCTGAAAAAAAACTTTCTAAGTATAACTTTGATGTGGCACAAGGCCAAAAATATAGGGTGCCCAGTGAGGATTGAGCTTACTACTAAATTGTGATTGTTCTAGTGAGACAAGCTTGCTAAATATAACATCATGTCAAGGTTCCCACTAGTGGTTTTCTAAGTGTAGCTTAGATGTGGTACAAGGCTGAAAGTATGGGGCACCTAGTGAGGATTGAACTCCATATTCAGTTGTAATTGATCTAGCGAGACACGCTTGCTAACCATTATATCACATCGAAGTGCCCATATCTGATATGGTGATTTTCTCAGCCTAGGTTAAATGTGGTACAAGGCTGAAAGTATGGAGCACCTAGTGAGTATCAAACTCCCTGTTCAGTTGTAATTGATCTAGTGAGATCTAGCAGTTTTCTAAGCATAACTTGGATGTGGCACAAGGCCAAAAGCGTGGGGCACCAAGTGAAGATAGAACTCACTATGCATTTGTAATTGATCTAGCGAAACAAGCTTGCTAACCATTGAATTGCCCTAAAATGATGTGGCACAAGGCCAAAAGTATGGAGCACCTAGTGAGGATCAAACTCACTACTCAGTAATTATTGTAGGATGAGACAAGCTTGTTAGCCATTACACCATGCCATGAATGAAATAGGAATGGTGACAATGAGGAGATCATTTGAAAATACTTATCTCTCATCTTATCTCTCCCCCCCACACAACAACTCACCAATAAACAAATAACATTTCAGTGATAATCTTGAAAACTGAATGAAATTGTTTGTGCTCTATCAATAATGAAAATTATAGAATAAAATAATGAAATTATCAAGAAATCTAATATGTGATGAAAAGGAAAAATAAATAACTCCAAAAAAGAAAAAATAATATTTACATTGAAAAAAAGATTAGGGTTAATTTGGTAATGTCTATCAATGAAGAATAGTTTTAAATATATAGATAACAAAGATGACAGTAACAGCCCTGAGATAATTCTTTAGATCTGAGTAATGATTCTACCATGTAGGGCTGGAGCATATTATCCCCAAACTCCCCAGCCAGGGGTCCAAGCCTGATCGGGGATCCCAGCACTGTTTTGTAACCCTTGCTATCTTATCAACATTTGACTTTTCCTACCTACATTTATATATATTATAAATTAAATTAAGTTCAACTGACTATTAAAAGATGAAAATTTTTCACAGATTTTGACATTATTCTGGGGGACTTTTTTTGTCTAAGTCTGTGAATTTATTTTGCTCATGCTAAGCCTAAAAACATTATATAAAATTCACTATTTTTTTTATCTATAATGATGAATGTGTTAAAATTATTCAACTTTTTAACAAGAAAAACCTCAATTTGATCTTAAAAATTGTCGCAAAACATTGTTGATTTATTTAAGATGGAATGATCTATTATGATATGTCTCTAATTTGTATTTAGATAAATTGTATTTATTTTCAATTTTTCTAGTTGAATTTTAAGCCTATATTGCATATGATCCATTATTGTACATAATTAGGTTACAATAAAGGTGAGGTGTAGTAGAGTCAAAGGCCTAATATTATAGATTTGTGGGGGCACAAGACCCTTGTGCTAGCCCTGCTGCCATGGCCCTGACTCAAGAGGGAGATATCTTCCATCAGTGCCTGAGGTCAGGTCTTAAACCCAAGTTAAAGCCAGGAGCAGTTTGCTTTTGTTTTCCTCTTTGTTCTTCCACAAAACTAAGTTCTCTTAATTAGTAGAAAATATAATACATTTATGCAAAAGTGACAATTTTCACTACAAAAGCTGAAACTTGTAGAAATAGAGATAGATAGATAGATAGATAGATAGATAGAGAGAGAGAGAGAGAGAGAGAGAGAGAGAGAGAGAAAGATAGGGATATGTGTAAAAGAGGGAGGTTAATTCAGAGGTGACAGAGAGGAATATTAAATCAGAGAGAGAGAGAGAGAGAGAGAGAGAGAGAGAGATGAAAGCAGAGACTAGTAACAAAATAGACAAAGGCCTGCTATGTGGCTGAAGTTGTTGTATATTTGCCATCATCACCATAATCCAGATAAAAATCAAGATTTCAAATGCTGATTTTTCAGGCTCTCCCTGCTTGAAGGAGTAGTGTAGCACAATTTTTTCTTCTTTCCCTACAATTTGGCCTTGTGCCAGACTAAGCCAAGCCTGGTTAATTTGTCATAATATCAATTCAGAGGATTGAAATTATCATATTATTTGTTCTGATAATTTTGATAAGCAGAATGTAGATAAAATGATGGTGATGATAATGATGTCAATGATGCTGATGATGATGATGAAGGGGGAGGAGTCTTAGTAATATTAGTGCTTATTTGTGCAAATAATGATGATGATGATGAAAGAGAGGGGTTCCAGAGATAATGGTGATTATTTGTACAGTTGATGATGATGATGATGATGATGATGATGATGATGATGATGATGATGGGGAGGGGCTCTAGTAATAATAGTGATTATTTGTACAGATGATGCTGTTGCTGCTGCTGCTGATGATGATAATGTAGTGAGGGGTTTGAGTGATAATGGTGATTATTTCTACAGATGATGATGATGATGATGACAATGATGATAATGTGGGAGTTCTAGTGATAATGGTAGTTGTGCAAATTATGGTGATGATGATGATTATGATTATTATTATTATTATTATGATGACGGTGAAGGGGTGAGGTTCTAGTGATAATGGTGATTATTTGTGTAGATGATGATCATGATGATTTTGAGTTGCTATTGATGCTGCTACTAAGAGAAAATGATGTGGACACTGCTGATGATAGAAATTAATGAGAGAGCTCACTTCTTTGAATTATTATGGCAATCAAATTTTTCATCAATTTTTTAAAACATATAACATGAATTACTATTTATTAATTCCTCTATTATCAGCATCATTATTATAAATAATAATAATAATAAGAAGAAGAAGAATAAGAAAAATAATAGAAAATAAAAATAAACATACTTAAAAATAATTTTATTACTACCACTATCACTAATATAACAATAATGATAATAATAAAAGAAAATATAATAAAGCAATCTATAAAATAAAAATATATAAATATAAAAATAACCACCACTACTACTAATAATAATTAGAAGAAGAAGAAGAAGAAGAAGAAGAAGAACACCAACAACAACAGCAACAACGCAATGAAAAGAACAAAACGAAGAGAAGAGGAGGAAGAAGAGAAATTGGTAAGTCGTAGGTTAATGGTGAATGTCGGGGCGGTGAGTCGAAGCACAATTAAAGGAGTTACGTGCCCTTGTCTAGCGAACGTTTTATCCGCGTGGTGGCGCTAGTGTAGCGTCTTGTCCCTAGTCAGGGGAGACAATCGTCGAGCAAAGTGTCCTTTCTTGGGTTAACGGCTGTACTTATCAAAACGACGGAACCTTCCGTCGTTTCAATCGCCATTTCTTTCCCAGTTTCTCTCCCAGCCGGACGACAACCTGCAGACATGTGAAGGTAAGTCCCAAACTGATAAGCGGACAACATCCAAGCATAACCAGTTCTAGCGCAACGGTTGGAAAATGATCATTTTCTCCATCCGTCCAAAATCGCCGGGGGTGGTTGCGCAAGGGGTGTACGAAAAATGGGGGATCGATTTTAGTGATGATTTTAATGGCAAACAAGCCCCTCATTTCTCGTACGCTGAGGAAGGGGATCGGTTTTTCATTGATTCAAATATGTAAATTGATCCCCGACTTTTTGGTCAATTGTCGTGTGCAAGGTATTCGGTGTGCACAAGTCCGGCGATCTAAGTACACCAGTTTCTACACTCATAGTTAATGTCGGTCTTTGTGTTGGGGATTTTTTGGCGGGGTTTTGTTAAATTTTTTGGACATGACGAAGGAGAATTTAATCTTTTTTTTTTTTTTCCTCTTATTTTCTATTTTTTTTTTTTTCGTTTTCTTTTTTTTTTTTTTTGTCTCGGCCTATCATGGAACCTCGTCACAGCAAGGTTTATGTATTCTTTTAGTTTTTTTTTTTGTTTTTTTAAATAAATAAAATATCTCCATGGGTAATGAATAAACAGTAAACACCCATATCACCTTTTACCATGGAGATTTGGCAATATTACAGTATATGAGACCGCCAAAAGGGATTTTTAAAAACATTAAATCTTCTTACAAAATGTTTTACTTGTATGTCTGTCTTAGTCTGACCACAGTGTGGTCTAAAAGTGGGTATTCACTTTACGTAATGAAATCAATGGGGAATTCTTCCCTCACTTTATGACCAAAACAGAACGAACATTATGTCTTTTTAAATTGGGGCCCCAACTATGTGTGAACGAAGGTGGTGGGGGTATAAAAATTAAAAAGGAGAAAAGAAAAAATGTTAATAAAAACTCATTTTGTCTTAAAATGTCAAATATTTATGTTAAAGTTAAACTGTCGGCGGGTCAGATTACGTTTTTTATTTATTATTAAAAAAAAAAAAAATCACCCCCCTCTTTTTTGGATTTTTTTTTTTTTTTTTTTGTTGGGGGGAGAAAATTTTAAATTATTTTAGGGAAAAGGACTTTTTACAATGATATATGATAATTGTTTTTAAAATATTTTTTGCTCCCGTAATTCTTGTTTAATAACTGCGATATGGCTTCAATTCCTTTTTTAGTTAGTTTTTTTTTTTTTTAACTAAGAATAAAAAATATTTAAGAAAAAATTATTTCATAAATAAAAGAAAAATTTTAAAAAATCGCCTTTTTTTTTTCACAAATATAAATTTTAAACGTTTATCTTTTATCTAGTTTTAAAAAGAAAATATTTCTGTGAATTGTTAGTCGTGTAAAAAAAAAAAAAATAATAAAATAATTCGATAAATTAAATAAAAAATGACAATTGTGTTGATATTAAAATTTGAAAAATATGCCCATTAAATTTTTGTATTGGGGGGAAAAAACATAAAATAAACATACTTATTTAAAATTCAATTTTGTAAATTCAAAAATAAAAAATTCTAAACATTATTCTTATTCTACTAAAAAATCAAATTTACATACAATTAATTTTATGTCCAAATACAACCATATTCGCCATATTCAACCTGTGCTTGGTAGATCCTCTGCTCAGAGAGCACTGCTAGGCCCTTAATAATCATCTTCAGTGATTATTTAATACTGACCACCTCCTTCCCATTTAACATGTCACAGATAATAGGGAGTTATACGAGTAGCGGGGGGGATTTAATCCTTGACCTGAGTGCCCTTTTCCATCAGCCATCATGGATGAGGCTGTCAGAATACTGTGTAGTAGGATGGAGTGCAGAGAGTGGTGAATTCATGCCTTTCTTAAGTATTAGTGCAAAATGAATAGCCCTGGCTGCTGTTTTTATTCTTGTTACAGCATATAACCATATGTTATTTGTGATTGCTTCAAATTTGGATCCACATGTCACAGGAAAATGTCATGTGGCTTTATTTACCACTTGTATATATAATGTGTGTGTATAATGGGGAATGTTTTCTTTTTTTTTTTTTTTTTTTTTGAGGTGGGGTTGCTTTTACTTATTTTTTTTCCCAAAACGTGGTCAGTACATTGTAGCCTTGTTCGTAGTTGATATTGAGTGTTAGCCTTTTCTTTTCATTATCTTTAGCCTTTTACTTAGATCTCTGAGTATGTTTAACACAAGAGTTTGGTAGGTTTCAGTGTGTGGTTGAATATGTTTGAATTGAGCTATGGTCAGAGAGATGTAATGCGAGTCTTCTTTATAAGCATATAGTGGTATGTCCAATATAATTATTCGGGAATTTGGTTTGATCAAAGCAGTTCCTTAAGGGACATATAAATTCATAAATAATATTTGTCCTCTGTAACGAAACTCATAAAAGAGGCATTGCTGTCCAAATACATCAATATATATATATATATATATATAGGAATTCAGAGCAGCATGAATCCATCCAGCGCTTAAATAACAACTCGAAAGTGACTGTTTGACCAACACAAGGACTAACCAAAATTCATGTTAAAAACATAAAAAAACAAATGAAAACTGCAGACAAAAGTTCATTTTTTCCATCAAGACCTTCATTTCTGTCATTCACTGCTACCAGCAAGCAGAGAATTTTTTTCTCCTGATGATGGCCATGTTGGCCGAAACTAGTGGAGGAATCTAACTGAAAGAATAGTGTATGAAGATTTTAATTTTTTAATATTTTTCATTGTTCAAAATATATATATATAAAAGTGACAAACTTTATATTTTTATTAATCCTATATGCTTATTTATGTAAAGATAAAAAACTGAGCAGTCTATTTTGAAAGTCAGAAAAATCTGTTTAAAATTATTATTCAACTTTGCTTGACCATCAATGCACTCTGTGACCTAGAGGTCCAAAGCACATCACGTCTAACAATGGTTTCCCCTAGGGGAATGCAGGCTTGAATCCTGTTGGGATGAGCATATTTTTCTCTAATACTCTTTCTTGAATATTCAAACCAGTAGACAAAAATAAACATACTCTTTAATAAATCAACAGATCGTCTACTCAAATACAAGTATTAACTTAAAAAAAGTAATAAAATATATACACACACACACACACACAAATTCCCAAGAGGATAGAATCCAAGTAGAACTTAATGTCCAGGACAGAGTAAGAATATGATATAAAAGGCTCAAACACTAATATTCCATGGTTATAATTTATTACATTGGAATCATAATTACGATCCAAATCATCAGACTACAAATTCCCAAAATTTTGAATTTGTAGGTTTCATGAATTGGATCGTGATTACAATTCCAATGTAATAAATTATAACCATGGAATATTAGTGTTTGAGCTTTCTATCTATCTATATATATATATACACACACACACACACACATTTTTTTTCTCTGTGGGTAAGAAACATTTTTGTTGAGTGCAATTAAAAGTAATTCTTATATTTTTTAATATGTAAATGCATATTACAAATTTATAAAATATTAATTAATTGAAAATGTTATGGTAAAAAGGAAAATCATATTAAATATAAGAATAATTAAAAACATGCTTTATCTATAAAGCACCTGTTTCTGTCATTTACTTTTCCTTGTACCTTATCTTGTTGACAGAAGAAATGTCAAGTGTTTTGTATAAATGTACTTTTTGGTCAAGACAGATTAATTTAGATCACACTCTAACTGATCAAGCAACCATCTAAAATTTTTTTTTTTTTTTTTATACAACTAACAATTACCCCTTCCCCACCTTTTTTTTTATATCATAAAGTGTGATTCAGATTTTTTAATGCAATGTCAAGAAAATAACTGAAATTTCTCTCATTATTTTAAGCATAAAGTTGATTAATGCTAAACATAACTTGGGTCTGTTTTTTTTTTTTTTTTTTTTTTTTTTTTTTTTATGTTACATGCATTCATCATGATGTAGATCAGGGGTTCTCAACCAGTCAGGAATCTCCCCACCCCGCCCCGCCCCGAGAGGGGTATACTGATTGGTAGACTCAAAATTTCGAACTCCCCAAGGCAGCACAACCCACAATGTGTATTGCTCTGTGCAACTGAGAGGTCATGCTGGGTTTTCTTTCTGCTAGCCCTTGTGTTTTTTTACCTCTCCAAAAATAATCCATGTAGATGTACTAACAGGGAAAGGAATGCAGATTTTCAGTAATATATGCATGTTATTTGGAATGCACCTTTTGAGTTGGACAATCTTGGAAAGGAAGGGGTGGATACCATCCTGACTTATGGTAAAAAGGGGGCATTAAGCAAAATAGGCTGAGTACCACGAACATAGATGATCATGTCTCTATAAATTTCCACCTCTTCTTCCCCCAGCTATGGGTTAATTAGTAAGACTTGTATCACTAAACCTTTATTATCTCACAACCCCTGCACCCCACTACCCAAAACTCCTACAATCTAAAAAAAATATTTTCTAACTTTAAATAACGTGGAAAAGAGCTGATAAACCATGGAAAACAATAGAATGATAGATCATGATAGAGCAGTGGTTTCCTGTTGCCTTCTCCACTGTTTGGAATTCCTTTTCTTTCTCTTAGACTGGTTACCTACTCAAGGCTTTAGAACCTTGCTATTTAAGACATCACTGGAAGATGGGGAGAGACTGACTCATGACTATTCTAAGGACATTAGTTTGAAAGTGGACACAATTGGAATTTGAACCCGGTTGTCAATCCCTCTTTACACTTTACTTGCTTATATCTGTTCCACTGTCTGTGCATACATTACCAAAATTATGTGATGCTAAAACAAAAAAGTGTAGTTTTGTTTTTAACCATATTTTCAATATTTAATCTCTTTTCATTGTCTTAGAGAACCTTTTTGTATGGCTAGTGCTAACCTCCAGGAGAGTGACTCTCTGCACCTTCTCAGGCTAACATTTTCCACTGACACAAATTGGGAAAATTGAATAATTTGCTAGGTCTGCTGCTAGGAAAGTTGGTTCACTGTGATATGCTAGACAATTTTTCTCTCCAGATTGCTGTCACATCTGGTCTAGTGCTTCTGTTATGTATTTAGAGATCCTTGTTAAATCCAAATAATCTGCAATGTTATTGGTTCTGACCTGGCATCTCTGCTTCAGTCACTTTCCCACAGCCATAACATAGCCCCCCCCCTCTTCCCGTGCCATTTCTATTAATCTTTTCATGGCAATTGTTCTGATGAACTTTGCTCTGTGTAACCTAGACTTTAGGAATTTAAATGCAGTGCTATATTGGTACTTAGGTTTCATTATTTTACAGTTGAATTGGCTAGCTATAACCATAAGTTCTTTGCTAACAGTTTCTTCTCTCACACTTCTCGCTTGTGGAACTTACTTCTGGCCTCTTGCTTTTCAATCAACTTTTTACTTAAATTTTTGAAGATCAATGGCAATCGTTATCTTCTGTCTTCTTAATTCCTGATTTTTATTGTTCTCTCTCCTTAATAATGTTTTTCTTTTTCTTGTATTTTTTCACATTCAGTAACCTTGTGTCTTAGTGGTTTTATATTCTTACTTGGGGTGAAATGATTGAAAAAAATGAGTTGTATTTGTAAGTGTTTTATTGACAATCTGTTCTATAATATAATGCAATATATATGACATAATATATTTCTGGATCACATAGCTTTATCTCCCCTTCTTAATTATATGTTTTGTTGTTAAGAGGAGGCATTACTTGACATCAAAAAGTAAACATTATGTGTTACCACGACAACAGAATATCTCATTAGTAAGTAACCAGGATCAGTTTGCTAATAAATTGCCTTTTATTTCTTTTGTTTTGTTTTAGCTTCTTTTGGATGCTTTTTACTTTTAATGATTTAAAAAGCAGAATTCTTTAACAGGAATAGAGGTTTATTGCTTGTTCCTGTTTTAGGATTGGATTTCGGGTTTATTCTAAAGTTTTCTTTCTCTTTCACTTCCAGTAACCCCTTGTGTCTTAGTGGCATTATTGCCTTGCTTGGGGTGAATTGATTTTATATATATATATATATATATATATATATATATATATATATATATATGTGTGTGTGTACATACTGGTAAATTAGATTTAGACATAATTACCACTGTTTTATTGTGTGTGTATTAAGTCTCTGAAATGGTAGCACAAATTCATACTCTTTGGAATAAATTAAAAAAAAAAAAAAAAAAAAATGGTGTCCACTGAAGCACATGTACACATAAAAATAATTTTTTAGTAATGAGATATATATATATATATATATATATATATATATATATATATATATATATATATATATATATATCTCATCAGAAAAACTTTGTCTGATCGCAAAAGCATGAAACCCAGGATTACAAACTAATATCCATACAACTGAATATGTTAATTCTATCACAGATATTGAGCACTTTCCACTTAATGCCATACACACACACACACGTGTGTGTGTGTGAATGTCAGTGTAACGCTTTTTCAACTCTACTCCTGGAGGTCATAGCTCAACATATCATATCATTTTGGAATCGGGCCAACTCTGTGAGCAAATTAAAAACATTTCAGGTCGGATCCAGTCCTACAATCCTGAAATTTTTGATTCTCAAGTTTTCATAACTGCAATTGTTTTTACCGAATATTGGGGAGGGGGCAATTTTTTTATGATAACAATTTATATTGCTTGAGAATAATTGAAATTAATTGTGAAATCAAGCGAAAGGCCCCCTTGAAATAAAAATAATTGTTTGTACAGAAAGTAAGGACTATGGACATCAAATTGTCTTAAAATTAAGTGGTGGAAGAAGAATTGTTGAACTTTTAAAAGGTAAGCTTAAATATTTATGTAATACTTAAATGTAGTGATCAATTTTAAGTGCTTCTGTAGTTTATTGTTGCTTCTGGCATCTACTTCCTACCTACCTACCATGATGAATGCCTCATTAAGAGCCCTCTGCGGGAGCTAACTTAAATACCGCCTAGATGTGCATGGAGATTAAAATTATTGGATGACTTGTCCAAAGTTCATGATTTTTTTTCTGTTTAGTTTAAGTACATTCAGCCAATGCAGACTCAAATTCTAGAGACGATTAAATGCAAAAAAAAAACAAGCCACCTTAAATAAAAAAATTTTCTCCACAGGAGATGGTATATTGAGGTGAGTGTAGGATACTTAATATGGATGATATTTAATACATATACAAAGATATCAATGAATATTTGATACCTGCTTTTCTGTTTTAACTGTTACGTATGTCCTGACTTTGAATGGAGGGTAATTCCAGCAATGTAAGAATGACAGGATTTAATCAACAAAATGTTTCCCATACTGACAACACTCGGTTATTGATAATGACTGGATCATTGAAAGTACTTGAACAAAACAAAAAAAAACAAACTTTGGACAGTTTATTCATAATTTCAATCCTGATATACATTGTCTTATTTGAAATATATATCATGTTGTTGGAATGTTAGCATTCTGATGATGTGTACCAGGTTTGACTGTCACTATGGTCGATTTGTCAAGGAGGTGATCTCTTGGTAATATTGGAAATAGGAAACAGACAATCTCCTGAATACCATAAGGTGACTCACACCCTTGCAAATGAAAATTAGTAGACAATACTGTTTGGAAGTCGGGGGCTGGGTGGTGTGCTAATATAAAGTCACAAGTCATTATGACTGAAGGTTTGAGTTTATTGGCCTTGTTCAACTGCTGATCACTCCAGATTCACTCAATGACAATCTGAAGCAATGCAGCATCACCTTTTCTTCCTGGGAAAACAAAGCGTCAGAGTAAAGAAGCTGGCGCCTGTCCTGCTTCTCATCTTTACAAAGCTTTGAATAAAACTGACTAACATTAGGATCAACTGCGTACAAATATTAAAGAAATGTGTCAGCATGCTGCTCCTATCAATGATAGTCCTCCCGGCCACTGTGGCTTTGTCACATGCAGTAAAGAAGACCCTGCTGTCCACTCACAGAAACTTGTGGCAATTGACTCTTAACCATTTGAGCAAAGTAGTTAAAGCACATGTTTGCAAAACACATGCAAGCCTTGGGAGACATGTGTCCATAACAGTTGAGCTTGAGCACCTCTTTAATTTGTCATCTCTGATGAGTGAGCCCACCATATATATATATATATATATATATATATATATATTCAAAATTATAACATATGCATGTTATAATATCACTACAAAAATTGCAATTTGTTTCTACCTGCACCAGCTCCGGACTTGGAGATGTGTATGTATATATATCTATAAAGGGCAGGATGTGTGTAACGAATGCATGGCTGCAATTTTTGACGGATTTGCACCAAAATTTACATGCGCATGCTCCAAGTTAGTGGGAAGGCCAAGACTGACTTTGCATTTCCCAACTCCCATCGATAGTGGAAATAATCGATATTTTTTTTTTTTTTTTTTTTCATTCTTCTACAGCAGTTTTCATGTAGTTTGCGGCCATTTTCTACTGGCTAGAGTGAGAGCCTATAGCTGGCTGCCACAAATAGGCAGGAAGATTCTATTGGCCAGTGTGAGAGCCAACAGCTGACTGACACAAATATTAACTAGCATGTTAGCGTGCAAAAAAAAAAATCGATAACTGCATTCGTCACAAGTGGGGAAAAATTAAAATCTGCATGGCACTTTACTCCAATTGGCTCATTCGCTTGCTTAAACTCGATGTTGATTCTGATTCCGCAGAACTGGGTTGGGTGTAATAAAGTATTTGTTGTTAACATTCTTTTATCATTCGGTTTTTCCAGTTAGGAGTCCTTGTTTAAAGCTGATTGTTTTGTATTCATTTTGTTCAGTTCTTTTTTTGTAACAGATTTAATGTTTAGTATAGAGCTTAGAAAAAATTCGCAGTGTGAGATAGGCAAGAAGTAAGGCATGTAGCAACATCAGCATAGCAAAGGGCACTCCTTTAAAGGCAAGGAAGGGCAAAAATATTTTAAGTGATAGCGATTACTGTATGAGTCGTATGATTTTTTTTTAATCCAGCACGGGCAACGCTGCTAGTGTGTGTGTGTAATATATATATACATATATATCTATATATATATAGAGAGAGAGAGAGAGAACAGTGATTAAGTCACTCTCTACAATGTAAATGCCTAGATAGTGGCTTAATTGCAAAGTCATCTATGGGAAATTTGTGCTCTGGCTCTTACAAAATTTCACCAATCCTGGCAGATCTTCTAATATCAGTGTGGAATACCAACTTACAAAAGTTGTGGAAAGAAAAAGACTAAATGAATTCGGCTAAATAAAAAAAAAAAAATTCTAAAGTTCCCAGCACTCCTTTGTCATGCGCATGTGCGGTCCTACCAACATAACAACTTTAGTCCAATGAAATTCTGAAAGAAGAAACATGTCACAAGTAAACGTTTTCTACAATGGCATAGAATTTCCTATAAAAACCTAGTAGAAATTTATGTTGACTACCCAGTTATTTTAAAACATGATATCACAGTTTGTCTTTGGGTAACAAATGTAAAATTTATAACCACTTGTGTTTCAATCCCCAACAGATAGCAGTCATATCTCGAGTTGAATCCTTTGAGTTGGCATTAAATCAGTCTTTACTATTTAATTTACATTGATTGGCCATTGGTTTTTTGTTAACCAGTCTTGTTACAAATTTTTAAAATTTATTGAATCTGGGAGATCTAATAAAATGGGTTTGTTTTTGTTTTTTTTTATTTTCTCTTATTTTTTTTGCAATTGTTTACAAGCCTATAAAACCATGGTGATAGTTACTATTTAAGTTGTCATTTATAGTTAAGTTTGCTTGCCGTATAATCTGCTTTGCATAATAAGTAATTTCTTTATATGGGAATCTTAAAGTTTGGAGCTGTTGCTAACATTCATGTGAGAGACCCATCCACCACTCAATGTTAACGTCAAGTGGTGGATGGGTCTCTCACATGAACTTTTAAAAATTCTGTTTTGCATTTTATTTGCTCTAACATTTCTTGAGCCTCATTAGTCCCCAAATTTGGGGATGGATCAAATTCTCTCTGCCTCCACATTGTCTTTAACTACTAAAACATTCACTTAGTCATAAAATAACTCCATGCATACACTTTGACTTACATAATAAATTCTAACGATATAACACTGTAAAATTGGAATTAACTGACTGTTACTGTTTAAAAAATAGTTTTCAGCATATATTTATATGGCATCCATCAGTCTTGAAAGATCATGGATCTGTGCCCGAAGAGTGCAGGGTTTCTTCTGAGAGATTGGTCTTTGCCTAGGCAGCATGTCTCCCCTCTCCATGCCAACAATGTTGTCCAAGGGAAAGGCAGAGGCCAATATAACTTGGCACAGGAGTTGCTAGAACAAAACATGACATCAGACAGTCTTAGGGTCTCTGGCTCCAGATTTGAACTCCTAGACTGCCCTACTATTTACCCATAGTGGGAGGTTTTGAATTCAGTTTTTCCTGCACCTAGACTGGTTGCCATGCAAAAGCTACAGAACCCAGTCTGTCCTGTTTTTTTTACCCACAGCTGGGGGTGGTGGTGGTGGTGGAAATGAATTCATACCTTTCCCCAAGAATATTAATACGTAAGTGAATGTAATGAACTTGACTGGAGTTTGAACTGAGCCCTCCGATTTTTCAATCTGAGGTACAGTACATTACTCCACTGTGTCTCCACATATATTTATGTGAACAATAAATCATGTGAATTTCAGCTTATAATGTCTACCCTAAAAGTATTGAAAATAAATTGTTTTAGACATTGTTTTTGGCCATAGAAACATTTAAATTTGATTAATACATATTCCATCCACATATTAATTTAATATTAATATAAGCTCCTTAATATTCTATAACCTACATCTGTTTTTCAATTGTTGATTTTTCTTCAATTCCTATTGTTTCAACTTAATACTACTTGTAGTAGTTTTTATTGCTTACAAAAGATCTTTGCTTGAATATTGTTTTCTATTCTCATATCCATCTTTTACTGATGGGCCATGAGTTTTCTATTTACTTAATATCTAGAGCAGTATTTATTGACATGTTTTTTTGTTTTTTTTTTAAACTTCAGGGCACACTTGAAGGAAAATTTAGTTATAAAATTTAAAATATGGAAATTTTGGTTTAGCATTTTGTAGTTAAGATTTTTTTTTTTTTTTTTTTTTTTTTTGAGGGGCTGATTTAAATCCCTTAAAGTTAAAAGGAAAAGGATTATCCACTCCTTACAGATTAAGGAATTTAGCATCCAGTTTAAAATACCAGGCAACAGATTGGTGTCTGTAGCTTTTTAAAAATTAAAGCTTTTTTTTTTTTTTTTTTTTTTTTTTTTTGATAATTCATTTCTCTTCTAACTTAGCACACTTGGCTACCTTTCAGGGTGCATTAGTGCAGAAACACTGATGTAGGAATACTGGGTAGGTTTTCATTAATTTAGTGTCTTTGAAAACTTTATTTTTATTTTTTTGTAACATGGGCAATAGTTTACATTTTAGAATATGAACAAGTGTCTTGGGTGAATATATTCTTTAGGGTATCCCAATTAAAAAAAGACAGCTTGTCTGAAAAGTAATTCTCTGCTTTTATCCTGAAACCATCAACAACTTTAAAAGGATCCATAATTTTACCTCAACCTCCCTCTTTGTTGTATTCTAAGTAGCGTTGGTTGACTATTCCCAGGAAGAATACAACTGCAAGTCCAGACTTCAGGTCCAACCGATGTAACTCTACATTCATCACTAAAAATTATATATGTACAATCAGTTTTCATTTCCTTCTTTGCCTGAATTTCATGTTTCTCTTTGCAATTTTTATTTAGAGATAGAAGTTTGTTGACTTTTGTCTCTTTTTTCACAGTCCTTAATGATCCATATCTTTTTTCTTGGTTTATATTCGCAACACCAATTTCAAATATTTTCTTGCTTGTCAATCCACTTTTTTATTTTTATCAAATTTTTATTTATGATATTCTTGAAGCCAATCTTTTTTTGTCAGTTTTTTAAATTTTATTTTTGATTGTGCTCTGATCTCTTGCAAATTTTTTTTTTTTTTTTTTCAATTTCCAGTGTTCTGTTCCCTCAATAACTTTACAATCTCTTGGTTCAATTTTGAGCTCCTGCCTTTCTTATGACCCATAGAAATCCTTATATGTCTGAAATAATGTCAGTAACTATATGACTCTATTTCCAATATAATGAATAACCCTCTAATTACATAATATCTCTCATTTATCAAATAAGTTGTTTTTATTTCTAATAAAAACGTATTATAACCAGAGACTGACATATAAAATTTATCATAAATAATCCTAAAATTTCTACTGATATCACTTAATATCAATTGTTAAAATTTTATGTTACATAATAAAATCTGAGATGGATGGAGTGGTTGCATTATTGGAGGGTTCGGCTGCAAATATATATATATATATACACGCACACATGCACACACACACACACACACACACACAGACATACATCAGTGGGGATGGAGGTCAGTACCAAGTGATGGCAGTGTTTCATGCTTGAATGCAGTATATGAAAATTGTGTTCAAGTATGAAATGGACTGGCAACACTTGGTACTGACCTCGGTGTCTACTCCTATATTTACATACACTATCCCTGATATTGAGAACTTTTACCCATAAATATGGACACTGAGGTCAGCACCAAGACTATCATGAGATTAGGATTAAGAGTATGTTTTTCTTACAACATTTGAGATACTCTGTCTATAGAGAGATATATAACTCATATGCAAGGTGATATTGGAAAGCACACAGACTGCACAAGCTTTGATAGTAATATTCAATGGAAATGCACATTCAGTTAACATTTATTAGTACCACACCAATTGAATCAGTCTGTCAATTAGTTTATGCTATCTACTCGTGTTCAATTATTATACAAGGTTTGCTAATGTAGTGTTGGAACGTCACTGTGATCCTTGCAATGGCTGACCAATTCAAACAACATGGCAGAATCAAATTTTGTGGCAAATGCTGATAATAACCAAGCCAGCTTGAAGATCGGGAAGGTGAAACTCCAGTTGCAGAGGAGATATTTGTTTCTTTTTAAAAAAGAAACATTCTTAGAACTGTTTGTCAGTTTATATAATAAACATGTCCTTAAATTGGTTAGAACTGGTCAACCTATTTTTTTGCCCCGTAACTGCTTTAAGTGAATGAAGATTATATATTCTCACACAAATCCAATAACACCTACCAAAATATCTAAAATTGTAGAATTCAACACCTGTCAAGACCAGCAGAGTCTTGTCACGAAAGTGCTCAATAAGAGCAAAAATTATCAATAAATCAAAGAATGTCCAAATATTTATCTAGGACTGATTTTAAAGTTTCATAGACATGCCACTCATCAGGGTCAGATAGAATTATTTTATTATTAACAGATCTCGTATTTATAGGCTATATTAGGAACACTAAATAAATTTTCAAATTTGAAATTTTGCTTTATGGGAATACAGCTAACCATGTGACATTCCAATACCCAAAATCTGCTCATTGTGACAATATTAAATTTAAATACTCTTACTTTTTAGCATTCTTTGATTTTATTGAAAAAAATATATATATATATATATATATATATATGTAGTCTTAAGATGTGCTATATTTATGGGATAAAGTGCTCAATATCAGATATAGAGCGTGTGTAAATATAAAAGTGAACATAGAAGTCAACACTTAGAGGCGAACGTCTGTTTCATGCTAGATGCAATTGTCAGGCTGCGAGGGCTGTTATTTTTCTCTGCTATTTATATATGTGAGTCAGTGGTGCAATGTGGGTAGTCTATTTTGGTGATTTTTATTTATTATATATATATATATATATATATATATATATATATATATATAATATAATAAAATTATAATATCTATACAAAAATTGCAATTTTGTTTCAAAACTACTGGTATCTCATCAAGTGATGGTGCTGATTGCAAAATAAAGGGTTTTATGAGTTCACAACACTGATAAGCCTTAGAAAATAAATCATTCCTTATGCAAGTCGATGTTTTTGCAATAAAATTGATATTAACCAAACAATATTGGGAAAATTTTCAAGACATTTTTTGCATTAAATGTTTAATGTGGTCACTGGATATAAAGTGGGGGATCGATTTCCTATTGTTATTAAGGAATAAATTGATCTTCCTAGAATTGCTGCAATGTCAGATTTTATTATGCAAGTCAAACTGGTTCTGGTTCAATTATCAGAGTTAAGCATTGTCGAGCCTTGGGGACACTGGGTACTCTAAGCAGTCTGAAATGTGTTTTGGATTTAAATAGCTCACAAAGAAAACAACAAATCTATTAAAAAATACAAGGAAACAATTTTGTAAAGATAATCTTGTATTAAGTTAAAATGCAATGATTAAGTTTTCATGTGACAAGAATATTGCTATTTGTATTGACCTCTAATTTGGATATTCACAAAGAAGAATGCTTATTGGTTTACAATCAGGGATATTCCTAACCTGGTATCAAAACTTCATTTTTCATAGACTGTTTAACTCGGTATAGTGCTGATTACTTGAAAGATCTGTTTTTTGTAGGGTCAGGGATATCCCTAATCTGGCACGCCCCCCCCCTTTTTTTTTCATATGTGATTGGGAGCAAAGATATCTTTCTCTGCTGCCTTTCTGTTTGGCTTGCTATCAGTTTTGAGGAGCTTCATGGGCCTAGCTGCAGCTACCTGCTGCTACTGACTCTCTTCTTTTGTTTTGGATTTATTGCATTCATCCCTGCACTTGGCCCTGTGTTTTGTTAGCTTGCACATGCTGACCAGGAAAACTGCACTTGTCTATTGCAATAGATCTCTCATCTTGGCTGGAGATATTGCAGCAGCGACAGGCACTTCACACCATTGTCTTTAGAAAAGGCTAAGGAATTTTTTTTTTTTTAACTCCTCCTCCACTTGCATTCCTTCTTCTCTTGATGCTGTAAAACGCAACATTTAATTGCCTTTTATTTTCTGTATTTTGGTAGGAATCACAAATGAATATGTTGCTTCAATTATTTGACAATTTTCTAACCACTTTGTAGTTTTGGTTTTATTTTAAAAGTAAGACATTTAATTTTTATTTATTTGAACCTCTTGCTGGGAATACAAGATTATAACAAAAATAATAGACTTAATTAAAAGGGACAAAAAAAAGGAAAACAACTCTGATAGTTTAATACAAAAGGAAATAGAAAATAACAGAATGAGCTAACTGCTGATTGCTCTGCACTTGTCAGATCTTGAATGTGGAAAGTAATATATTTGTGCACAACTGACTAAAAAGAAAATTTGAAGCAATAAAGACAATAACTGAAATAAAATAAACTAACCAGTTATCGCTCCTCATTTGTCAAGAAAGTAAAAAAAAATTTGTGCACAATTGACTAAAAAAAAAAAAAGGAAAATACACGTGTATCAGTAATATATTGAGACTGGTATATATTTTTATAAAATAAATGACATTCAGTCTTAACCATCTTTCCTTCTGTTTATTTTATTATGTTTTCTTTCATATTAGACAACTGTAGTCATTTTCCTCTTTTTGTCCCCCTTTTAATTATATCTCTTTGCTAAAATTTACTTATTTTTGCTTTGAGTTGGAATTAAGTTTGCTTAAAAAAAAAAAAAAAAAAACACCCAAAAAACAGATTATTTTTAGCCACTAAAACATTTACATCATGATTTTTATCTTAATCTGGATTTGTGATAATGAGCATCACCACTCTGTATTTTGATGTCATTTAAAATAGGGGGGGGGGGACAAAACGATGGTGATAATTATTGATATTTCATATGCAGGGTACCCATTAGCTCTGAAAACTTCTGTGTTAATCATTGTTGTTTTATCATATTGATGATTATAATTTTCATCTGGAGGTTGGTTGACGGTTGGTGAATTTGTTAGGTTAAGGACACCCAGTTAGTATCAGACTCACTATAGTTGTACTGATCTGTGAGTGTGAAACTAAATTGTTTTATAGTAAGGTGTCCAAGCTTAATTGAGGTGTGTGTTGTTTTTTTTTTTTTTTTTTTTTTTTTTTTTTAGCTGTGTCTCTTTAAGTCTTAGACTCTTCATAGATTCCTTTACTGTGAATTCCAACATTGGGGACTGAAAGACAAGGAGAAATTTAATTAATCTTTGCTCTTCGGCTTTGTTTGGCCATCAGTCTACAGTTGGTAGCCTTCAGAGAAGGAACAGGGAATGAGATAAATTTCTACTCCTGTTTAAAAGACTGGGGAGTAGTGTTAACCAGACAATAGCCAAACCTATCTGCTCCTATTGAAATTTGTTTAGTTGTATTGGCCATTATGTTTTAAGATGGAAGAGTCCAAGAATAACACTTGTTGCAGAGTGTCTAAGGCAATAAAAAGTGTCAGGAAGGGTGGCGGCGCGGACTACAGCACGATACTACCTCAGGGTTAGCCACTGGAAATTCCTGCAGAGACACATATCCATGCATGTCATGGCATTACAAGAACCCCAGTGTTGTACAACTGGTGATCAGAGCTGCCTCACTCGGCATTACTAGAGAGTTCAAGCTCCTTACCACCAGGCAGAATGCATGTAAGAAAATAAAGATAAAAGGAATGTGATTTTCTTAGAATGTATATAACCCACTACCTGGCTATAGAAGACTTTTGCTCTTCGGCTTTGGTTGGCAATCAGTCTAGGGGAAAGAGAACTTTAAATTAAAAATCTCCTTGCTGCAGAAACCACAGCATCGATGCCTAGTGAGTTGAGAGCTGTGACCTCTATACTCCTTCGTGGAATCTATGAGTGTAGATTGACATGAGGGTGTGAAATTATAACCCATTAGGACAAAAAGGGCTTCAGTAAATTTTTCCCTTAACCTTTATCACTCTGTGACTTCATTTGCTGTCGAAAAAATTTACCCTGTCACTGAAAGTGACTCTGATCCCTGAAGAATAGCATGTTTGAATTTCATAGTTGTGTTATCATATCCTGCTATGGCAACAGAATACAACCGAGTGAAATTAACAATAAAGATATTGCAATTGAGAGTCCTTGAAAAAGAATGCAGTGTGCTAATGGTTAAATTGAACAATGATCTTTAGATGACAAATACAGCTCAGTCAGTCACGGATATCTCTTTGGGTCCATTTCTGAACTGTGAATGATGCTTTTTTTTTATTTTTTAAATCAAATGCTATTATCGTGAAAGATGGAATCTAGCCTGGATTAGAGCCATCACAGGCATTCAAAATAAAATATTGAGTAGCAACTACAGACACTAGGCAATGCTCACAGTGGTCTTGCAAGCAAATATTTGCCATTTTTGGACCATTTCCTAAGTGATATGTTTTATATCTTGTCTGAAAATATACAGTCTCAAGATTTTATAACTGGTTTAACTTTGTCCTCAATCCAAGTGTTTGTCAAGTTATGATTATTTGAAATTATTCAAAACATGCATTTGTTTAATAGGCTTTTTTTTTCTTTAAGATAATCAGTTCTGGAGAGTTGCTTTCTTCTGTCTTGTTTTTGCTCAGGAAGTCATTCAAATGAATGTTATTAGAGACACGGGTTTAACTTGACACTCTTTTTCAAAAGTGACTTATATCGAGTGAGTTTTGGAGTCCCTTAAAAAAATTGTCAAGTCAACACAATTTTTTGCTGCATTTTTTTTTTTTTTTTTTTTTTTAAATCTTTAAATAATGCTAGCAAGAAATGCCTGATACAATATTTCTTTCTTCTTTTTAGTGTGAGGTTCCAAATATTAAAATAATTGAAATCTGAAAAATGTAAGAACATTATTCTCGGGGAGATATTTAAAACGTGCAAACTTCATTCCATATGTTAAATTGATTATTACCCCCTTTTGGGCACCACATGCTGAGTACCAAATATGAGTGTTTGACTTGATTTCTCTTGTATTTGTCAAAAAATCATAATCTAAACTGCTCTTATGTATTTTGGGACTGCTAAATAAATTTTGGGCATTTGAAATCCCCCAACCTCTAAAAAGTTTAAAGTGTGTTTAGATGCAAAATTGATGCGCTATTCAGGAATTTTGTCCTAAACCCTTATTTTTTAATTTTTTTTTTTTTAATTAGAAATGTGACAGTTTTGTTTTAATCTCCCTTTTAAGTACAAATAATATTAATCCAGTTCTATAATTGAGCTGAAAATCATTCCTGGCACTCAAAAACCACAAATGTCTACTTGACTTCATTGTGTGAGCCCACTGTGATATATAGTTAAATTTCTTCATAAATCTCAATATTATAAATTCTTTTACCAGAAAAACAAAAAAAAAAAAAAAGTCCAAATTGGTTAAATGCAAAATTCATGCCTTTTTGGGAAATTTTGGCTCTTTACTGCAGACCAGTATAAGCAAACCCTTATTTTTTTAATTAGAAATGTGAAAGTTTTGCTTTAATCATTCTCAGTACAAATAACATTAATACAATTCTATAATTTAGCTGAAAACCTTTCATTGGGCTCATAAATCACAAATGTCTGCTTGGTTTTATTGTGCATGCTCACTGTGATTTAACTCTTGGTACAATAAATAAATCGTCTACTGTTAATTCTAAGAGACTGTTGAGGGTCATTAATATTACAAGTGTCAAATTGTCTCTATAAGCATATATAAACTATCCATATAGCGGCTTTGGAGAAATTTTGTAAAACAAGAAAATATATTTCTAATCTCCAAAGAATTTCTATCACTAAATGATGCCAAGTATGCGATTGTGATAATGCCTTGTTGTTAAGAGAAGGGAGGATTTTTTTTTTTTTTTTTTTTTTTTCTTGGTTGCAGTAACTGGGTGCCATTCTCAGCATTCATGCTCTACAGGTCAGGGCAAATTCCTCGTTCTTGTAAGGAGTATTGTTTTTCTCCTTCCTGTGTAATAGGCTTAGTTCTTGTCAAAGTAGGCGGCGGGCCTGATACCAAAAGTTAAGGCAGCATATATAACATAGTACTTTCAAAGAAATTTCTTGTTACCACCACCCAGTTTGGAGATTTGGCATTTTTGTACACCTGTGCTTAAATATTTGGAATCTAATTTAGTGAAACACCACCCCTATTTTTAATTGGTTATATACTCATGATCAATAGGCTTGTGTTATGAGGACAAATTCTGCAACTGGTGGATTTGAGATAACCCTTAAGCAAATAATCTTATATTCAGGGGCTGTGAGTTGGTACCAGATCTAGGGCCAGTGGATGGCTTAAGTTTGCTTCTGAAAATGTCAAATAGATACTATCTTGTAAAATTATATTAAATTAATATGAATTTGATTCTGATTGATTACCCATCAACAATTGTTCCTTGTTTTTGGTGGCACTTTGATGTGGTGTAATACTTAGCAAGCTTGTCACTAAGTCAATTACAACTGAATAGTGAATTTGATCTCCACTGGGTGCCCCATACTTTCGGCCTTGTGGCACTCTAAGCTATGCTTAGAAAATTAACTTATTCAATGTTTTTGGAGGGTTAGTCTCTACAATTTTTATAATTTGTATTTTTTTTTTTTTTTTGATCTTATCAGAAATTAAAAATGCAAATAACAATCTAAGTTGTCTCTCTCACTTTGTTTCACCATTGCAATAGGTAAAATATCATTATTTTCCGACTGTTTCTAGTAATCTAAATACTGTTGTGATCAGAACAGTTCTTGAAACTGCTTAAAATATCATATTATGCCTCCCAAAGCAGACACTGCAACAAGCAGTGTCTGTTTTCATTTCATGTAATTTTGCCTCTACACTTCAATACACAATATTTTGCCTTTTTATTTGATTGTTTACATCAAACTGATTTTCATTAACAAGCAGTAAAAATAAAAATGTTAAATGTTGCTTTCTTAATGCACCATATACCAAAGTATTCCAAATTTCAATAGACTAGGGTAATATCCTGGATTTTAGTATTGACCCCTCTCTTGGTCACAAAGAAGTCAAAGTTAGTGAAAACTGTTGATATTCAAGCTGTCATCTTAGCATTGTTTGTTATCATGTGATCTTGTCAAATAATAGTCAGGTTTTTTAGATGTTTGACTGGCTCTGTATATTAGCTTTTTTTTTTTTTTTTTTTTTTTTTTTCTCGGAAAATTTTACCTTTTGAAAATCTCTTAAAGGTTTTTATTTTGTCAGCATGTTTTTTTTTTTTTTTAAACAAGCCTGTCGTTGCCAGGATTAAAATAGCTTTGGCAAACGGGAAAATGAACTGTTTAGGGAATGAAATGGGATTAACCTTGAATGCAAAATCTCTTTTAGAACCAGTTCTAAATAAATCTTGGGGAGCTTTTGTGCATGAGAGTTCAAGTGAAGCATCTGCTTGGGATCAAAGTGTAGTATCTTTTTTTTTTTTTTTTTTTTTTTTTTTTCTACTGAAAAACTAGGTAGTCTTTTTATTTTGCTTCTCTGAAAAGAAAATTTCTTTTAAAATGTCAATCTGACACAAAGTTAAAGTAAAACGGAATATTACAATAAAAATACTGATAAATTTCATCAGTGAAGCTGAAAATCAAAGCCATTTGTTCTGAAATGTGACTGTGTCTGGAAAGCGCCTCTGTCCCAAATTTTCATTTGGTTTGAAAATGGGGTTCAACTTATATTTTTGAAAGTGTATCAGCAGCTTTCATTCATTTCAATCTCCAGAAATTGAGAGAGACAATTCCAGTTGAGCAAAGGCCAGTATTTGTTTGTTAAATGCAATCAAGATCGCTGCCTTCCAGACATTTTAAATTTCCTATTGCTCGTCCGTTCACTCATCTCAAAGCAACTTCTTTATCTAGTTAAATTGTTGGAACATTTTCGCTGCCATATACCTTTTACCACTTGTTCATCATGAGATTTCAGTTTTTAAGATTTAGGTAGTTCGGGCTGTTATCAGTATGTCTGCTGTCATGTTGGATAAGTGTTAAAAAGTAGTTTTCATAATCTGTCCATTTTCTCGACAATATTGAATATTGACATTGAGTCTGGAAACCACAAGTATATTTTATCAAATCTTATTAAGTGCTAACTGGTGGAACTAAGGAACTACATTAGATCCATCAGTTATAACCGTCACGTCATTCCATGCACATTGTAGGGAACCACCCTCATTCTCTCTGTATTCCATTGGTGAGATGTAAGTTCCCCTCTTCCCATGAAACCCTGCTTGGTGGAATCTATTCTCAAGAGGATGCATCTCCAATTACTACAATCTTAACCTGTTCACGTCTAGGATCAAACGTTATCATTCCCACATATCTCCTGCGCCTTTTATTCTGTAACCCTCTACCTCGGGTGGCTCTTGCGCTTGTGAAGAGTGAACATCATTGAAAAAAAAAAAAAAAATTCTTTACTCTTAAAATTTTATTGTATTTAGATGGATGGAAAAATGATTCTTTGAGTAACTTGTCATTGGCTTTGGCCAACTATAGTTTTAATCAAAAGACCAACAAAAATTCCATTGGTTTTTATCCCATTTTTTTGCAAATGACAATTTCTTTTGTGTGCCAAGTCCTTTCAGGATGTTGACAGTCATAGCTCTGCATAACATCCTGTATTTTGTGGTTCTAACTAATTTTTCGCCCATTATCATCCCCCCTCTTTTTTTTTTTTTCTTTTTGTTATCCATTAACATCTACTCAGTAGGTAGATTGCTTGCTGTTTTTCTCTCTTTTTTTTTTTTTTTTTTATATCAATTCACTCCAAGAAAGGTGATAATGCCACTATGACACAAGGTGTTACTGGGAGTGAAAGAGAATAAGAAAACTTTAGAATGAACCAGAAACACAATACTAAAAATGAAACTAGGGATAAATCTCTCCTCCTATTCAAAAGACCGAGGAGGAGTGTGAAACAAACTGTAGCCGAACCTCTCTATTCCTTTTAAATTAGATTTTGAATAAGCCACCATAAAAGTTGTTGAGTAGCTATACAGACTTGTTCCTCTCTCTGACCTAAAAACTGATTATTTTATTGAGGGTGAGGAAAAAAAAAAAAAAAAAAAAAATATGGACACATGTTGATTCATTGTTTGTTTTACTTAAAACAAAACTATGAATTTTCATTGATGGACATAAGAATGTAATCCCAAAAGCCTTTCTTTAGCAGGTTTAGGTGTTTCTCTTGCAATCTGATACCAATATGTTGGCGTTCTCTGTAAACATTATTTTGATTTTGTATCCAGTTAAAAACAATAAAATTTTGGCAATTTTGAACTTTTGTACCTGTGAAAAAATTGTCAAAAGGACAGTTTTTCCTTTGACATCACTATTATTTTAACTACTTTCACTCCTCAACAATGCTTATTAAAATGATGATTAGAATTGTAATAAAACCTAAACACACGATGAAAGTGAATTTATACATTTTCTTGAGAACTTACAACAAAAATATTAAACACTGCTAGGTTGTTTATTTACTAGAATAATTTTATATTTATGAAATTCTAAAAACTAATACTATTAAAACTAATGCAATATTTATCATTGACTAATTTATAAAGAAATAAATAGGAAGAAAAAATTATAATTAATAAAATATGTGGATCAACTATAAGGAAATCCTTATTATTTACCATTAGCCTAGAAGCCACCCTCTGGGCGGAATTTAGGCTAGCTCCTGTGGAGGGCTTTTGCATCTTTGGCCTCTTATCTTCAGTGTCCTATGTAGGTAAAAGTTATTAGAATTTAGAAATAAAATTATTTTATCTCAATTCGGCATAATCTTTCTTCGTATACACAACCGATCTCTGTAGTTTACATTTATTTTGCATGCAATTTTTATTTTTTCAAATCACCATTCCTTAAAAATCTCTTCATGTAAAGTCACTCAAAAGACATTACGGAACCTGAACTATGTAATAATTCAAATACTTCAAAGTATGCATGCTAGAAAAAGAAAAAAAAAAAACATTATTGTGTCCCACTTATGTTTTAATTAGTTTAATCAGATAATATGAATTGCAATTGTGTTGAAAAGTGAAATTAAAGTTAAACTTTTTAAGAAAGAATTGTTTTTAAACCTTTCACTCTGTTCGATATATAAATTTAAATTAGTTTTTAATCACGTGTAACTACAATAGTTGTTACCTGTTGTTTATGATTTGCTGAGATCAAAAAACAAACACTCATACACTGCTCTTTATTTATATAGATTTTATAATGTTCAAATTTAGCCACTGTTTTGCCAAACATTCCAATAAATAATATAAATAAACAATCTAATTAATAATTATTTAATCATTTGCTATATTGATTGGCCTGAGAAAAAAGATTGAAGCCTTGATTTTTGAACATTTAAATAATAATCAAAATTTGCAATCACAATAAAAACTTGAAATCTATGCAATTTTGAAAGCATGAAACATATACTAAATAACTATTCTTCATATCTAAATTGGTTGAACAGCTGCAGAAATTGTATAGATAATTATTTTGTTGAAAAATTCTCACTGGACACATTTTAACCCTTATCCAAGGTTAGTGAATTTAATATGTTCTTATTTTGGAATACTTATCCTCAATATATCTTTATTGTCAGGGTTCACTTTATAATTGTTGAATTTCAATGAAAAACAGTGGAAATAGCTTATATTCATTGCTATAATATTGAATAAAATATAAAAACTTTGGAATCAAATGTAACCATTTCTTTAAATAGCCTTTACTTTTGGTATGTTGTTGGGGTGGGCTTGTTTACCCACCTAAGATGCTCAAGATTAAGTTGTGATTTAAAATTTTCAAAATAAATTGTTTTCTTGGGGAATAAGATTTTATTAGTGGGTAATAAAAAATACACTTTTGAGGAAAAGCTACAACTTGTTAAGTATTGTAGTTTTAAGTTTGAAATGTGAAGAAGGTAGTTTTAGGTTCAAAATGCAAAAAATAAAAAAAAATGACATTTGTTAAAGTGATTAAAATTGTTCAGAAATAAATGATTTACTAGTAGAAACTTATTGTAGTCATTATTGCAAAAAAGTTTTATTTTTAAATTGGGTTGTACAGTGGTTTTATTATTGACTGGATTTTGCTAAACTTTTTTTTTTTTTTTTTTTTTATAAATTGTATTTTCTTGTATATCTTTGGTTTTTCAAAGGTGGAGCAATTTTGCAAATTCAGATTTGGTATTCAACATTAACTAGCATTTAAAGACCGTTGAAATTTCTAGGACACATAAGGAAAGAAGGATTGAAGAATTTGACACTCACATGGCATATAGCAAGAGGGACAGAGGAAAGCAATGAACAACCTACGCAATGAGCTTGTAGATAGCTGATAGAATGGAATTGGAGGGGGTGATAGGAAGACACCTTAATAAGAGCTACAAAGGATATGAAGTCGTGGAGAACCATAATCACCCACATCATGAAAGAACATGAAACAGAAGACCCAGAATTCATTAGAATTAAAAAAATAAATTTGTCCAGATTACATTTAACCCCTTTTCTATATGTCTGTTTTAATTTGACATTTTGATTTTCTTCATGGTACTCCAGTTTTGTCATAAGTTGTAGTTCCATATAAGCCTTGAAAAACTTATTTTGCTGAAAAATTGTTTTAAGAGAAAGATTTTATAAATTTCAACTGAGAGCAGTACTGGCTACTTGGTCAATGAATGCCAAATGTTACCTTGTAAGAAACGACTAATATTGCTATTACACACATGCAAAAATACCTCTCTATCCAAAAATGCTAAAAAAATGTTTTTTCCGTATTTTGAAGTACAATCGTACATGGAATAAAATAAGACCAGAAGTCTCTTTATGTATCCAACTACAGGGTCCCATACTTCAGATAGATATTTTATCGGAATGCAATTGACATGAAAATGTAAGCAAATTTCAGGTCATAACTTGTGAACTCTTGATTTAATTGGTGAATTCTTTAGAGATGAAGATGAAATTTTCAGATTTTTTATTTCTCTAGGTTAGGTATCACCACCTGAAATTTCATCCAGGTCACCATTGGTGGAGTAGATCTGGAATGAACCACATAGATAAAACTCTAAATTCTTAGTAAGCAGAATGGTTGGAAAAAAGAATGTCAAATTTGTGTATTTCCAACATTAAATATTAAAATTTGATGTCTGTTTCATATCTGTAACCTGCAGAAATCTAAAACAACCATTTTATTTCACATTAAATTTTGAGAATTATAAATACTTTTTGGAACAGCTTTTGATTTTAAAAAATTATTTTTTCTTAGGAATTATTATCTTGAAGTTGTTCTCCTGTGATAGATGTATACACTTAGTTTAGCCTGGAACAAAGTCATTATAGTAGGAGCTCTCATTGCAGTCCAAGATGCAACTTGGCAGTTTGAGACTAGTTGCTCTATGACGTGCATCCATATGACAGTATATGTTTGTGAGTAATTAATCTTTTTGTTGGGGTGGGGATTTTTTGTGAAAATAACTGTTTAAAAATGTATAGCTTCCCTCAAAACCTAAAACCTAATATTCTATAGAGTAGTTCATATGGCAACTCGATTTTCAAATTTTTTAATTTTTTTTCATATTGTTTCTATCTTAACTACAGAGGCAGCCTTCACAAAAATGGCCTGTTGATAAGTCTGTTTGTATTTCTGGATGTTGTCCAAGAACTCTGGAATCTCGTGCCCCACATTCATCATCTCAGGAATTGCTTGCAAGGAGTAGCAGTGAAAATAGTTCTCGTTGCCTTATCTTACTTTCTTAATAATTGACCAAAATTAGAGTGCAAGATGACAAGGAATTCTCTTCAGCAGCTGTCTGGCTTTTTCTATCCTGGATTTGAAGAAATTCAAATGTATAACTTAGAAAAATTTCCAATAATTATTCTACTCTGTAGCATACAACATGACATGGTAGGTGGTGGCACGTATTGTGAAGTGAGTTTAAGATTAGAACCTTTTGGCTGTAAGATTCAAAATAATAATTTGAATCTGGATCCAGGACTGAAGAAGAAAAAAAAAAAATTATTTTGATTGAATATTTTGTAGATATTTTTTGTTAGTACCTCACCAAGCACTAGCATTCATATTTTAAAATATGGAAGCCAAAAAAGGAATTTTTTTTTTTTTTTTTTCCTGCTAATGTTGGATAAAATTTTTAACAGCTATTTTATTCTGGAGAATCATTTCCACCTTTTCTATTAAATTATGAGTCTTTTACTTGGGTTTGAAATCAGTTTTCAAATTTTTACAGTTTTGCTTGAAGAAAATTTGAAATAAAAAATAAAAATAAATAAAAATAAATAAAAAAGTTAGCAATATAGAGCATATAGTATTTTGGCCATTTTTTTTTTTTTTTTTTTTTTTTTTTTTTTGTCATTCTTCACAGGGCTAAAATTTCCATAACCTGTGGGAATTGGTATATTAAGTTTTTCATTATTCCTTCTCTTGGGAATAGGGGCATGTTTTTTCAAGATGGGGAATGTGTTTTGTGTGAAAGGAAAATGCAACTGATTTTTTTTTTTTTTTTTTTGTGCTTCTGTAATTTAAAAGAGCTAGTTTTGTATGCCATTTTAATTCATGTCTCTATCACCTCAAAACAACACAGGGCATATAATTTTGAATTATATTCATTCTTTACTTTGACAAAGCTTGACAATCCCCACATAGATGTTGGCATGTCAGATATGACTCTACTGTTGAATGCTTTTTTTTTTTTTTTTTTTTTTTTTTTTTTTAATAACTTGATCTCAGTCTTATATTAGTATTTATTTTGTATGGTAAGTTAGAGAATGCTCCCTTTTTAATATAGTATGGGGGTGCTATCTTGTAATGAGGTAGGGTTTGAAGCTTTAGGTTACAGTTCCCTTTGTGACTCTGTCATGAAACCATAGCTACCCTATATCGAAACTGCAGCTGATGGTATTTTTGGAAGATAGAAAGAATTGAAGAATAAAGCTAAAATTTTTACTGATCTGTGAACCATTGATGTGTTAATATGGACAGGGAATATGGCAAACAAGATATTGTTCCTCTTTGCTTGTCAAAACAATGTCTGCTATAACCCTTGTAGGTCATGTTAAATAGCTGCTAATGACTTGCTTCTTCAAAAAGGAATGAAAAATTAATCTTTGCTCTCCATAACTGACCATTTTCCCCACAAGCTTGCATTGTAGTTGGGTAAATATTTTCTTCCCTGCTCTCCAGTTTAAAGATGTGTGTGTAAACTAATCTCCCCACCTATGAATCAAAGTTTTACTTAAAATCTTTCCTTTAGGTGTGGTAGTTGTATTACAGACTGTGATGAATACATGGTTGAAGACCTTGGGATGGACAACAAATATTGGTTTTGTATTATTTAGACTATTGTCCTCATCTTTGTTGCCATATTTATCACAACATTTTGGCCATTGTATGCTCCGGCCTTCTTCAGGTGGTTGGAATGTTGAACTGAACCCTTTATTTCACTCGCTGGGGTAGACTGTTCTAGTTTCATGTGCCATGTTTAAGGACGATAGTCCAAATAATGTAAATAGTGTACATAATACCTCATCTCGGAAATATAGACCAATACTGAAATATTGGTTTTATAAATAGAAGGCAAACTAGGACAGATTTTATAAATAGAAGGCAAACTAGGACAGATTTTATAAATAGAAGGCAAAGCAGGACAGATGGCAAAATTCTAAAGAATATGACAAGTTAATGCTTTTACAAATTTGGATATGAATTTTACAAAAATGAAATACTGTATTTTTCTTTCTCTTTTTATCCATAATAGTATTTAGTTTTGAAGTTTAGAGCACTGATTTCCAGTAGCCAACTACTGAACTGTTATTATTAATACTAATAACTGTAACAGTTCTATTGGCATTGGCAATATTTGGGGTTGGGTAAGAGCCTAAAATAATTCAAGAAATTTTTTTTTTTTTTTTTTTTTTTTTTGATAACTTGATCTTAGGCTTATATTGGTATTTATTTTTCATCAGAACTGAAAGAATGTTCACTCTTCCCTTTTTAATATAGTGTGGGGTGCTATCTGGTGAATGAGGTGGGAGTTTGAAACCTTAGGTTAAGGTTCCTTTTGTAACTCACTGTGTGGATTGACAATAGTGTTGGTTGAGGTTTCAGTCTTAATAAGGTGGATTTTTAAAATAAAAAAAAAAAAAAAAAATTTGATTCACATGGAAGTTCTACCAAGCTTTAGTAGGGGACAGAAAAAATGTGTTTCTCCAATTTTCTAATTAAAGAAAACCAGCTCACCTCAAAAAAGCCTGGCATTTGAACACAAATTATGGGTACCTGTGGAGGAATCCTCAACTTTGAACCAGCATCTAAAATGTACAACTATCTCAGCCCTAAGGTGGCCCCACATCAGCACTTAAAATTGTAATGTTTTGAGAATTCTCAAACTTAAAGATATTTGTCAAAGCATAGCACTAGTCAAGAAGGGCCAAAATTAGTTAAGAAAAATTAGTACAAGCATCCCCACCTCCTGCGTTCCAATCCCCAGTGGATGTCTAAAAGTGTAAACAGTATTATCCTTACCATTTTAGAAACACACACACACTTTTTTTCTGCATCTATTTATAAATTAGTCACAACAGAAAATTAATAACTGTCTAATAATCATTATTATTGGTCCAGTGACTGGGTGTGGTTGTAGGGTTGTTGCACAATTGTGAGCACCTGACCAGTTTATTCTACATATCTGAGTTGAAAGCAGAAGGGGCATTCATTAAAAGATAGCATGTCTTTGACAAGTAAGCCTGATTGAGCCTGAGCTACTTGAAGTCAAATTACAGCTGATGTCTTCCATCATGAAGGCTCACATTGGTCATGATCATGTGGTTGTTGATTCCATTGGGGCAATTCTCTGCCCTGGCCATTGACTTCAGTCTAGGAAGCCCACTGCCCAGCAATGGTGCATCAACACTGCACTGGCTGCATACATAGCTATGGAGCCCAGTCTATTCCATTGTGTTAAATGGCCATCAAACCTATAAGAAGTTCCATCTGCCCTCTAGCAGGCCTTGTTTTTAATCTTGATGGATGTCCAGTCACCCTGTTGACCAGAAAAGCCTAGTGGAGGCACTGCTTTACTTGCTGATGTCCCATCCATAGGCAGGTAGTACTGGGTTACTTAGTACTACAAACACTCATAGAGTGACCGGTCATAAAATAAAGTACTTGTCGGAATAAGGGATTTTATTTTCTTTTTATTGAGAGCTTTCACTTTTCTTTTTTTTCTTTTCTATATTTTTTTTTTTTTTTTTTTTTTTTTACTGTTATTACTACTCTTTGAGTTGACAAAGGGTAACTGATACTGTGAAAAGGGAGACTACAGGTAAAGCTCTTACACTTGGTTCCATGCTGCTTAAAACTGATTGTAGATCTCCCATTTTGTAATTTGCAGGTGGCCTCTTTTAGTAAGAGGCTGTGTAATTGCGTTGAAACCACATTTAGCCATAAAGGAAGTTGAAAAGCAATGAAGAAAAGTTTGATAGATTCTTTAAATGCTTTTCAGAAATTCCCTTTTGTAGCCAATATTGAATAATACTTAGAAAATTTAAAAAGGTGGATAAATGCCCAGTGCACCTCCCCACCATGAAATAAAAACTCCCAATGTCCCCCCCCCCTTTCAGCATAATGGAGCCAACAAGGGGGTGCTAGTGCCAACGTCGGGAAACACTGATGTAGACTCCCAACTGGATATTGGGCACCTAAAACAATGTCTGAATAGGAGTGATGACCACTGAGGATGTGTCATTCATGGACACTCCATCCAAAATGTATTAACGGCTGAACACTACTCCCTTACCCCAATACTCAAAAATATCTCAAGTTTTGTGCAACTATTGAGCTCACGTGACTATCTTTTCTACATATCTGGTAGAGCCTTGCTTTAGTCATGGGCATTATTTACTAAGCAAACAGGAAGACTTTGAACAATGTAGTGATTTTTCAGCTTCAGTTCACAAACCTGCAACAATATTTTCGATCTTCTCCATGTCCACCAAACCTGTCCTTTCTAATCTATTATAAAGTAATTCACGCACTGAAAGTGCATTTGCATTCATGGCTGACTGATTTTTGTCTCATATAAATTGCATTAAACATTGGCAAATTTAATTTTTGGCTCTACTATTTATATATGCTGGTCAATGGTGCATTATGGGTATAGAGATCTATTGTATTATCCTAATGGTTCTTTGTGTAACCCATTAAGTTCTTTAGGATTTCATCAGACTAAGTTTGATGCAACTACACATCACATAAAAAACATCTAAATGAAACCAGCTAGATTATAAACTCAAAACACATTAAAACAAAACAAAAAAAATGTTTAAATTTAAAATTCTTAGCATCTCTTGTTTGTGCACATGTGTAGTCACATCAACGTAAATGAAACACGTCACATGAAAACCTTTTCTACTTTACATCTCCCCCCCCCCCAAATTGTTCTTTATATATAAAAATGTCTATATAGTCTTTTATGTAGAGTTAAAATGAAAATAACCATTAAAACTACCCTACAAAGAAAATTAATTTTTTTTTTTTTTTTTAGGTGTTTTTGGCCTGTTTGGTGTAAATGTTAGTGCAACTTTCCCCCCCACCATTTAAGCGTTAAATTACTATTCTGTTCAAATTATAGTACTCCTCATAAATGCTTAGTGGCCCCTTGAGAATCCATAGCTTCTCCGAGGAGACGTTATTGCCCACATTTAGAATAACTGGTCTTAGCTGTCAATAAAGATGGCTGAGATGATTCCTGTTTTGTGCTGGTATCGGTGAAGATTGTTTGGGCCTAAATAAAATGCCAACTTTTCAAAAGCTGATTATTTTATTCTCTTGAAGTTGGCAGGCATATTCCACTTGGAAGATTGGTGCAACACAATCTTATCTTTTATTCTCTCTCCATTTAGCTTTGAGCCATAATTCAATTAAGCTTAATAAGTATGAAGACCTGCAAAGATTTTTCTCTAATAGTTATTGCTGAAATTCCATTTTGAGTAAAACCTCTGTTTAATGTCAAGTCATTTTCTATTAAAAAAATTTATATGATAATATTTTCTTTGGAAGCACTAATTATCACCAAGCTTAATTACTATTAAAGTTTTGTCATTGGTATGTTACTATGCTGATTCTTTGATTATTCATACAACAGTCCCATTCAGTAACCCTCTACTTTGAATGGCCCTTGAGTTTTGTATTGGGGGAGTGAGGCGGAATCTAAAAAAAATTAAAGAAAAATAATTTTGTAATTAGTAGTTAATATCCTTGGAATTATCTCTTTTAGAAAGTATCACTACCTTGTTAATTTATACTTGCTTTTTAGTCCCCCAAATTATAACATTTTAACAGTATTGTGCTAACAAAAATGAAGCTGTGATGTGCCACTTTTGTTGTGTAACAGTAACCAACATGGGAAATGCAATTATTATGAGAGGGTGTTGAAAATTTCTTAATCTGACTAAGATGAGATTTAAAAAAAAAAAAAAAATTTTGGAAATGAGTTGGGCTGAGAACTCTGCAGCATCCTCTTGTATAAAATATAGATAACTTCCAAAAGCCTCATCTTGGATTTATTCTGCTTCATCCTCATCATCATAGTAGCAAAATGAAATAATCCAACCATTTACTTTTGATACAGCTCTGAAATTAAACAAATCAGGCTGAATAATTGTAATAAATTTTAAAGTTGAAATGCTTTTCATTTATCATCTACTGAATGAAAATGTACATGAAAGGGTTCAGAGAACTTAAATCCTGTCTCTTTTATTTTATTTATCTTCCAATTATGATTCAAATCTCTTCAGCATGTTTGTTGCTGATAAGAGGAATTTATTCTGGATGAAAAGTGGAGGGGGGGGAATGTTGAGCAAGCTCATTTTGTTCATTAGACACCCCAGCACCATTACCACACACTTAGGGTCTCCTGCCTGATTTTGCTAAGCTTTGTAATCTATATTATAAAAGAAAAAGAACTAATTCTTTGTCTGTTGTATGTGAATAACTGACATGTGATTGTGCCATTTAATGTATACACACAACACACTTGCACAATTTCAGTTGGAAATAAACATTGAAATAATACATTTGACTCCAACTCGTTTGGACACCCTCTAACCTGTGCTAAGCAATAAAGTCAATGTTAGAGATCTTTAAAAAAATTATTTTTTTTAAACTCTAAAACATCAGACGATTATAAGGTTTTATTGAATATTTTTGGAAATAATAAAATTACACCAGTCGACATTTTTTTCTGAGACCCAAATGTTGTTGGGCAATGGGCACATGTTTCTGGGCTATTTTTTCATGCTGAATCTGAAGATCAAGTCCATTTTCCCCCATCACATCACATTTTCTCAGTACAGATAATTTTTATTTTTCTTAAAATAGGCCAAAATACCCATTTAACTGTGATATGCCAGGGCCAAGTAGAATGAACCTTAAACATTTTCAGGTTAGAATAACTTATAAAAGAAAGTATCCCAATAACTTAAAGAATACATTTTCAGTTCCAAAAAGGTTTTCAGGAAAATCTCACCCAAAATTAAATTAAGGCAAACATGTGTCATCAAATTTTGAATCAAAACGGATGAGGATACAAAGGAATGAAAAATAAATTCATTTTTGTCCATCCAACGGTATAAATCTTCTCTTAGAAAATTTATACTGCTTTTGAAACAGTTAATTTATTTATTTATTTTTTTTTTATTTTTTTTTTTTTCTTGATGCTCCAGCAGAAATTGGCCATCATGTTAACACCCCATCTGCAAAGTCCCTAGTTGGCTATGCCTATCTAGTGTTTGGTGGCTATTTTAAGTGCTGATAAAAAAATTCTAATCTTGCTAGTCTCAAATACACTCGCCTAGCACCCTAACAACCCTCATTTATTGATGTTCCTATGCATGTTATACAGAGACTGCATGACAATATCAGACTTCCGTAAATTCAAGTGATATGATAAAATCTTATGATAGCTTCAGGTTTAAAGTGAAAACTACTAATAAAAACTAAAATTGAAGAGCTTCTATGAAAAAATAGAGAAGAAACACAAATCACAAAGTTTTAACAAGCTAAGAACATTGATGGCACAAGAACATTTTCCATTTTCATAAAATCAAGCATTTTCAGGTCAGCTTATCTGAACTGAAATAGCTTAGAATTCATTTTGAAAGTTATTTGGATACTTTTTCTTGAATAATAAGTCAGTTTAACATGAAACTAAATGTGTCAACTATATCACTTGGATGTTTACTCTGTGGTATATCCCTGTCAATTTGGCCTATTTTAAGCAAAATAGAAATTATCTGTACTGAAAAGATGTGATCAGGCAAAATTGACCTGATTTTCAGATTCAGCATTAAAAAATAGCCCTGGAACATTATTCCATTGACCAACAACATTTGGGTCAAAAAAAAAAAAAAAAAAAAATGTTAGCTGGTGTTATTTTTAGATTTTTTTTATTTTTTTTTTTTTATTTATTTATTTATTTATTTATTTATTTTTTTTATTTTTTTTTTTTTGATAGAAATGTTTTTAGGTCTGTCATTGGGTTATGCAAACATCCATGCAAACCCACTTTGAATCCAATTGAAAGAGACTGTGTAGTGAGGGTTACTTTCCCTTTCTGTTTGGCAACAAACCCTAGCTTATAGTAACTCCCTTCTGTATATAAACTGAATATGCAGTGGAACCTGGGGTCATGAACACAAACAAATTTTCCAACAGAAATGTCTGGTAACAAAAGAGATGAAACCCCCAGAAAGTCGGTTACCTGGTGGGTTTTTTTTTTTTTTTTTATATTGAAAGAGGACTCTCCCTTGTCCTTTCTAAACAATAACATCTCTCCATTTACCCTTCCTGACCAGTTTCCACTTATGCCATCAACTTTCCTCCATACAATACGGTAAAATTGAATTACATTTTTGATTATAGTTTATCTATTTAGTATTGTGTTGATTTTTTCTTTTTTTTTTTTTTTTTTTGTCTTAGATTTAAAGATTTTTCATTGGATTTTATATACAAACTTGTACACGAAGTACTGTTGTAAAAGTAAAAATAAGCAATCATCTCAGCTCTAGTAATGAATTGATCCATTTTACATTGATTCCTATGGGGGGGGGGAATAGTTTTGGTTCACAAATGACTTTCCAGGAATGAATTAAATTTGTAAACTAAGGTTCCACTATATTTCCTCATAAATGGATTTTAAATGGACAAACATTTAGATTTTAAATTTGATAATTTTGTCATCAGTAAAGGAATATAGATCAGTGCCAAACTAGCATAGAATGAGATGTTCTGAACTAGGTCACAATAAAAAGTAAAAAAAGAACTTTTAATAAATAAAACAAGAACACACAACACACTTGTTTCTTTCAGTAATTATTAGGTTGGTGCAAAAATAATGTCGTTTTCTCACATGGTAACATATGTGAGAAAACGACATTATTTTGCACTAACCTAATAATAAATAGTATATTTGATGGTGATGGTTTCCTCTTAGTTGAGATCAAGAATACAAAGTGGGGAACCTGTTTACTGTACTAATGCCTTAACTTTTTGACTCTTGTGCAAAACAGACTGATGTCTACCTATCTATTGTTTATCAAGGTTAAGATAATGGGCATAAAATAAATTGGAAAAAGTTGGGATGAGGTAAAACAAACTAACCTAAATATGTTTTATGTTGTATATAGCACTCCTTTTAGTGGGTGGGGAATGGCTAAATAAAAAAAAAATCGCCCTCATGTTGTATATGACTAATTTTAACCCCAATGTTTACTAACTAGGCTATAATTGTCTATATTTCTGAGATGTGGTATTGTAAGTATTTACACTTTTTACATTGTTTGGACTGTTACCCTCCTCTTAATTGTCATACTCATTTTGGTTGAAGTAATCCAAAAGTAACTTTACTCAAAGAGTTGAGAGTTTGAAAACAAAAAAAGAAAAAAACTTGGAGAGTTGAGTTGCTAAATGGAATTAACTGAAAACTAATATATCCAGAAATGGCATGTGCAGTGGAATAAGAAAAATTTACTCCTGTAAATAAAGAGTTTGGTTTGAAATTCCAATGTAAATAGTGTAAATAAACTATAATTCTGTTTCAGAATTAACTCCATGATATAATTTAATCAAACATTATCATTACTACTACAACAAAAAAAAGTTATTGAAACAAAATATGGTAGACATTCCCCAGTACCAGCTGATTCATTATGTAAACACATTGATTCATTATTAAACACATATCACGACACATTTGCATCATTAACCAGCTAGAAATTATAGATGAAAGAGAATACTAGTAATGGTAAAATACAAATCTGAGAAAGAACATTATGGCTGTCATACAAAGTGGCCAAAAAAGTTTCACTTGTGAAGAGGTGACTGTGTTTACACTTGATTTCTTTATATTCAGCTGTTCTCCTGGCTTGCTTTTTATATACAGTAATGTTTTCTGTTATAGCTAAAGATCTGTAATTTTTTTTTCTAATGTTCTGATAGCTTGCCTCAAACATGGCACTTAAATAGCCTAAAATCTTGGGGGTGGTACATCTTTTATGCTATCAAATATGGTAAGTTGCAAAAATTTAATTAAATTCCATTAAGTTATTGAGTTTTAACATGTGGGTGCATTTTGACACAGATCTATTTTGAACATGATTATTTATATATGCATATTTCAAAACCCATGAACTCATTCTCTCTCTCATATATATATATATATTTTTTCTCTCTCATATATATATATATATTTTTTCTCTCTCATATATATATATATATATTTTTTCTCTCTCATATATATATATATATATATATATATATTTTCTCTCTCTCATATATATATATATATATATATATATATATATATATATATATATATTCTTAAGTGTCCAGTTGTTTTAACAATTCCATTATAAAGGGAAATGTTGATGGCTCTGTTCAAATGTGTTCTTCATCTGAACAATTACTCATTTGTTTAAGAATGGTAATTGTCTGTTTTTTTTTTTTTTAAATTAATAAAATGATTGTGGTAATTTAATCACCTTATTTTAAGAATGGTAATATTTGAGAAACTTAAGTCCCTACCTCAATATTTAAAAGTACATCCAACCTGGGATCTTATTCTCTGGCTCTAACCATTTTGTAATTTGAGTACATTTACTGCTGGGTGTATCATCCAGCAAGCTAGTACCACACATTTAATAGCAGATCTGAGCTTTATCGGGGGTTTCATGCTTGAGGCCCTGTGCCAGTCTAAGCTTAGTGAATATCTGGAACTCTCACCGGAGAATTAGCAAGCTTATTTGTCACTGTTTCTATACTCGTGATTTTAGTCCTTGCCGAGTGTTTTCCTCTTGTAAGATAAGCTTACTAAATTCTACTTGGTATCTCTCTCTGTAAAAAGTTGCTTCAACCTGAAAAATCTATGCATAGAGGACTGTTGATTTTGAAAGATTTTTAGCACTTGTTAATACCATTATACTTACCAAATGATAAGGCCTTGGAAATTTTGCCTAGGCTTGATGGCTGCATTGAATAACAGTCATCAAACTTAACCTTTTTTTCTTTGTGTGTGTGTGTGTAAATATTTCTTTGGGTATATCTACTGGCTTCCTTTGTAGAACAGGTCGTGTCTACTCTTAAGAATTTGTCTTAGATATGAATCATGTTCTTTCTTTTTTTTTTTTTTTTTTTTTTTTCCTCTGAAGTTGGCCACAAGGTCCTCTGTAATTGCCTCTCACTTGCTAGATTTTCTTCTAATTAGCTTATTAAGGCTAATTAGCATATCTAATTAACATATGATGATGTCATCAGTTGGTCGCCATGTTGGATATTGAGAGCTGGGCTAGGGAGTAGCTCAGTTGGTAAAGACATTGGTTTATTTGGAGACCTTTGTGTGTTGATTTCACTTCTTTTGTAAGGTAAAGTTTGTTTTCATAATTGTGCCAGCTTTTATTCCTGTTTCTATATCATTAAAATAAAAACAAATACACTTCATGATTGAAAATGAAAAGGAACCCTTAATAACAAGTTAGAAACTTTGACATATTATTATTATTATTATTGATATTATTAACATTATTATTCTTAACAGCACCTAACTCTCCCAAATACTGGTAAAATCTTATTCATGTATATTATTATAATACTGGCTATTCTCTAAGAGAAAAAAAATAAATAAAATAAAACTTTGAATGTATTTGAAATTTTAATTTGCAATGTATACAGTGAATCCAGATGAAAGTATCCTCACTTTCATAATTGTATTGTTAAGGATTTAAAAAAAAAAAAAAAAATTCTTAAGAACCGAAGGTGATCAATAAAAATGAATCTTGTTCAGATTAATGTCCTCTTTATTATCATTATTACAGCATTTCGGCTATTGTGCTCTCTGGCATTCTTCAGTTATCATTCGATGTAATCCTCGGAGAATTTAAAACTGAACTCTGTTTAATCTACAGGGATATATTGTTCTTGTTTTGCTGTTCCTGTTTGGGGAGATTTTGAGTTATCCCTAGCCACAGCAGAATGTTACCCAGATCAGCATAAACCTTAAGAATGGCCAAAAGATGAAGACATTTCTGGAGATTTCTATTTTTATTATTACATTAAAAGGCTTTCCAATAACTTTTCACTTTGCAAATTATAGATATTTTTAAAGTTTAGCTTCATCTCATATTGTGAATGCCCCAGTGTTATGTCACCTGTTAGCTCTTGAAAAACAGCAGTTAAAATTTGGGCTCTTAGATTACCTTATTTTAATTAACAATAAGAAGTCA
>OZ010614.1:7602318-7654818 GCA_963932145.1 Acanthosepion lycidas
AATGGTTTGACATGGGAGTATGAAGGTGGAAGAGAATTCCACAGGCGAGAAGTGTAAGAAGAAACTATTAGCATAGAACCTATAGTTATGTCTAGCTATTTCCACTGTGAAAAGGAGATCTTGCTGCCAATCTAGTACTACACTTAAATTCATAAAATCTAGATTGTCAAAACAATTACCATGAAAGTATTCATAGAAAAGGCATGTTAGCTATGTTATGGCAGTGGGAAAGTAAGGCCGAGATGCCAGGATAATAACATTGCAGATTCTTCTTTGGATTTTATCAAGAATCTCTAAATATATAGCAGGAGCACCAGACCAGACCCCAGATGTAACAGCAATAATCAAAGCAAGGATGGATGGTATTCCTAGAAATATGCAAGATAGATTCTGGTGAGAAAAATTGTCTAGCTTGACACTGAACCAACTTTACTTGCTGCAGACTTAGCAATTGATTCAATATACACTTTCCACTTTCAAGCTAAATACTTTTTCTATAACCCCCCCCCTTTCATTTCACCTTCTGTAAATCTTTACATGTCCCACATGCATATACAGAATGCTTAATAGCAGTATAGATAACACAAACCTGTACAGTAGCCATTATTTGCAGGCTGCTAATATCATATATGAGTGAAGGCTAAGCAGAAGGAACATTTGGAAATTTTTTTTTTTTTTTTTTTTTTATTTGAAAAGTTTCTTTTGGTGACCTGCACCTGGTACTCTCACTTATCAGTCTTCTGCTCTTCCCTTGTGTCGTTCCTTTGCTCATTAGGTTTCTTCCCCTGCAACCATAAGCAACACTACCCTATCCTCCACCATCTATTTCATTTTGTTTCCTATTCTCCAGTGGGTTTCTCCTACCACTCTCTTTTCATGGTTGATTCCAAGCCACACTCTCTTTAATAAAATTACACAACTAGGAAATTTTTTGATAAGAAATTACAGGTTCTGGTTATCTCACTTCACTTTCAAGGAAATATCAGGCAAAGTGGTTTTATTTATTTATATATATATATATATATATATATATATATATATATATATATACTACCACATCTGAAACCAAAATAGAAGAGTAACATAATAAAATACAAAGGAAGATTTTTATTTATTTTACTATTTTTATCAACAAATAAACAAGTCAAATTAATTTCACAATGGATGAATCCACATGAAAACTTTGGGCTGCATTTTTGCACTTTTCACATTTACTTCAGTGAAATTCTTTAAAATTCTGAAGTGTTTCATGTTTTTTATGCATAATTCTTAATACTAGAAATGCCCATGAAAGTTTCAGTTTTTCTATTTGAATTTTCATAAATCATAATTCCTAAGTTAAAGATTGAATAAGCTCTGTACAAGTTCTACAACTAAAAAATACATGTGGAAGTTCCCCAATTGCATCATTAAATATTTGGGCTTAACAACTTTAAAAAAAAAAAATTCATTAACAACCATAAATGTGAATGCAGGTTTTTAAATAAAGAAGTAAGAGGATACAAATTAAAAAAAAAAAAAGACAAATTTTGCCATTTCCCTGAAGTAGTTGTTAAACACAGAGCCTCCTCTATCTTCTCTCTTTTTTATTTTTTTTTTCTCACCAAAACCAAACAGCCTCTCTGATATGTCTTTTCTGTCTTTCCTTACGATCAAAACAAACTGAATAGCCTATTATTCATGAGGCATTGTCAAGGTGTAATGTATGTACTGACTAACTAAGGAACTAAGTAGAATTATATGATGATCAAAAGAAAGAAAAAAAAATTCTGTTAGGCAGTCTGATATCAGGACACCATGCTGTCTAAATCTGTGGTCCTGCTCTGCCAAGACATGGATTTATTTATTTCTTAAATTCAAAATCTCTCTGACATGAGTAATGTGCAAGGGTACCATTCTGCTGAAAGATCAGTCTATGGAGAACTCCTCTGCTTTGTTGGGGAGGGACTATGGTCCAACATGTTCAAGTCGTTTTCATTTGTAATGTTTCTGTCAATAAACTCTTAGTAATGACAACCCAGTCCAGACATTTGCCTTTGGGCTTGAGTGAAGTAAGTTTACCGTGTTTTTTTTTTTTTTTGTTTTTTTTTTTTTGTCTGGTTCACTGCCCCCAGATATATTTTCCTTATTGTTTGACTTAAAAAGAAAGAAGAAATTTTATTATTATCTCCTTTTTTTTCTTCTAATTTTGATTTCATGCATGATAGTTACTTTTTGCTGCATTTTACTCAGATGAGTCACTCCTCACATCATTTGTGATGGCTTCCATCTCATTTCAGCATCTGTGGCCCCTAAGAGGACTCTTTCAACCAGCATTTGATTTCATATGTATCATGTTTATCTGATGGACAAATGCTGTATCCTTGATTGGATCTGCATGGTCTACAAATCTCCTGTGTGCCACCTCGGTCTAAATCATCGGCAAGCCTTGTTGCAAACAAGCCTGGTAGTGTCGGCAAGATGAAGAGGCAGGTTGACATAAGTGACTTGCTTCTGGTTCTTTTGTTGTGTGTGTGATATATCACAAGGTTGCCCCCCTGTGTTTTTTCAATAAATACTTTCATAGTAATTGTTCAGGTGAGCACTTTGCTATGGTACCTAGACATTTTTTAATTTAAGAATGGTACTAGACTGGCATTGAGATCACATCAATTTACAATTGAGGTGGTTAGATGTAGCCATAAATTCTATGCTAATAGTTTCTTTACTCGCACTTATATATATATATATATATATATATATATATTCTCTCACACTCCATTAACCCTTTGCCTCTTAGTGGTTTTATTGTCTTGCTTGGAGTGAAATGATTAAATATTTGAATGTTGCTGCAGGTTTTTAAAATAAAACTAAACACTGTTCTGTTTTGTTTGCTCTTAAAGGAGTGCTTCTTTGGCCTTTTCCCTCCATTTGCATTCCTTCTCAAAGTACAAAGCAATTCTGGTACCTCTACCTTGATTTCATGAAAGAACAGTGCTAGTCTGAAATGTCTTTAATAATGTCAGTCTTGAGCCATTCACAGAATATTTTTGTTTTAATGGATTAGTTACAATTCTGATCAAATTAATTATATTTACTTATGCACAAATACCCTTGGGAAAGGTATGAATTTACCTCTGTTCTCTCCATCTATGGGTCAATTAGTAGAACTTGTATCAGTAAAATCATTATGTCCAAAAAATTCTTACAATCTAAAAATATTTTTTGGCTTTAAATAACCTGCAAAGAGGTTGATAAGCCATAAAAAACAAATCGATCAATCGATCATATTGGATTTGTAACTTATCATTGTTGTTATAATTAATCCCTAGTTAACTTTTTTGTTTTGTTTAATGGCATATCAACTCCTTAGGACCTTTAATTCCCAAAGTTGGGTTTTTTTTTCAAAAATGTATTTCCGGTAATTTTTTTATAATCTACTTTTGTATTTTTTTGTTTTGACTCTAGTTTGGGTGTTTCTCTATTTGCCCGTAGCTGGGACCATAATGGATGCTACCACTCTTCAATCAAGAGGCAGTTCCATGCTCCTCAAAATTTCTCAATCAGTGTCCTTGCTGCCAGATGTAGTTTATCATCATACCTAGTACAATTGACTTGTGCTCTCTTTTCTATTACATTGCATTATTTAAACAAGCCAATTGTTCATTGTTGTGTGAGATAAGATTACATCTTAGTTCGACTGTTGAAGTTTCCTGCATTTTACTAAAACTTTTTGTTTTGTTTTTTTACCTCATTTTCCTAGTTTCTAAATTATATTTTTCTTAAGGCTTGGAAATAACTTCCTCTATTTTACTGATTACAAAAGCAATGATGATGATCGGAATAAACTCTGGCCATGACTAATATTTGTATAAATGATGTTGTTAGAAAACTTTTTTGCATTTAATGAAGATTTCAGTTCTTCATCTGATTACTAAAATATAATGATATTAATTGCCAATATCTTTTTATTTATTTTTTTTCCCTTTCTACTCCTCTTTATTCAATGCCTGCCCTCAAAATCTGGCCTCTGGTACAAACGATAAAGAAGCACTGCACTAGGCTAACAAAATTTTCATAGCAAAGCTGTGTTCTTATCATTTTGCTATCTTTTTCTTGTAATCGTTGGGATAAAAGCAATAAAAAAAATAGTCAATTTAACAATAGATGATAATGAAAAAAAACTTAATTTAAAAATCTGAAAATAGCTTAAAAGTACTTGTACAACAATTTTTACTTACTAACCTCAAAAATTGGGCAGATAAGAAAAGAAAGCAAAAAATCTTGCAAAGTGGAATTAATGGGGGAATATCTACAACTATGAGGATCCTGCTCATAATGAAAGCATTTGTTGTAATCACTGGGGGAAAATGTCTATGAGACCAAATCTCAAGTTATGGGATGCAAGTCTGATCAGAAATAATTTATTTCTTCATATTTTAATCTGTTTATGAACTGAACAATCTATTGACTAAAAACTTTTTTCTTTTTCTTTTTTTTAACAAATAAAAGTAATGGGGTCAACAAAGAAAAGTTAAAATTTAATGATAAAAAGTAATAGCAAGGAAGAGAATAGCAATATTGATGTGACAAGAAATTATATTTTGTGGCTCATGTAGATGTTGGTGTACCTAATGATAATTTGATTCCATGTAATGTTATGCTTACACAAGTTTTTTTACATTGCTAATCTTTTGGGTAAACAACTGTCAGTACAACCTGCTGTGACTGGAATTTGTAAAATGAATTCATTTCAAATTGTTCTGAGTCAAGAGCTTTACTGCTATCATGACTCATATATATAATAAACCACTGGTAATTTAATAACATTTATCAAAATTAATTTTGCCAGCATATGGCATTTTGAATTTTATTAACACTTCTGTATACTTACACTAGGTAATATAAAGAAGTATAAGTCCCTAGTAGTATAAACTAACTACTGCTTAGTAGTACTGTTTTCCAACTAGTGTAGACATAGTTTGGTTTTTGTTTTATGGCATATCAACCTCAATGGGTTATTTAATGCAGACAAGATTTTTATTGCTGGTAATTTTTTTTTTTTTTTTTTTTTTTTTAAGTATTTCTGGTATTAAAACATATTTTTATGCTTTCATAGAGTTTTGATCCCAGTCTGGGGGTTAACTATTTGCACATAGCTGGGACCCTAACAGGTGCTACCACCCCAGGTCAGGGTGGACCTTGGAACACCAGCAATTAAGAGGTGGCTCCACACTCCTCAAAGCCTCCTGATCAGAGGCCTTGCTTTTGGACGTAGTTTATCGTCATACCCAGGAAAGAATGTAAACATAGAGTAGTGTACAGATGACTTGTTTTGTTATGTATTTTTATTATATTGTGTATTGGCAGGTGTCATTTAGCTTAGTCTGTGCTCCAGAATATCTGCTCAAAACCCAAATGAGAAATTAGTCATTGTCTTTATAGTTACTTATTTTCATTAAATGACAACTTCCTATTTGTCACCCAAAATGGGCCAGCACATTCAGGCACAATGTAGAAGTGAAAGGAGGAGGAGGTGTATTTTGGTTTGCATTAACAGCACAACCCTTGAAAAGCATGTGGCTACTCAAACCAAGCCTGCCTCCTCCTCCTACTTCTCTCAATTTATTCTGATGAGCTTTTCTCCATTGGTACCTTGATTTTACGAGTTTAAGTGAAGTACTAGATTGGCAGGTAGGTCTCCTCATTTCATAGTTGAAATGACTAGATGTAAGTAAATTCTAGGCTAACAGTTTCTTCTCTCTACTTCTTTATTGTGGAAATCACTTCGAGCTTCTTGCTTTCCAGTCAACTTTGATCTTCAAAACTTTAAATGCAATGTCAATTGTTATCTACTGTCTTCCTGATTACTCTTCTATTGTTCTCGCTCAATTTTCACTTGTGGAACTCTCTTCTGGCTTCTTGCTTTCCTGTCAACTTTGATCTTCAAAAATTTAAATGCAATGTCAATCATTATCTACTGTCTTAATTCCACTTCTTTTATTGTTCTCTCTCCTTAATAATATTTGCTTTTTTTTCATATTCTTTTTACACTCAGTAACCCCTTGTCTTTGTGGCCTTGCTTGAGGGTGAAATGATCTAAAAAAAACAAAAAAAAAACATGGGAAATAAGAAAAAACAGTATCAGCTTAGAAGAGCAACTGCACAAAATAATATAACCCCTGCTGAGAGAATAAAATGACCATAATTGCCTTTCCTGAAGAAGATAAGCTGCTGAAGATCAGAACTCCTTTTCAAATGTTGACATGCAAACAAATTCCTACTATGCTACCTGCAACCACATCATGATCAAAGAGATTTAATAAAACTCCATAATTTAAATCCAATAAATTACAAATGGCAAAAGAAAAAAAACCTATATATAATAAATCTATAAATCCTATGTAAAAAAAAAAAAAAAAAAAAAAAATTACCAAGATTTTTTAAAACAAATTTCAAAAATAATTTTATTTATTTGTGAATAAGTCCTGGGAATTTCATTAAAATCCAACAATTATTTGATTTTTTTTTTTTTTTTTTTTTTTTTTTTTTTTTTTTTTTTTCAAGAATTTCTAAATCAATGTGTTTTTCACCAGAAAAAAAAAGCATAAAAATCAATCATAAATATTACATCAACTGAGATGTTAAAAAAAGAAAAAAAGGTTTTTAACAAGAATTTTGAATGTGCTAAAAAGGAGTAAAATTTAAAAAAAAATAATTAAAAAATACTTTGTTCTTTACTTTTTTCATCATGCTTTGCTGTTTTTCAGTGAAAATTTGAGGTACTTAAAATTTTTATTTATTTAATTATCTATGAAATAAGTAGAGTTTATAAATGGAAATTTCCCCAAATAATTATTTTCTGAATAAATGCCAATATCAGATTTTTATCTTTATCATACTAAAATGACTTTGTTATCTACCAGGTTCTCTACCTCTCTAAAGGTATTTAGTCAGGATTCTGATTAAAATTTGGCTGTGAATTTTTGCTGTCCTCTTTCGAACATTGAACTGAAGCGAAAATGGTTAAAATGTACCTTTTTTAGGAAATCGTTCTGGCATCTCTGATGACAATATCATTTGTTGAATATTGTTCATTATTCATGGTACAGTGATTCTAAGTTCTCTCTCGACTTGTATTCTATTTCATCAGATTGGGGTTCACAAAAGCAAAACCATACAATAAGACGGCAGCAGATTTCAGCCATTGGCACCAAATATAAGTAATGGTGTGTTGTTTGTATTTTGCACTTGACCCCAAATTGCAACAATGCCTTGTAGCCAGAGTTGATGAGCAAGTAGGTTGTTTATTTTCAAGTTCTATTTTGGTGTCAGAAAAATTATGGTTGTAAGACTTTTATGGGAAGGAGCATTTCAAATAATTGAACTCAAATAGTTTTCAGTATGTCAATGCATTGAGGAAAAGAGGGTAGCATATAAAATGTAGGTGTTCATGTAGTCCACTGAGATTTTGGCAATGATGGAATATCTGGATAGGTTTCATCAGACTTCCTGTGGAAGTTAGGAAAATTAAAACCAGACTTCATGTCTCCATTTCTTTTTTCCAGGTCATAAAATGCATTTTTTTTTTGTTTGTTTGTTTTATGACATCCACCCCCCACTCTATTCTCATGTGAATCTCTTAAGGGGTCCAATGTATATCATGATGTTACTACAAACTTTGAAAACTTGGTAGGATTGTCTTACCAATTTCAAGATGACTGAAAAAAATTCTTGTAATCTATTTGACTAGTAATTAGGATTTAATTTCTAAATAAAAGTGATGGATGGACAGTTTGCTACTGTTTGTGATTTTACTGACTTTGAAATTGTGCAGCATTCAGAAAATGAAGGCTGCAGCTTTTTAAAGCAAATATAAAGCATGTTGTATAAAGGTCTTGAGTACTATCATCTCTTTCCACAGAAAATGAGATGTTTTGCTACATCACTATGAACTCGTCCAAATAATAATTAACTTTTGTTCAATTTTGCAATTAATTTATTTCCAACTTATAAAAATTGTTATCATACAAAAAAATTGTTGCAAAAAGAAAAAAAAAAATCACTAAAAATAATTGCAATAATAAAAAACTTGAGAATCCCAAAATATCAAGATTGTGAATCCAGATCTGGCCCAGAATATTATTTTTATTTTTTTTTTATTTGTTCACTGAGTTGGCCTGATTCCAAAATGGTACCATGTTGGGCTTCAGCCTTCAGGAGTAAAGTTGAAAACACAGACCATTTTATATTGAAGCACTTTAATTTGAAAACAGCAATTTTTTTCATTTGACCATGAGCCATTGAAAGTTAGAGAATTGTGTCCCTTTAATAGTTTTCACCAGTAGAAGCCAAGTTGGTGGAATCCGAAAACAATTGCAGTAATGAAAACTTGGGAATCCAAAATTTCAGGATTGTGGATCCGGATTTGTCCGGGAATGTTTTTAATTTGCTCATGTTGCCTGCCTGATTCTAAAATGGTATGATATGTTGGGCTACGGCCTCTAGGAAAGTAAAGTTGAAAAAGTGTGACACTCTGACATTCTCACACACACTAATAAATAATATATATATATATATATCTCTATATATATATAGTGTGTGTGTGAACCACACTTAGAATAGATCCCTTTTGATCTTAGACAAAGCTGGTATATCAACCTATAAATTACTTAAATATTCTACTTCAGGAGAATACTAATTTATAAAAAAACTTTATCTTTTTCTGAAATATTTGCTCCTCTGTAAGAATGTGACTAAATCTCCAGTGTCATACAAAAATGATATAATTGTCATTGTCTTTTCATCAATCAAATTTAACTTTTTGTTTGTTTTTATTTGTGTCTATGATTTTTCAAAAGTAGTGGCAGTTATGTAGGTACTTCTCCAAAGATTTTCTAAAAAGGAGCATACCATGACGGAAAAAGTCCTCAAACTTGATAAAAGAATCTTTTCTCATCACAATATTTATTATTAAGAGGAAAAGTCAAAGTATTCTTTGATTATTTCAGCACATTATAAATTTTGATTAAAAATCTTGTTTTTCTTGCATCAGCAGGTGGGCCAAAATAAGGATTTTTAGTGGGTGTTTTTTTTTTTTTTTGTTTTTTTTTTGTTTTTTTAACATCTGTTATCCCCACTTAATTTTATGAAATTTCTAGAAATTAAATTTTCAGCATCTTCTGTTTTCAATTTTAAAAAATTTTAATTATAATAATTTATTAAGTTTTAAATCTTAAATTTATGTATTAATTTCAGAGTTTAAACTATATTTACTAATCATAAATGGAAAAGCTTAATACAAATCATCAAACACCAATATCTTTAAAAGAATTTTGAATATTTTTATGTGTATAAACATTCCAATTTTTGGAAGTATGGGCAACTATACACAACATTATCAGAAAATAAGAGTGATAACTATAGTAAATTTAAAGCCAACATTTCTAAAATTCAATTAAATTTGGAGAATATTTTCATAAATTTTTAAGATTACTGTGTATTTAAAAATGATGTCAAAAATGTGCTTACATCATTTTCTTCAATTATCTTTTATGAATATTCTTATTAGATATGTCAACAGGCTGTCAATATGGCAACTGCTGGCTTAAAAAATGCATTTCTGTGATATTTTAAACTTAAATATTATATTAGGTTGGTGCAAAAATATTTTCGTTTTCTAGCATATGTTACTATGTGAGAAAACGAAATTATTTTTGCACCAACCTAATACTTTAAACCAGCTAATATTCCTCAAATAAAGGAAAAGTACATTTTATTATTGTAAGATTTTTTTTTTAATAAAGAGAATTAGATTGCTATGAAAGATAACCAAAAAAGGAGTGCTAATTGCCTATTTAAGAAAAAAACCACTAAAAACTCCTTCCAGTCGATTTAAATTAGTTTTTTAAATACAGCTAAGTATGTTGGTTCTTGGAAATATTAAATTTAATCTATTAGCTTGAAATTAAAACTAAAATAAAATCTTCAAGAAGATTTTAATTTTTTAAAATTCATTTTAAACCTTGGGTATTGCATTTTTTGTGGAGGTCTTTACATTTAGAAGTGTTTGTTTTTTTGTTTTTTTTTTATTAAACAAAAACATGTTTGACTGTCAAATGAAGTATTGTCATTAATGTTGGTGCTGAAGGACAATCTGTGTGTGTTGAAAATGTGGCTGAAATCCCCCCCCCCATTGTTCATCCTGGTGATATCGGGAATAAATAATCAAAACTTTGTTTTATAAAATTCTGTTGGGAATTTTGATTTTTATTCCCGAAATTATTTTTTATTTTTGCTCTTTTGGGAATTATCAGTGCTAAAGATAAATGATAATAAAACCCCAACAAAAACTCTACAATTATTCATGGCAGGATGATAAATAATTTAAAAAGAATCCCGTGATTGGGTAGGAACAAAAATGAGAGAGAGTTTTTTTGTTTTTTTTTTTAAATAATTTTTTTTTTTTTTTTTAAATCATTGTTTTCTAATGATTTCACTGGAAAATTGAAGTCCCCCCCCCCCTCAGGAATTTTCTCACTGACCTTGGAAATCAGTTTGGCATAAACTATCTTCCAACATTCTGATTTAGTGAAAATTTGCTTTTAAGCAATCTGGAAACCCCCCCCCCCAAAAAAAAAACTCCCCATGAATTCTTTCACAATAAGCAAAAAAAAAAAAAAAAAAAAAAAAAAAATCTTAAAAATCGCCATAGTTAATCCTTGAATAGATATCAGTTATGGGAGTGGTTTTAAGAAGGAAGGGACTTGCACAATGACTGTTGAATTTATAAAAATGACTGGTCTCTTCTTTACGAGGTTCCAATTTTAATGTGAATGTTGTAAACCTGGATTCTTTTTATCAAACAATCTCTTTCTGTCTGATTAAAAATTGCAAAAATTCAAAGCTCATTCTCCATCATGAACATACAAGTGAGAAGAGCAAATAAAGTCTTCCTTTGTTTCAATATCTACTTAATATCAAGCAAATATAATGTCAATATTGATATGACTCAGTATTTGTGTTTGTCTTAGATTTATATTCAAGGTTCTGGGCTCAAATGAAAATTGCCACCTTCTCTCTATCTGCCTGGCTAACTTACAGTCTTATATAATGACCCTCATACATGTTGATGTGTATATATGCCCAGACATGCATGATATTATTATTCTCTTTATGATTTCTTATGAAGAGTTTTGTTGAGAGATTTCCTTTGGTTTCAATGTCAGTAAAATGTATCCAAATGGTTGTAAGAAATTTTTGAAATGGGATCATTTTCTATGCATCATATGAACGGAAAGAAAAAAAAAAATGATTTAAATAATGTTTACTTATGGTTCATTAGTATTGTGTTAAAACATACTTCATTTAGACCTGATAATTAATAGGGAAGGTGATAGTAGTGATTAACTTGAATTGTATGAATAATGGCTAGAAATATTTATTATTTCTAAGTCGGTCAGCCACGTCTGCAAGTATTGAGTTTAGTGTCTGCAAAAGATGGTGCCATCCAAACTTGACGCCATGTTTGTCTGTGATCAGTTGGTGTCGGTGGCTGCTGCTGTGTTGGTGTGACCAAATGAGGCACCAGCTATAGTGATTCCCCAAGTGATGAAGTTGAGAGGCCGAGCACCAAAGGTGGGCTTGCCATTGTCTATGCATACACACTCATGCACCCACACACACATGCTCACACAAACAGTTAATTACTCATACCTGAATTAATCCAGAATTGTGTATAAACCTATAATTTCAGTTGAAATATAAAATTTCTTAGCAACAATCATAAATTTGTGCAGCATATGTATGCTTATATAAAATATAGTGTGTTTGTATATTATGTTATTACTGTAAATATTATATTTAGTTAGTAAATGTGTTTGAGTAGATATCCCAGTTATTAAACAGTGAAATTAATGTCAGTAATTTCACTGTCTAAATGAATTAATCCCATTGTTTAAGAAGGAGTAATATCTATTCAAAGTGTGAACCTATTAAATATGCTCATATTAAAATATGTATGTATGTATATATATATATATATATATATATATATATATATATATATATATATATACACACGCACACAGACACAGAACAGTTTTGGAGGAAAGATGTATGAAAAAAATTTTTTATATAATATATATATATATATATATATAAAAATAGCGGACACTGACATTAGCAGTAGTGACAGTCTTTCATAATTTCAAGCACGAAACAGGCTCATCACTTGGTGTTGACCTCAGCAGCCACTCTTATATTTACACATGCTCTATCCCTGATATTGGGCACTTCCATCCATAAATACAGCATACCCTTTAAAGTATTTTCGCGCACACACACACATAATTAATACAAATATAAAATTTGTCACTTAGCTAAATAGTGTTACTTTCAGTATTCCTACTCCTATAGTTTTATAGGTGGACCTTCCAGCAATCACTCACTCCACTCATCAGGGGATAACAGCAATATATATATATATATATAAAATAATATTATTATAATAATAATAATAATAATAATAGAAGTGTTTTAATTGTGTTTCAAAGCATTTACATACATGGTAATAGTTGTTACATGAAAAATCCATACACAGGTAAAAATTGATTTATCTTCATTATTATAGTTAAAAAGTGGGAACTGCATTTACCTCAGTGTAGGTTCCCAGGTGTGATAAGAGTGAATGTTTGTAAAATATATATATATATATATATATATATATATCTAAAAAAGGTATTCCTCTCTACCCAGGGAGATTGACAGATGGACAAAATGACTAACTGCTATTTGTCCCATAAATCATTCAAACATATAGCAATTTCATTTTTTGTTTGTTTTTTTTTTTTTTTTTTTTTTTGTTTTTCCAATACTTTTTATTTTTATAGTTTTAATAATTCTAATGTTAAATGTTTATCTTATTAGTAGTGCTGATTTATTTCTTTTTACCCTTTGATTGCTTTTTGTTTATTCCAAGGTCTGTCAGTTTTTCTCTTCACTTTTTAGAATTTACAACAATGAAACAGCTTCAGACAAAATTTGGGCCAGCATTCCATAATATTGCACCCTTTTAGAGTTTCATTAACAACACCATAATCATTTCTTCAGTCAAAGTTATCCGAATGAAGCAAGGTTCATATCCATGAGTGTTTTTTTTTTTTTTTTTTTTTCCTCCTCCTCACTGGTTTACAGATGTTGGTGCAACCTCCTATAGACAGTTGACAGCTAGACACGGACAGAGCTATTATTAGAATTTTGATCTGAAACTTTTGCTGTATAATGTCTCATCTGTATTATTCACTATTAAATGATATTAACAAAAAACTTGTTTTAAATAAATACTTTTTCATCACAAGGCTGGCACTAATTCATATTTTCAAATGTAACTTGAAGTATGTCAAGCTGAGCAGAATTTTGTCAGTAAGCATGCTCAATATAGATCTAGACCAATAATTATTATCAACAAATAAAATTGTCACAAGTAAAAGTTTCGTGACATTAACACTCCTCAATTAGATAAGAGTAGCAGTAACATTACAAAACTTTTATGCAGTCTTAGATAAGTATAAAAAAAAACGAGATTTCAGGTTTCACACTTTGGTATGCGCATATACTATTGTTTCATTGATATATACACACGCACACACGCACTTTTGAATTAAGTGATATAGTATAACCTTAATGCATTTTTAATTCTTATGTTGAAGGTAAAGATAATAAAATTTTATGCTATCCATTGAAATGATTTCCCTTCACAGAATCTTTTGGGATTTGGTTTGTGATGCTGGATACAATGGGTTTATATGCACTAATGTCATGTTTTGAAGATTTTCATTGATCTGAACCTGCCTATGTCCATGTTGGAAAGTGGCTTGCATCTTGCTTTCTGCCCCAGTTTAACTATTGATGCATAGAAAAACAAATGGATGCTATGTTGCCCTTCTACATACCCAGTGGGCTGTGCAATTCCTTTACTGTTTAAATACACCTTAACTAACATACACACGCTATGTTAAACAGCTAGACACAATTGTGTTGGTCTGAGTTGTACATTTATAAGTGAGTACACACATTATTAATGTAACACATCTTTTTGAGCTATAATTACGCACAAAGATTGCACTCTCGCTTGCTCTCTCTCTCTTTCTGTCATACCACCCACAAGTATTAACGCAATTTCATGTTACTCTTCTATACTGATATGAGGTTTCTGATCAACTTTTTCTCATAATGTCAAGCTCTAAATTGTGTATACACTTATGGATAATGTACACTTCAGTCTCAAAAAGTAGTGATAATGTGTTGATGTAGTACTCTCTCTTCATATGTCACCTACACACACACACACACATATATATATATATATATATATATATAGAGAGAGAGAGCTTTATGTGTATGAAATGGACTTATTTTAATACATAAAACTCTCATTTGTATTCAAGAATATGTGCCATTTCCCTCCCCTACTCCACAATAGCACACATACTCACAAACACACATCCATGTGTGCGCACACACACACTGCCCCGAGAGCCATAAAATTTTTCTGGCTGATCATAAATAATCTGCCTCATTCTGCTTATGCACCTGTCTCTGTGTGCATCCACTGGCTTCTGTGTTGCACAAGCTGCATGCATGTTTGTCTCAAAGCAGACAACATGCTAGTTCTCTCTCTCTCTCTTACACGCACGCGCGCACACACACACACACACACACACACACACACACACACACACACGGAATTAATCAGTTTCCTCCAAATCAATAAAAATGGTACTGCTTACTTGAGAAGAGTCCACTTCTGAAATTGATGGGGGGGGGGAGTGGAATGTTGAAAGAATGGAGTTGTTGTTGTTCATTCTCTATCTATTGCAGTCTATTTTTCCCCCCAAGTGTCCATTTCTGTCTCACTCTTTTGCTGTGTGTGTGTCTAACACAACTGTCTGTGTATGTGTCTCCCTCCCTTGCTATTTGTGTGTATGTGTGCATGTCTGTCTTTCTTTTCTCTGCTATCCATGAATTTGTGTGTATGTATCACTTTCTCTCCCTTTGTGTCTGTGTGTCTCTGACACCACTGTCACTGTGTGTTTGTGTCTGTCTAACACCACTGTCAGTATGTCTGTCTGTCTCCTACTGCTGTCTGTGTTTGCATTTGTCTGTCTCTTCTCTGCTGTCTCCATGATTTTGTCTCTCTCTCTCTTTCCCCTCCTTTCTCCCTATATCCTACTCAGTCTCTCACCTTAGATTATTTCTTTTTCTGTCCGCATCTGTGACACTTTTCCATTGGTAGACTCTGTGATCTGCGGATAGATCTCTCTCACCTATGTTGAGATACATCAACTTTGTCGGTGTATCACTGAACAGAGATGGTATTAACTGTCCTTGTAAAATCCAGCTATGAGAAAATTGGGGTAGTAGTGATAGTAGCTCTTACTACTACTACTACTACTACTACTACTACTACTTTGTATCACAGATGAAACTTTTTTCCAACAAATATGCCCAAATTTTCTTCCTCTCTTATGATTATATACAGGGAGTAACATAACATAAATTCTTATGGTGGGCTGAGAATGAAATCAGCTTTTGTTATATTTTTCTGCACTTAGCTTCACTTATGCCATTCATACTTCAGCAAAGAGATGATATTTTATTATTCCTGCCCACTGGCTTTACCTCTACTTTCTAATTCAGGTTTAGGAGTTTTTACATGCTCAAATGGGGTATTATGCAGGGTTAGTTTTGGCGGGAGTCCTGTGTACTTATTAGACCAGAGGTTAGAACTAATCCATTTTCTCTTTTGCAGACACCTTTAAATATCAAGAATTGACCCTAGCCTTGGAGAATGTATTGCCTGCAGTGACTGCGAGGGACTGAATTTAATAAGGACTATATAATAAATTTTATTTTGTTTGTTTTTAATTTAGGCTTAGACCTCTTCTGCAGAAACAACCTAAATGTCAGTAAAGAAGGAAAAAATAGATAGGGCAACAAATTTTGTGATTTTTTTTTTTTTTTTTTTTTTAAATATATTTTTATCTGAAACTTAGTTGAACGTGTTCATCCACTTTGTACCTTTTAAGAGAAAAATGAGGTTTTATAGATCACCATTGTTTAAAAGGAAAACCAACAAAATAGGTTAGTTGTGAAGTGACAAACCCCCCACCCACCCCTGCCAACACATGCTGGCCTAGTATGGCAGGGCAATGCTCATTATTGTGCCATGTCTAGCAGACTTTGGGAGAAAAACCTGGGCCTTGGAGTAAAAGGGAGACTGAAAAAGTGACTGCTATCAATAAAACTACAATGTAAACTTCCTTCATGACATTGTGTGTGTGTGTGTTGTATACTTGTTGGGCTTCTTTCTTTTTTCTTTTCATATCCTCACACATGTCAGAGATGAGATTATTTGCATATTGGATTGGTGCATCTATCTCTGATTGGTGCAGTATCTTTGCACTCTGCAAAGTGTCATAAGATGACATGGGAGGGGGTCATAAATCTGCAGATTGCAGTCTTGGAAGTGAGAGATGTCTATTTGACTAGTTAGTATTTGAAATAGTGATTTTAACCTCGGGTTCAACACCAGTACAAGTAGGAAATGTGTGTCTTCTGTGGATATGGATGGCTATCAACCTTACAACATTGCTGTATAAGGAGCCTGAGTGATAGTGTAAAAGGGCTAAACATGCAAGCAATGTGATAAGTTGGGGGTGGGGTACAAAATAGAAGACATTATGAATATCATTGTACTTTGCAAATAATTTCAAGATATTACCACCCTGTTTTTTAGTTTGTACTCTTGTACTTGAGTGATGATGAGACAATGTGGAAAATTTATTTATGGTACGTTTCACCAAAGAGCATCTGCTCTCTTTGGCTTCCTCAGGTTAGAATGAAAGAAAGACAAAACTGTATGAGGAAAATACCCTGGGATCTCTGAGGATAAATGGGAACCATTCAGAGATCCAAAGGCATTTTTCTTCATACAAAGTTTTGTCTTTCTTTCATTCTAACCTGAGGAAGCATATCCTCTCTGGCAAAATGCATCATTACAAAAATTTGCCACTTTGTCTCCTCATCTTCATTTTGTTTTAGATACTATTATATAACCCCCCCCCCCCCGTACTTAAATATTTGGCAGCTCTTTTAGTGAAACACTACCTGTATTTTTAATTGGTTATATTCGCATATCCACTATGCCTGTGTTATGAATAATGCAGCTGGTGTACTTGGGACAACCTTTTTAGCAAATATATTGGGGTTTACCAAGTAAGGTGTCTCCTTGGTTCTGGAATGTTTGTGAGCTTGCAAAATTTTAAATTAATAGTTGAGTTTAATTAATAAATAAGAATTCTTATCTGATTAATTTACTCATCAGCAATCATTTCTTTATTCAATCTTTCTGGAAAGTAGGTCTCCAAAACTTTTATGGCTTTCTTAGTGGAAATTGAAAATGAAAATTATAATCAAGACTGCGTCTTACTTCATCAGTGCAGCGAATAAAATGTCACTATTTTCTGGCTATTTCTTATAATGTAAATACATGTATGCAAATATGATTGGGGTCAGAGAAGTTTTTGAAACAGCTTAAAATATAAGATCGTGCCTATCACAGTACAGTGCCTTTTATGGTATCAAGTTTTCCTTTCACCCAGTTTTGCCGACTTGCTTTCCACCATGAAAAAATGTGCCATTTTTTTATTGTTTACATTGAATTTCTTTTACTTTTATTGACAAACAAGAAAATTAAAAAAACAGCTTGTTATTTAAGTATTTATTTGTACCATGTCTCTTCAGGAAGTGGGCAATTATGACACTCCACAATTTCCTATCTCTATCTATAAAAGGGAGGATGTGTGTGTGAGACGAATGCACAGCCGTAATTTTTGATGGATTTGCACCAAAATTTACATACACATGCTCCGAGTTGGTGGGAAGACCAAGACCGATTTTGCATTTCCCAACTCTCATCGATAGTGGAAATAATTGATTTTTTTTCATTCTTCTACGGCAGTTTTCATGTAGTTTGCAGCCATTTTGTATTGGCCAGCGTGAGAGCCAACAGCTGTCTGACATGAATGTTAACTAGCATGCAAAAAAAATCGATAGCTGCATTTGTCACAAGTGGGAAAAATTTAAATCTGAATTGCACTTTACTCCAATTGGCTGATTTGCTTGCTTAAACTCGACGTTGATTCTGATTCTGCAGAACTGGATTGTGTGTCAAAAAGTATTTGTTGTTAACATTCTTTTATCATTCGGTTTTTCCAGTTAGGAGTCCTTTTTTAAAGCTGATCGTTGTGTGTTCATTTTGTTTAGTTCTTTTTTTCGTAACAGATTTAACGTTTAGTATAGAGCTTAGAAAAAATTTGCAGTGTAAGATAGGCAAGAAGTAAGGCATGTAGCAACATCAGCACGGCAAAGGGCACTCCTTTAAAGGCAAGGAAGGGCAAAAATATTTTAAGTCAAGTGATAGCGATTGCTGTATGAGTCGTATGATTTTTGAATCAAGCACGGGCAACGCTGCTAGTCCTTAGTAAAATTTTTATGACTTCTCCCAGTCGCCGTTCTACCATCTGTTTGCATGTCCATTAAGTACGTGACTCTACTTTCTTCTGTCCCTCCTGTCTTCAGTATGTTCTTTGAGTGTCATATTCACCTAGCCCACTTTCCTTGGTATGTGTCCTATAGTTAACAGTATTTTATCAATTGATTTTTTTTTTTTTTTTTTTTTTTTTTTTTATAAAAGAAAGACTGGAGGCATGGCTAAGTGGTTAGAACATTAGCATTCTTATCATAAGGGTTGGGTGCTGATCATTACACCAGGGATGATTTCTTGATAATTGACCTAGAGAGCTGATCCAAGTGTGTTGGTCTGTTGGAAATTTCCTGAAAACCATACCATAGAAACTGTCTGGAACTTGTACAAGCACAGTCACAAATCACGACTGCAGGCATTCTGGAATTGTTCATACAGTTGATCATATCAGATTGATTCATTTTTTTTTTTTTTTTTTTTTTTTTTTCTCCCCATCATCATTTCACCCCAAGCAAGGTAATAAAAATCACTAAGATGCAAGAGGTTACTGAGACAGAAAGAAACGGAGGGCAGAAAATAAAAAGAATGGGATTCAAGGAGACAGATGACGATTGATATTGCATTTAAACTTTTGAAGCTCAAAGTTGACAGGAAAGCAAGAAGCTGGAATAGTTTCACAGGGGAAGTGTGGGAGAAGCTATTAGCCTAGAACTCACAGTTGCATCTAGCAATTTCAATACTGAAATTGAGACCTAACTGGCAATCCAGTACTGCACTTAAATTCATGAAGTTGAGGTGTCCAAGAGGAAAGCTTATAAGAACAATTGCTGTGAAAATATTTATAAAAAATACACAGATTACACACACACACACACACTCTCTCTCTCTATATATATATATTCAATGGAATCTCTGAAGTAGGCTTAAGCAATCTGTTATCTCATTCTTTTTCTTTGACATCTTGTGTGTGTGTGTATATATATATATATATATATATATATATATATATATATATAATAATTTGAACAATAAAAAAAATTAAAATGTATTATTTAAATGGCCTCTCTTTCGAGTTGTTTTTAAATTAGAGGGTGGGAGATTCTGGATCTCAGAATTCTCTCCTTGGTCATTTTGACAGTTTTATTGCTTGCTGGAAAGGGGAAGTGTGTGTTGAGTGTATGTTATCTTTTAGTTCTTTGGGAGTGTATATGATGTGTATATGATGTGTGTATGTGTATATATTAGTATAGGTGTGTGTATAAGTGTGAAACCTCAACACCTCTGCAAGCATATCTGCCATGTGTGGGTGAGAAATGTGTGTAAGGCTCGATTTATGGGGTTATTTATTAAGTCTATGTTGTTAAATTTGTGGTTTAGGCCCCTTGACAAAGTGTTTTGGGGCAAAAATCCATATCATCTGAAATTTGGTTACTACATATAATTTCCTTAAAGTTCTTAGGTCTATGATGCTAGAAGGCTGGGTTCCTCAAAGTTTTTAGGTCTGCTTTGAGATGTAGCATTTCCCAGCCACCTTTGATTAGTGGAGGAAGAGTGCTATTGAAAGTGATTACTAGAGGGATGCGGCTGGATTTATTTTTAATTTTATACATTAGGGCATCTTCTCTAGGTGTGGAAACTTCTTTATTTATTTTTTTCCTGATTAGATCTTGTTCATAACCATGTGTTGTGAATTATATACGGAAAAATTATATATATATTCAAAAATTAAAAGAAAACAGTTAACTCAAAATCTTCTATAATTTAAAATAAATACATCCGTAAATAATTTCAAAATAAAATAACAGTATTTACATTAAAAAACAATATAAACAAATTCAACAACAGGAACGATATTTATGCACTTTTGCTTATTAACCATTAAATTATATCACTTAGCATCCTCCATAGTTTGCCATAAGCATATTTCTGAGCATTCTTAAGTTTAAAAAATTTTAAAAACCCAATATTTTTACTTCTGTTTATAAATAGTTATTGTAAAATAAAATACATTTACATTGATAAAGTCCATCAAGGGACAAAACATGTTAGTAAAGAAGTTTTCCTTTTGTCTTTATTCATATTGTCTTATTACATTTTCGATTTTATTTTATATCTGAATTTTTGCATATATATATATATATATATATATATATATACACACACACACACACTCAATTTCCCTGCTAGAACTGAGGCTCTATTGAGCAAGTTGAACATAATCCTGTCATTGTTATTGGGCATCATCTCAAAATTAGACTCCCATAAGGCTAGCAGTGGAGATGGGATACCAGCCATTGTCCTGAAGAAATGTGCACCTGAACTGGCCCCTGCCCTCTCCAATTAACTACTGCCTCAATGAATCTTGCTTACCAGCTTGTTGGAAGTCCTCATCTATTGTACCTGTCTTTAAGAACTCTGGTGACCCTTCTGACCCATCTAACTACTGTCCTATCAGTCTCCTACCACTCTTTGGCAAAGCCTTTGAAGCTTTAATCAATGCCAAAGTGGTTAATTACCTTATATCCCATGATCTGCTCTCTGATAAGCAATATGGTTTCCACTTTGCCCATTCTACAGCTGGTGTGCTCATGGCCATAACTGAAATTGTTTACCAAGCACTCCACAATAACAGAGAAACTTGTGCTGTGGCTCTAGATATCTTTTGATTTAGATAGGGTCTGGCATGCCAGCCTCCTTTGTAAGCTTAAGGGATATGGAATTTCAGGTTGATTATTTGTCTTAATACGATCATTCCTGTCAAACCGTGTAATGAAGGTTGTCCTTAATAGATTCTCCTCCAGTTCCTTTCCCATGAATGCAGGTGTTCCATAAAGCTCTATCCTGTGCCCTACTCCCCGATGTCATCAGTTCCTAAGTAGGCATGTATGCTGATGACACTATTATTTACTCCTGCCTCAATAGCAAGTCTGGTATTGCTGATAAAACCATCCTGACTGTTAGTCTCGAAAAGGACCTCCAATTGGTTGTAGACTGGGACAGGAATTGGCTGGTTAACTTCCCATCCTTACACTGTTGAAACGGTTAAATATGGCCGTCTATTCTACTCCAATAGCTTTATGTCTCACACCTCCTGTCTGTGAAATTCCCTTCCTATTGCTTGTTTCCCTTGTAGCTATAAAAAATTTGAAGTTTATTTAAAATAATTTAAAAGAAACTTTTACTTACTTTCTTCGTAGAAAACTATTCAAATGTAATGTCAATCAACATCTACAGATGCCCTGACCTATTCCCTGTCGTTCTCTTCATTCTTTCCTCCCCGTCCTGGGTAAGGCGATAAACTACGTCCAACAGCGAGACATCTGATCAGGAGGTTTTGAGGAGCGTGGAACCACCTCTTAATTGCTGGTGTTCCCAGGTCCACCCTGACCCGGTGTGGTAGCACCTGTTAGGGTCCCAGCTATGGGCAAATAATTAACCCTGAAACTGGGGTAAAAACACTATGAAAGTGTAAAAATCAGTTTTAATACCAGAAATACATTGTAAAAAATTATTAAAAGCAATAAATTTATGAAGAGAAAAATATTACCAGCAATATATTTTTGAAAAAAAAAAAAAAAAATTACCAGCAATAAAAATTTTGTTAGCATTAAATAACCCATTAATGTTGATATGCCGTAAACCAAACCATCCTTTCCTCCATCATGCCTCTTTACTCTCGCTCACACTCTGTAACCCCTAGTGTGCTAGTGGCATCCTGCCTTGCTTGGGGTGAAATGCTTAAGAACTAAAATTTCTTTTGAAGAAATAATTTTGAAAATTCAATTAACTATATAAAATAATTATATATATAGAATTAGGTAACTTCATGAAAATCGATAGTATGACAAGAACGGTCTGAAAATTAATGAAAAAAAATTTCCTCTTGTTAAATGTATATTTCATTATTGAGAAGAAACATTAAAGTATTTTTTGAATATTTTTTGAAATTTTTACTCATACTTAACATGTCCAAAATTTTAGTTACAAATCTTGTTTACCAAATAACGAAAAAAAAAAATCGATTTAAGCCATTTTTAAAATTTTTAAAAATAAGTTAAATTCTTCGTTTAAAATTCGTTTAAAAATTAATTATACGTATTTCAAAATTTATTCGAAAAAAATTTGAAGTTTATTTAAAATAATTTAAAAGAAACTTTTACTTACTTTCTTTGTAGAAAAATGTTTTTTAAAATAAAAGAGAGCCGATTTGAACCACGCGTGAATTGACAAGTGCGAATTGATGCCGTCTATCAATTATTAATAGCTGACATGAGATTAGAGTTCTCCTACGGACGGACAGAATGGACACATTTTTTTAAGTGGACCTGCTTAAGTACTACCTTGTAATAATTAAAGTAAAAAAACTTTCGTCATTCCGTTTTTTTTTTTTTGTTTTTTTTTTTTTTAAGTACTGTACCATAAGTTTGTTGATACTATCTGGAGAAATTATAAATACTATAAAAAAAAAAAATATACAAATGCTGCACTGTTGACGTTTTTTATTTATTGCACGCATGATACTTCCAGCTTCCGTAGATTTCATTTGGTAAAAATTGACACAAATTAATTTTTTTAAAATATGAGGGATCGTTAGTTTGTAATAAGCTTTGGAAATTATAATCTGTAAATATATATCTACTTAAAAACAGCATTTGTTAAGTTCTACAAGCTTTTCCATAATTTTAGAAGAATTAACAACATAATATAAAAATAAATATTACAGAAATAACAAATAATTGTAGGTAATTGTTTTAAAAATTCATTTTTCATCAAAATATCTTTTTGCTTTCAGACAATATTGTCCATGTTTATTGGAATAAATAAAAGCAATTAAAAGCTTTTGAAATTAAATAACATTTTTGTTTTATTGAGTTTTGTATGTTACACTTCAGAGACTATTTTCAGGTAGAGGGGTTCCAACTAAAAAAAAATAAAAACATGATTTGGTTTCCTCAAAGCATTGTGCTTTTAACTAATATAATCACTAATCTCCTCAAAATTGAAATTATAGAGTTTTCTTACAATTAGTTAGAAGGGGTAATACATATGGAAAAAAAAAAATTTCTGCCATGACCTTACTAAAAATAAAAGATATTTATAATAAGTTCCATCATTTGTGAATAGTTTCTGAAAGTTTCGCTAAAATCCGACAATTATTTTTATTTTTGCAAGATTTTCCAAATTAATGTGTGTCAAACAGGAAAAAAAAAAACGCGCTAAAATTTTATGTTATCGGCCCAGTTCATAAAAAGAGAAACAAGGTTTTTTAAATCAAAATTTACAATGTTCTAAAAAAGGAAAAATTTTTAAAAATAAGTAAAAAATACTTTGATCTTTCCTCTCAATAATAACATAAGCATTTAGACGCTAAAATTTTGTTTTCATCAACTTTGGCGTCTTTTTCATCATGCTATGCTCTGTTTTTAGCGATTTTATGAAAGTACCTATATAAAATTTGTTTCAATGCAGAAAGGAAAAAATTCAGTAATGGATAAGTATGCATAGTTTTTGCCTTACCATTTGCACCCCTGATGACAATCTCGGAAAGAGGTGGAAGGTACTTGGAAAATGAAAGTGATTTTCACTGTTGCTAGCCCAACATATACCATTTTGGAATCTGATGAAACCTGTGAGCAAATTAAAAGCATTCTGAGAACCTCCCCCCCCTGCAATCCTAAAATTTTGGACATAGAGATACATAAACACACTACTGCATAGACATATATACAAACACACAATCTACCATCAGTAACTTGATAAATCAGGCTATAAAACAATAAAAAATGGAAAGGGGACAATAAAGACAAAATTATCAAAGACTTTGGCCTCACTCTTTTTTCTTACATGTCAGGGTGGGGGAGAATAAATGTTTATTTTTATAGAATTCTTTCAATTAATATTAAAATACTAAAATGTTTTTGTTTTTGTTTTTTTGTTTTTGTTTTTTTGTTTTTGTTTTTTTGTTTTTGTTTTTTTGTTTTTTTGTTTTTGTTTTTTTGTTTTTGTTTGTTTTGTTTTAATTTCATGTACAGAGATTTTTAGAAATTATATATTTCAGTTGGATGCTAAAATGATTCCTTTATTCTAAGTTATACCAATCATATAATTTTGTTAAACATTGTAATCAGCCCAGCAAACACTGATGGGCTAGAGTTGCCACTGAGATTATATATATATATATATATATATATATATATATATATATAATGTAATGCTGGTGCTAATAAAATAACTCGATGTATAATAAAAAATTCATTTGATAATAAATGTACATTTTTTTTTTTTTTTGTGTGTGTGTGTGTGTGTGTGTGTGTCTCTCTCTCTCTCTCTCTATATATATATATATATATATATATATATATATATATATATTCCCAAAGCAAGGCCCTTCTGGTTGGGATGTCCTTTGCAATGGTCCCAAATGTGGGCAACTCAGGTGTGCTATTTCTAATGTATTGATTATGTTGTCTGTAGGATAGTATCTGAAACAAAAGTAGAGATAATGGATTCTTGTTGATTTTGATGGTGAAATTATTTATTTTAACTTTTATAATCAGGACATTCACTTATAATTAAAAAGATGGGTGTTTTTTTTTTTTTTTTTTTTTTTTTTTTGTGTGTGTATTTTTTTTTTTTTATTTCATTTCTTTTTTTATTATTATAGTAAATTTATAAATTTGTAACTGAAAACCTAAAATTTTAAGGAAAGGATTTTATTATTAATGCTAAGTTCATAAGTGAAATATTGAACAGATTTTTGTGTTACTGGCAAAACAAAGAAACTAAAGTATTTTTGAAAATAAGGAAAAAATATTTGTTCTTGTACTATATATTATTACATAAAAGCAACTGATATTATTGGTTCTTTATACCTGGATAAAGACAAAAGAAATTTCAACTTTCTAAAGCTCAACTGCCAACACCTCAAAGATGAATGGGCCGTACCTGGGATACTGAAAAACTTATTCATTATTCAGTCTTTATTGATTAGGTCACTTTGTTAGTTACTGAACACTTTTTTTTTTTTTTTATTTTTTTTTTTTTATCTCAATACAAGGCTCAAAAGCCAATCAAGATAGAGGGTATTGAATGAGATTGTTATAAGAGGAAGGAAAGGAGAGGTGCATATTAGTAAATGTAGGATGGATATCAATTGACCTTAGGAAGACAGTCTTTGATATGTTTATCTGTTTATTGTCCTCTTTCCATTTTTTATTGTTTTATAGCCTGGTTATCAAGTCACTGATAGTTGAGTGTGTGTTTGTATGCATTAGTGTAGTTATGTATCTCTCTGCCTGTGAATTTTTAGTTTAATTTATTGTATGTTTATGATCTGTACTGCTGACTAATATCATATTCCTTAACACTAGCCCAGTCACACTCCTCACCCCAACCCTCCAGTCAATGCATTAAGGCTGCCACTTTCTTTGATTTTTGATGAATTTAAGTTGGGCTAAATTTAATTTTCTCAAAAGATATATTCTGCTGAAAAAACTTATACTGTACAGAATAAATTATTCAAAATTGAAAAAAATAAGTTGAAATCTAACTTTTCTTCCATTTGAGTTCTGGAGTGAGCTTTAGTGCCAGTAGATGTTCGAGGCAAGGAGCCACATGGAGAGTATGTCTGTCCATCAAGCCTGAAGAAAATTTAGGCTCTACTCGGTTGTGATGAAATTTTATTAGCTTTATTTTGGATCTATTGAATGATACGCACTAGTCTTCCCCCACTTGACAAAAGTGGCTTCAGTGTATTGCTGCCTAAACGTTTGTAAAATCAGTGGGTATTAAGGAAAAGAGGCATTTTCCAAACACTGTAATGATTAAGAAGCAGCCAAACAGACTGACTTCCTGTGTAGTGTGGTAATTCCAGGGAAAGAATTTGAGTCATGTGTACAGTGTGTGGCAGAATTGCCTCCCAGAAGACATTAGCTAGATGAAGACACTGTTGCCACTAATGTCTTACCATTATGTGGGAGGTATTTCTGTTGCACACTGTATTTAGGTGTTTGATGCCGTTTGATGGAGGTTGGTAAAAATAAGATGAAAATTTGAAATGTGAAGAAGTCTGGATACACAGAGAGGAGAGGAATGTGACTGGGGACTCTGGGAGCCATTGATATTGTAACTTTACTCCTCTCCAACTGTGCTGCAATTATGACCTTGTGTTAGACTATGCTAAACTGATTAGTTTTATTTACCTTGCTGTACAGTAATAGTTTAAGAGTAATGCTTTTTTTTTTTTCATGTACTGTGTTCCTTATTCATTGTAGCTCTAAGTAATGTGTATTTCCTTACTATATCTCTCAGTTCTTATTTTGCAATTTATTTATACAATCTCTCATTTCCTGCTGCCTCTCATGTTCTGTGAGTGTCAAATTCTCCAAACCCTCTTTCCTCATGTATACAAAAACTTCAGCAGCTAGTTTCTGATTCTAAGTATGTCTTATTATTTCCATTTCTCTTAAAACTTCCTTGTTGCAAAACTTATTTTGCCCATGGTATTTTCAGTATTCTTCTGTAGAACCACATCTCTGTTGCTTCAAGTCTGCTCTTCATCTGTGAAGAAATTGGCCAATATTCACAATCACATCAGGGGAATGAGTTCAGTACTCTTTTCTTTGTTTAGAACAAAATTTGGTGCTACTATAGTATATCTACCAAGGCATTTACAACCTACCGTAAATGACGATGCAATCATTATTGTTGGAAAATGCTCAGGAAAAACAATGACCCGTTCATTTTTTTTTTTTTTTTTTTTTTAATGATATCAAATCAGTTTACAAACATTAAAATCACTATTTGATAATTTTTTTTTTTTTTTTTTTTTTTTATATAAAAAATTGTTAATGATTTTAAAAACATTACCAATTCACTGTTCTTAACCCTTGACCCTAATATATTTCATACTTTCAAGAGTTAGTAAATATCATACCCTGGTAGATATCATCCTATAGTAGAAAATGGACGTTAGATATTGTACTATAGTAGCACCCAAAATTTTCTGTTTTTTTTTTATATTTTTATTTAACTTTTGGAAGGCATATTTTGCTGTTCCAGTTCGACTTCAGATTTCTGTATCACACTGTCTATTAAAACACTTCCCAGTCTCACTTGGTTCTGCATATAAGTAGCCTTATGCCAAACTAACCTAAGGTTTGTCAGTATGTTATTTTCCAATTTTTCACATATACAGTAAACAATGTGTGCTTCAAATAAATATAAAATTTTCAGCACCCCGTGTGTGTGAATACATGCACATATACATACACACACACACACACACACACACACACACACAAGTTTTCGGTCCAACCAAAAAGATATTTAAAAGAATAAATTTTAATTGGTCATTTGGTCAGGTTTTGGGAAGTCAGCTTATAACCATATTATATTGAGACACTTGTTCTCATCTGATCATCAAAGATAAGCAATGTTGAGCCTGGTCATTACTCAGATGGGTGATTGCTGGGGAGTACCAGGTTTTGTAAGCAATGTGACAGGCTAAGCAAGCCAGCAATGGATACAATTGTGCTACTTAAACTATCTCAATGTGGATGTGCTTCTGGACTGACAGGTCACAAGATCTACTCCCTGTGTGTGTGTGTGTGTGTGTGTGTGTGTGTGTGTGTGTGTGTGTGTGTATATATATATATAACAAAGTAGGTAAGAATTGGAACGCTTCACATTCATTTTAACAAACAAATTTACTTGCTAAATACTCCTTCTACAAAAGTTAAGTTTTAATGGCTATTCTCTTATCCCTATAACATTTCTATATAAACAACATTTACAACAAGACATGTACTTTGTAATGTTCATTTTGTCATTATGCTAAGTCTATTTGCATTTCCTACTCTGGACATAGCTACATGGAGTTAACCATAGGAGAAATACTTGAATAATTTTTCTAATATTTACGTTAATAATAAAAATGAATTTAGAAGACTGGAGTTTTTCACTAGTTTAAATAGTTTAGTACAATTTTAAGACCATCTAATTAAACAGATTATTAAACCTTTTCTTTTTTTTTCTCTTTTTTATGCTCAACTAATTTGCAAATTAAAGTGGAATGGCAAATGATAAATGGTTACTATAAGGAATTAAAATCATAACCTATGTTTTTGGGGCCTAAAATGATAAAATTCTATAAAAAATATTTAAAAAAAACTATCTAGTTTTGTCTATTTAAAAAAGTTTTTTTAGAAACCAACATTACATTTATTTTGTTTCCTTTAAATCTAAACACTGATATTTTTTTTCTAACTTATAACTGAATTTTTACAAGGCAGGTATAGATTCTTTCTATACAATCACAATGAATTCTAAAACAAAAACTTTGACAGACCCCCCTTTCCCCTCTCTGCCCGAACTTCATTAGTTTACACAACCATTACACCCAGTCAATACCTCATAAATAATGGACTATTCTGTTTTGATCACATGGATAGACACTTGTCAAGGTTTCAGTGAAAAAAAAAAAAAAAAAAAAAAAACGTCTCCTGCTAATTCCTCATAAATCATGGACTATTCCGCTGTGACCAGAAGACAAAAGACATCAAAGACACTACTTGCTTTCAGTGAGACAATGAAAGAAAGTGGAGATAGAAGTATTTAACGTCTGTTTCAGTGAAATGGAAAAAGTTGTCAATTTCAAATCGTTTCATTTGTACCCCCTTACTTCTTAAAATAACAACCAGCATTCATATCTATGATTGTTATTTTAATATTTTTTTAAAGTTGTTAAGTTCAAATATTTAAGGATGCAATAGAGGAATTTCCATGGATCTTTTATTGCCATAGAACTTGCTATGAGCTTATTTAATTATTAACCGATGAATTAAATTTTGTCAAAATTTTAAAATAGGAAAAACATGAAATTTTTATGGGTTGAAACTAGTATATGTAGAATAACAATACAATAAACAGCACTTACCGGCATAAGGGTCCCAGCTAGTGTCTAGTAGGTCAGCCTGGAGTGTGTCATTTGCTATTCCATGGATGATCTGGTCCTTGATGTATATATATCAGACAGGTCATGCTCACATGAGAGGCATGTAAAGTTACAGTCGACAGCTACGGCTCTGAGGCGGACAAGGTAACTTTGTATTGGCTCGTCCGCATCCTGAAACATGGAGGCAAAAGCAAGGTGATGGACAATAGGACTTGACCTCTGGGTGACCAGCGCTTCTACCATGTCAAGTAGCTTATCTGGATCAGTGGTAAAGAAGTCAGGGTGTGTGTTGATTATGTTGTTTTACATATTCTCATCGGCACAACTGTATAATCAACACACACCCTGACTGCTAATTTTTTTAATTTGGATTAAAATAAATAACAATACTTTTTAAAAATTGTTAAGCAAAATTAAGTTTTGCCAATTGTCAATGCAATTTGTTAATAATTTTATATATAATTCAATATCAAAATGATTGTTTGTGTTGTTGGTTTGTTTTACTAATGCAAAGTAGCGGGGGACACAATGACAAAATTTAATCTTATTTGAATTTATAAAAGATAAGACACGCAGATTGTGCCATAGTCATTGGTACAGATGGTGAAATTGGCATACAGAGTTCAATTTCCAGTTGATTCTGGTGTTTACTTCTTACTAACGCCCTTGGAAAAGGCATAAATTCATTTTAAATAGCAAGGCAAACTGGACTCTCTCTTGTTTGGCTGTGCCGACCAATCGAGAAGGAGAACTCTAAATTCAAAACCAATCTGGAGAGGGATGTGTTCTGTCAGGCTATCTTATCTTGGACACAACCACTACTGCCATGGATGCTGCACATTGGTGCTCCTATGACACTAATTGGTTATGAGACTTGTGCGGTATGATGACCTTATAAAAAAAACAACATAATTAATAATAAATTTAATGACTTGAAATTAATTTTCAGTTCATTTTAAAGTGTTGTGGGCTAACAAATTTGGATAGCAATAAAGGTTTGATAACGTTATTAGAAAATATAATAAATGGTTTATCTGGCTCTTCATTTGTGGGTGTAGCTGTCTGCCAGGGTAGCTAACTAGTCACTGTTGCAGACAGGTATATTTCTCAAAAAGCCGACTTGGTTTATATTGCAACAATGCTGAGCAGATCATATTTACAGTTTCTGGAAGAGGATGCACAATCTGACATGAACAGCAGTTTTGAACAAGGCCAGTACGCTCAAATTCTCAGCTACAATGACTTGCGACTTTCTGCTATCACAGCCATCGACTGATTTTGCACAGTTTCACTCACAAAGCGCTTGGGTCAACACAGGGTGTGGATTTGTCAGGCATTACCCAATGGCGTCATATGCTGGGATTGTTTCCCCTCCAGGGCAGTACTATGAAGATGTCACTTTGACAGATTTAAGCTGGATCCCATGGTCAGCCAGCTAACATTCTAACCACTTGGTCGTCATGTGCTCATTGTATCATCAGACATGGCTGATGACTTGCTTGTTCTTATTTAACAATGCTTTCTGTTCCAGTGAGGGTGTGTTTATTTGACCTATACTCCCCTTTCTCTAAACTCTGTTCTCTGTGGGGGACAAAGCCACACACAGACATAGCCCAGTCAATGTGTATATAATTATATATCTGTCTGCTTTTTCTTTGCTACTTTGTGCAAGATGACAAAAGAAACAAACTATGATTTTGGGATTTATATTAGATCATCTATACTGAAGATCTGCAGCTAGTGCAATCTATATCAGAAGTGGAATATGGGGAAAAGTGTTCAAATGCTGGACTTGTCTGTTGTGTTCACTTTCATACACATGCCCATGAGGAAAGGTATGTATCTGTCTTTTCTCCCAGTTATGGGTTAAAAAGTAGACTTGATTCTTTAACCTTAAACTATGGAGAAAGCCTCAAGAAATCACATTATCTTTTCCGAAAAAAACGTGACAATTCACAGATAATAAAGAAAAAGAATCTATGGAGAAGTCGACCAGAAACCATTCACTCTACTCTCTTTACAAAGAAATCATGGCCAATTCATATATAATAAAGAAAAAGAACCTGTGGCATTCTACTTGTCTATGTTCTGAAGAATTCTGACTATATGTATATAATGTATACTGTCTGACTTACCAGGAATTTACAAATACATCATTATTTTCAGATGGAAAACAAACCTTTTCCCTTGGGCTTAGTGAACATTATTATAATAGGATTAAAACAAACACATATAATAATAAAATAACTCTTGTGAAATATTCAAACAAAGTATGTTAGATGGGATATAGGAAAACCATTTGGTCAAATTTAAACATTCAACTGATTTTCATATAATCCATGTAAATTAAAATTAATTTTTTTTTTTTTATTAATTTCATATTTTTTTTGTTTCATATGCAGAAATGTGGCTCAATCTAATATTCTCTTAAACTACTAAAATAAAAATACATTAATCTATTTCATTTTAAAATATTTTCATGAAACTAGAATTTTCTTGCAACTTGCTGACGTGTATTAAAATCCTCACAGTATTTAGTATTGTTGAAGTTATTGCTAACATTTTTTGTTGAAGATAGATAAGCATTATTTTCTTTGTTAAATAATATAACTATGTACCCTAGTTAACCCAAATGTACCCCTTACCTGCACTTCTCCCCAAAATTTGGTTTTGATTGGTCAATGTATGGCTATTTTAGAGCGGGTGATGGATGAACAGAAGTCAAGAGAATTTTATATACAGATAGATGTTGAAGGTTTTTTTTTTTTTTTTTTAAGTTTTTAATGTTTATTTTCAGGTGTGTTTTTGCATAATTTTGAACTAGTGAAAAAAATAATTGTTTTTTATTTCTAAATTTACAAAATTTAATTCTATATAATGCATAAAAAAAATTAACCAACTATATATAATTATAAAATGTTCTGATAAACATTTTTCTGTCTCCATAGTTTTGATTAAAACAAATTTAATAATTGTTGCTTTAAAAAAACAAAAAACAACAAAAAAAAAAAAATTGTTCTTTTATAAGGTGTTTTTTGTGATGTATAGAAATTTTCTTCATTTGATCGAGAGTAAGATAATTTTTTCTTTAGTGTTAATACATGAAGATCTCTTTTCTATCCAAATGTGCTAATCTTTTTCATCTGTTTTCTTATCTTGTGTTTTTATCTTTGTCCCAAGGTTTAACTCCACTTATTTATTCTCCTCATACTTATCACTCATATCATCTTTATTTATCATCCTAATAAAGAAGTCGGGAGGAGGAAACTGCAAAATAATTATTTCCCATAATGCCTTAGAATAATCAAATCACCCCCCCCCTTATCTACATTCATATTCTGCTTGTTTCGAACATTACTTCTATGATTGTCACCAATGACAACTCTAACAGCATTTGACAGTCATTTGAAACAAATTATGCCTTGTTAAGAGGGGAATTGCCTGTTTTGGTTTGTTCATTTTTCAGCACCTTCTTGTGTGTGTGATCAGGAAAAGAGAATTTCAAAATTATATGACTTTGCTCATAATACTCAGACAACAGACACAAGATTTTATTTTGTACTTGAATAAAAAAGACCTTGAATATTTTTATACCATTGTGTGTGTGTGGGGGGTATATATATATATATATATATATATATATAATAAAAGTGAACACTCAGAGCTGAGTTTCATGCTAGACGCAATCATCAGGCTATGCATCTAGCATGAAACAGCCTGTCGCCTCTAAGTGTTGACTTCAATATTCACTTTTATATTTACATATGCTCTATCCCTGATATTGAGCACTTTGTTCCATAAATATAGCACACCATAAAACTATATTTTTTCACACACACACACACACACACACACATATATATATATATATATATATATATATATATATATATATATATAGTGTATAATGGTGTAAACAGTTTTTGGGGTGATTACACAAATAAATAACACACAATGCAATATTAAAAGGTTTTTAGCCCTATCCACTTAGTCTGGCTAAATGACCCTTTTTATTTTTTGTGAGGACTTTTCAGCAACCACTCTCTCTAGTTATATATATATATATATATATATATATATATATATACACACACACCCACTTCAAATAAGTAATTTTAACCCACTAATGGACAAAAATAGGTATAAATAACAGTTTTATATTTAATAATAGAATGTTATATTTCATTTTATAACTGGTGCCTATTATGACCAGCCATGTCTGCCAGTTTCCTCCTGTGCACCAAAAAGCACAATTGTCAGCCACATGAGACTAGCAGTTGTAGAAGGGGAAAAAACACCAGCATAAACAAATTGAAGTTTTGTGTGTGTGTATATACAGGGTGTATCAAAATATTTTTACAAAATTAGGCGGTGGGTTCCTCATATTAAAACAAGGACAAAAATCCATATAAACATATGTCTGCAAATCCTTTGTTTTTGAGTTAAGTTTAAAGAAAGTTTATGGTACATGGCACTGTATTGCCATGTAGACAAGGTTACATTTGCCATTCATGTACCTTGTGGGTAGGCTGTCTTTGTTCAGCATATGTAGTAGTGAGTTAACTGAGAAGTGTTCTGTTTCACAAGGGGAGGATATTCATATCATGAGCAGTTAGATATGATTTTTTCAAGAGCTTCTCCTGTATCCATATCATTTGCAATATGTGTAGGGTCTTTCATATCAGTTTGCTATTAATGTGTGGGCTGGAATGGTAGATGACTGTCTGGTAGGTCCATATGTTCTCCCAACACATCTTACAGGAGCTGTCTACACACTTCCATGCCTTCTAATACAAAGATACATGAGGTTCATGCATGATGGGGCTCCAGTACATTTTGTCACATTGTTTGCAATGCAATGGCTGACATCTACCATGAAAAATGGATAGGTCGGAAAATGAAAAAAATCAGCATACCATAATGAAAACAGTTTTATTGTCAAAATCATTATTATTAAGAGGAAGGATCAATGTATTTTTTTGAATATTAAATCTTTTACTCATTTTTTAGAACATTCTAAATTTTGATTTTTTTTTTTTAAAAAAAAAAAAAAAAAAAAAAAAAAAATTGTTTTTCTAGCATCAACTGTTGTACTAACTTTTAGCATAGCAAATTTTGTTCTCTTTTTTGCAGTGACAAACATTAATTTGGAAATTCTTGCAAAAATCAAGTAATTATCAAATTATAATGAAATTTTCACAAATGAGTGAAATTATTTTTGAAATTTTTTTAGAAAATATTGGTAAAGAATTTTTTTTTATTTTAGAATTTAAATCCCCGAATTTCTTTTGCAAAATCAGACCTGGTTTTACTGAAAATCTGTTCTGAATTGAAAAATAATTAATAAAAATAAAACTAAGACATTATTTAATTAGAGAAGCATTTAATTGCTTTTATGAATAAGATATATTTGAAGAAAAAAATTTTCCACAAAAGATGAATTTTTACAAGATTTGTTTTTTTTTGTTTGTTTTTTTTTTTTATACAATTTTAAATTGAATAATTCAGTTTTTTTTTTTTAAATCTTTTAAAATTCATTTTCAATGAGATAATTCTTAGGAAATATTGTTATTAAGTAAAAATATATTTACTAATCTTATATTGTAAAGCTTATTAAAATCTGATGTCTCTGAATATTTTTAAAAGAATTTCAGTTTTGTTCTAAGGCTTGTCCCCTCTTATAGCAACCCCCCCCCAAAAAAACCCCTCAGTTATTGTATGCTCCAGCATACTTAACTATGAATACATCTAGCTGTCAATTGGATATCTATAAATTAACACATCAGAAAAACAAGACCCTATAGTTAAATGTTTGTAGACAGCATTTTATGCTATAAGTAATATTTGTTTCAAATCAGATTAATTTAACTTTAAATTTGCTAGTTTTCCTCAAATAATGTTTCAGAAATATATATTTTATTTTTGTAAAATTTTTAAAACCAAGAATTTTGTTTACAAATGTGTCAAAAATGGCTGTTTTTGTTTTTTTTAAGGGGAAAAAAATTCTGATTAATATAATTTATGTTTAAAATATACCACAGATTATTTTGCTTATTAGAAATGGTAAATTTTAAATCCTTTAGCTTTCAATTAAAGCTGAAATGAAAACTTCGAGAAACCTTTTTTTTTTTTTAAAAAATCATTTTAAACCTTAAATATACTGGATTAGTGGAGGTACCTAATCTACACTAAATTTACACCTTGGCTCTTACAATATTTTTCCATTTCTGGCAGATCTAAGATTGCAATACCTACTTATAAACGTGATGAAAAGAAAAACTCTGAATGAATCCAGCTAGATGTGGGGGGGGGGATTCTAAAATTCCTAGCATCCCTTGTTCGTGTGCATGTGTAGTTATACCAACATAACAAATTAAATCTGATGAAGTCTTGAAATTTTTCCACTTTGTCATACAATTTTCCCAGTACTGTTCTTGATATATAAAAATATATATGATTATTTCTCTTTTTATTTATATCTAATGTTTAATCACTAAGACCATTATATTTAGTGGGTAGATTTGTTGTAGATATACCTGTTGGTTTTTGAGGGCTTATTTTAATAGAACAGGAAGGCATGATTTCTCTTTTATCTCTAGGCAAGTCATCATTGATTTCACTATTTAATAAATTAGATGTCTACACAAACAAGTGTAGACAGCAAATATCACACACACACACACACACACACACACACACACATATATATATAAAATCATGCATACAGTTAATGCTGCCATAAATACAATTTACATTACATTTTAATAACAGTGCAATACTCTATTTGACTCTCTCTATCATAATTGTTTTTACTTCATCACTAGAATAGCCCACTACATTGAGATGAGCAATTCTGATAATGTCAGAGAAATATATTTTAAACTTGTTACTAGATTTAATTATTTTTGACTGCTACATGATCTTTAGCTTGTTGATAAGTGGGTGATAACTTTGTAATTGCATTTTATTTATCTTTGACAATTTTTTTTTTTTTTTTTTTTTTTTTCAAACTGGTATTAAGATATTTCTATTAAATTTCAGTCACTATTAAACCCATATTTTAAAATTAGTCTAAGCCTTTAAAAAGTCTATCATAGTTTCAATTTGACAAATTTGAGAATTGAGTTTTTGTGTGATGTTCAGTAGACATTTTTGAATATAAATAGTAAATAAAACACTCTAATGAGGAGATGAAATAACAGTAAACAATGAAAGAAAAAAGGAATGCCTTTTTGTCTGCTACTTAGAAAACTGATTCTGTAGTGGGCTGATGAATGGATTGCTAAGCTTGTCAGATTCTTGAAGTCTATGAATATCAAGGTAAATATTAATAATCTCCTGGTATTGTCTTGCTGGGTCAGTTACGACTGAATAGTGAGTTTGATCCTCACTAGGTGCTCCCATACTTTTGACCTTCTGCCACATGTAAAGCATGCTTAGTAAATTACTATTATTGTATTTATTTTGAAAGCAAATATTTCATTAGAAATAAATGTATGTCTAAGGAGCATTTTAAATGACTATAAGAAAAAAAAAACAAATAGAAAATACATTATTTTTGTCTTCAGAAATGTTTGAGATTATTTACTCCTGTCCATTGAGCTAGTCTCTCCTTGTAGGGATCAGTATTTTAAATAGCATTTTTAGGTTGATCAGGCTATGACACCTTCTCTTCTAACCCAGTTTTGTTCTGGTGGGACATTTCATCCTTACTCATTGCCTATGCAATAAAAAAATGCATTCATTGCATAATGATGGATCCTTACACTTCTCTTGTTTCTGCTGAAGAACTTTGGTCAAAACCGATAGATTTTTACCTACGGTATCTCTCTATTGCAGCATCAATTTAAACTAAGTGTTGTCCTTCTCCTAGACTCATTGCCCGACATAGCTAGAGAGCCCAGTCTGCCCTGCTATTTACCCTATAGTTGGGGAAGAAGAGATGGATTTGTAACTTTCTCAAGATTATTTGCACATAAGCGAATGTAATGAACCCAACCAGAATTCAAACTCTACTTTCTGATTTCTCATTCTGCTCTACTATTCATTACACCACCTGTTTATGGTAATCTCATGTGTTGGTGTGGAGAAGAAATAAAAATGCACAAAGTGCAATTTAACAGTCATTGCATTCTTTCATATGCTGTGGTTTTTATTTATTTATTTATTTATATATATATATATATATATATATATATACACACACACACACTTTGAGAGAGTCAAGATTGTCTTGAATAACTGGAATATTTGAATCCGAAGCTAGTATTAATGTTTACCTTGGATGTAAATATGGTATGTGAATAACTTGAAAGCCTGTCATGCAAGGACAATTCTGACAAGAGATTTGGAATTGGTTTACTTGATTAGTCCATGATTTTCCTGAGTAACTGTCAAATTTTTTTTTTTTTTTTTTTTTGTGCTGATTGTAATTTATATAAAAACAAACTCTTTCCAGTTATGTGCATGTACACAGCGTGGAATCATGATGTACCTAGAACTAGGATTCACAAAGTGAGCAGTACCACTCAACAGTGGGAAAATCCAGCGGCTGTTGAGGAAAAGGAACATCCGGTTGGCATATAAGAAAGTGATATTTTTCTTTTTTTCTTTTTACAAAATCTAAGTTACTTACACTTAAAGAACATATATGCTTTGCAAAAAAATAAAAACATCTTGTACATGAATAATTTTAATTTTTTTTTTTTTTTTTTTTTTTTTTTTGTTACCTGAAATTAAAAGTTCATATATCTTTACTATATATACTTGAGTATAGTGAGAGTTTTTATGATTAGTATTTTATGCAAAAAATAAGGGGGGAGTGGCACTTTTTTTTTTTTTTTTTTTTTTTTTGTTTTTGTTTATACTAATGTTCACCCAGTGCAAGGCCCAAGAGCCACTCAAGACAGAGGGTTACTGTGTGATCTTGTATTAGTGTAAGAACAAGAAGTGAAGTTCTTAGGGCTCTGCAGGAAATATAATGACTAACTCTAGACTTGCAGATGTCAAGATTTATTTAGTGAATAACGTTTCAGAGTTCAGTTGGTTGGTTTTGCTTCGCGGCATACCGACACCTCTAGCGGTTATTTAATGCCGAAATCTAAATATTGTTAACATAATTTTATGGCTTCAACTACAGATGAGATGTATTGTTGGCTATTTTGCTATAAAATAGCTACTGTTGGTAATTATTACTATAAAAATGCATTATTTTTACTTTTATAGTGTTTTGTTTATGCTTTCGGGGGTGGGAGTCACTATTTGCCCATAGCTGGGACCCTAACAGATGCTACCACCCCAGGTCAGGTTGGACCTAGGAACAACAGCAATTGAGAGGTGGTTCCACATTCTTCAAAACCTCCAATCTCCTAATCAGAGGCCTTGCTGCCAGATGTAGTTTATCATCATAACCAGGACTATCAGAGTTCAGTCAGAAATGTTACAACTACAGTGTGTAAGTAAACTATATGAAGATTCGGAAACCCCAATTGTAAACAGAAAACAAGGGATAAACTTCAACTCTTGTTCAAAAGATTGGAGAGGAGTATGAACTGGATGATTCTTTTGAAGAGGTTAAAAATCATGCATTTTCAGTGACCAGTTACACTATTCAGAGGTAAATTTTTTTCTGGAGGTATTAAAATTCATGCAAAAATTTCACACTATACATTGTCAGCTTATATACGAGTATATATGGTATCTTGAGTTTATCTGGACAGGAGAACACAACAATGCCAACCAGATCAAACCCTGATATCTATGAGATCCAGTGCCATAGGTTAGTAGGTATAGGGATATAGTCACAGTTGCTTGTCCGGTGACATCTTACCTAATGGTCCTTAAGAAAAGCTGAAAGCTGTTTGTTTACAATGTTTGATAAGTTGTTTTGAATTTGTAGTATACTAATACCAAGAAAGGAGTCTCTTGATATGAATATGGCACTTGGGTTTTGAACAGCTAGAAAATATTTGCATACCACTATGCCAGAATAATTCAGAATTCATGTGCTAGTTCTAGTCAAAAATAAACTTTTAACCCCCTGGTAACAAAATCTACAAATTAGCCTAATTTCAACAGGTCAGCCAGCAGACTTGCCATCATCATGTGGTGGCTTGTCTCAATCTACTGAAGCCAGGCACACCAAGCAATCTGGGAGTGGAGAGGTGTCTTCACTCTTCTCATTGCTGCCACTGTATGGACTGACTGCCTTTGTGCATTTTTCAGTCTTATATTAAAACTTAAACAGTGTATCACTGTCAAAAATGTAGGGGTAGGGGTTCAAACTACCCAGTTTGGGTTCTGATCTGTATGCTAAGGATTGCTATTTTATGATCACCTACACATTTTGTAACACTCCCTACATAGCTTTTTAGGCTGATATCCTAGTGTTGTGATATATATATATATATATATATATACATACACACACACACACACTCAAGAATAAAAGAACTTGTCCTATTTCTCTTCTTGTATCAATCAAAGCTAAGCTTAAATATTGAGGATGAAACTGCCCATTTTAATAATGGGGAAATATTATCCTTGGAGGATAAATGAAAGATCTGTACTTTCATTGCTGATTAGTGTGTAAACTATAGAGTAAACTATCTCTCACTCACTCAGGTACACAGTTTGAACAGTGCCTTTAAGCGAAATCCTTCTCATTTACTCAAAAATATCATATTTGCTCAGTTTCATATCCAAACATAAACAATGTAATTTTTTAAAGTAATGCTTTTTTTTCTTTTTTTTTTTTTTTTTTAAATTTCCTAATCCCAACAGATTTTTATCACCTTAAACATTGTTTTAGTGGATACTCATGTTTGAATAGACACTCTATTATTTTTGAAACTGTATATATTTTTTAATTTTTGTCTACTGGTCGGATTATTCAAGAAATCTTATTAAAAAGCACATTTTTCTTCAATAAGATTTCTTGAATATCAGCCAAATTGAGGGTACATGGTTTTCAGTCTTTCTTCAAACATACAATCTTCTATTGAAACTCTGAGGGATTCTCCTTCTCTCCTCATAGGTTGGACATTCATATAAGTTTCTGTTATCCAATTGTCTTGTGTCAAGTTCAGCTGGGTTCATCTCCTTATATTGGTGTGTCCAATACCCTTCAAGGCTTTATTTTACACTTAATGGCTCTGAGGTCACATTCCAGGTCAACCCTTATGGTTCCATGATCATTTTGACTTTCTGAGGTGAAACAAAGTGTTAAACTCACTTTGGTATCTCTTAGCTGGACCTAGTACATAATGAGGTCAACAGAGATCAACTCTTCTTAGATCAAAGATTCCTGATGGACATTAAATCGATTCTGACCCCTGGTATTTCCTGGCATGAATCACATAATAAGAATTTGAACTAGATTTTAAATTTTTAGTTCACTCCTTTAATGAACTTGGGCTTTGGTAGAAAGATCCTTTAATTTCAATGGAGATTCTCTCTCTCTCTGGTTTTGTAACCTACAGATATCAAATGAACAACCAGGGATACCTACCATATGATAAGGGTAAAAAAAAAAATATCATTTGGCAGACCAATTCATTTGTATATCAAGTTTAATCTTCAGTGGCTGACTCACTAGAGTTGTTTCATTTTAGAGTTCAGCTTAATAATTAAGAAGGTCATAAGTGTGTCAAATTGTAATCCTGTTGTATGCAGTTTCAAATTGTGGGTATGAAGTGCACTACCTGTCATTTTCTGACACAAGAAATTTAGGACTTTTAAAACTGGAAAAATTCTTTTTGTTATACATTACCATTCCGTAAAAAGGAAAAAAAAATCGTTGGAAAGCTTTTTTTTTTTTTTTTTTTTTTTTTAATTAAAAGATGAAAAAAATAAACTTTGACTTGATCAATATATCATAAAATCATATTTCTGTAGAAAATAGAATTTGTTTTGTTGGATTTACCTACATGTTGTCAAATTCTGTACAAAAGTTAGTGTTTAATATCTGATACTTTTTTGATGAAAGTATCAGTCTATAAAAGTTAATAAGTGAAAATTGAATCTCAAGTCTATTTAAAGCTATATTTTTCCATTTGGGTGGGATGAGCAAGTGGTGTAATGGATAGCAGTTGAAATGAGAAATTGAAGAGCTAAGTTAGAATTCCAATCGGGTTTATTATATTCACTTATGTGCAAATAATATTCATACTTGAATCCATCTCCTCCCTCAGTTATGGGTTAAATATCTTGTATGTAGAAAAAATCATTATCCTCAAAAAATTGTTAATGCAACATTAATTTGCGAAAAAAAAAAAATTACAACAATCCATAATGTTTTGGCTTTAAATAACTCACAAAGGGTCAATAAGCTGTGTAAAAAAAAAAAAAAAAAAAAAAAATCTATTTTTGCATATGTTTTGTCAGCCAACTGTTGTTACAATATAGATTCTGTTGATCACCAGATAGTGACTTGTTCTTGGTTCAGTCATTGGATCCAATAAAACCTAAAAAAGTAACTGACAAATTAAAAAATGACTGAGAATTGACCTTTAAACACTTATAAAGGAATAGCTAGGGCAAATGATTTGGCTTGATTGCTACAAACATTCTGGTACTGCTGGATAGGTTATTTGTTTGGAATTAGGGAAATCTCTAAAAATTATGGTTTTTAAACAATAGATGATAAAGCTGTTGAAAACATTGTCATTCTGGGATCTATTATTCCAGCTCCAACCAATGATATAGAATGAAGAATAGCACTTTTCATTTCTTTTGGAACACTGAAAGTAAAAGATCTGGGGTAGAAAAGTCTATTAGATCATTGCAAAAGCTTGTGCCTGATTAGAAAAATTAAAAACAAAATTTTTACATACATGGGGGGGACTTTTATTAGTCAAACACATAGTCACTATTGTTTTTTACACCTGTCTCCTATCATTCTACAAATTTGTTGATGACATATAGAAACATTGTAGGTTTTTTTATTTATTTTTTTTTTTTTTTTCTTGGAAAAAGGTTGTCAGGTAGTTTTTGACTGTACAGTCAAATTTTTTGTTATTCAAATTGTTCCATAGGAACTGGAACAAATGAAAATCGAAAGGACCCAAGTCTGGAGAATATGGTGGGTGCTGGAGAGTTTCCCATTTCAACTTTTTTAAGCTTTTGCAAGACCTGTTTCGCAACTTGCATTGTCATGGTGGAAAATGCTACCTTTTTGAATTGTCAAAATCGACTATTTGAATAACCACATTGAAATTGGTGAGCTGCTTGCAGTATTTCTCTACTGTCTGGAAGAATCTCAAAGTGAATTATCCGTCTGCAATCCCATCAAAACGGACAGCGGCCCCTTCATTGGATGCAAAGCCCACTTTAGCCATAGGTTCTGAACATTCACAAGGTAGTTTCCAGCTTTATCATCTTCATAAACAATCCATTTTTCATCATCGGCAACAATTCTGTCCAAGAACAGTTCCTTTTCATGGGGGGGGGTAATAGTAAAGAAATTGTTGCAGAAATACAACGAAGTTCTGTTCCATTGCAAAATGTGGCACCCACATGTTTTGTTTTGTTTGGAAAACAAGCTGAAATCTCTGGTTTATTCTGTGATGACAAGCAGAATGTCTCCATCAATGTCGGAAGGATGCCCAGAATATGGTTGATCATTTCATCCTGAGCATGATCCAGATAAGTTGTCTGATTTTTTTTTTTTTTTTTTTTTTGTCACTCTTTCAATGCTTTCTCTTTAAATTTTCATCCTCCATCTTTAAGGCATGGATTTGTTGACAAAATTTCAGCATTCAACAAAGTCTAACTTGCAACTGACCAATACAAGATTTTAATCTCAAACACACCAGTAACCGGCACTAAAAGAAAAACCAGTGTCCAGTTGCGGTCATTTTCTATTAACAATGAAAATCGGGCACAAACTTTTGCAATGATCTTCTTCATCAATACTAGGCTTCTACTGTGCTCTAATCATTTCAATGGCTATAGTTATGCCTTTGAAAACCTGGACACTGAGAAAAGGAGACATACAAAGGCTTTGAGTCTTTGAAAAGAACTGTGACAGAACCATGGTTGGGGGGGAAATATCAGAATCAGAATGGATGCCATCAAGAAAAAGTTAAATGTAAAGACACATTATCCTGAGTGGAAGAAGGAAGCTAAACTGGTTTGGCCATGTAATCAGAAGTGAAGAACAAAAACTTTGTGTATAGATTCTACAACAAAATCTTTGTAGATTGGAAGACCAAATCTGTGGAGACACTTGGATACCACTTCTGGTACCTGAAAGGATTGCCTTAGACAGGAAGAAATAGCAAAGTTATGTGGACAAAAAGTGCACAAGGATCTCTTTGGCTTTATGCAACTAATTATTGATAGAATTGATTTTTTACTTGATAACTTGAAGCTCATCAGGTTTAACAAAGATTAAGCAAAAGATAAAAGTGGACAGTGAAACAAAGAGTTACAGTGATTTTAATCCTGAAAAGCAAGATGATCATTCTTAAGCTGGTTGTAGATAAAAATATGGACAACTTAAAATTTGATGACAGTGGGGTTGAGACAAAAGGATGGAAAATTTCCTCATCTAAAATTACTGTTCTGATATGAAGTGGTGATGGCTTTTCAGTTGCCTCTGGGCACATCTTCATTATTTACATTTAGCTTAGTTTAGCACAGTCACAACTATGGAGCACCGGTGTAGATCAAACTTGCTACTTAGACGTAATGGTTAACTAGATAAACTTGTGAACTATTACTGTACTCAGAGGTGACCACATATCTTGATTGTATTGTCCAAAGTTTCAAGTTCAGTTGAGTACAATTGGTATATGTAGTAGGACATTCAAGCCAAGCTGTACTAATCTTTGATCTCCAGCAGCTAAAACTGTCTTCCCTTCCTACTGCAAGTGTAATGTTAACAATGTCTGATAAGAATACAATACTAAATTTTCTATACACATAAATAATTGTTATTCACTTTTGTACTCTGACAAATTAACTTCTACCATCTCCTGGGTGTGTGGCTTGGGGTTTTTCTTCAAGCATTTGACCTTCTTATGAGGATGTAAGGGATTCTCCCTTTTCCCCTTGTGGGTCAAGTGTTTCAATAACTTCCTGTTATCTGATTGTCATATGTATGTCTTAAAATTCAGCAGGTTTCACTTCCTTGTTTATGCTGGTGCACTCCCCAACACCCTTTGAGGCCCAATTCTGCACTTGGTAACTTTGATGTCACCTTCTGGATCAACCCGAGATGTTCCTAAGTATTTTGACTTTCTCAAGTGACCTTGAATACAAAACTTACATTGATATCTCTTTGGGTGGTCCCAGTACATCGTCTTTGATCAAATGGATATTAAGTTCAATTCAGGACTCTGGTATTCCCTGGTGTAAATTATTTACTACATAAGCAATGATAGTCATCTTGATCTATATTGGACTATTTATTAAGTGGTGTAAACACACTTTTCTCTTACTCAGCTTTTCACTAACTGGACTAATAACCCCACATTGGGTCTCTATTGTTTGCATCAGCATGCACAAAAACTGGGGAAGGTCCATTGCATGTCCACAAGATTATTCAGGGAATCACTTGCATAGTGTCGGTGGGTAGGTAGGTAGGTGACACTTTGGGTAATTACTATATTAAACTATCAAATCAGTTTTTCCCTTCAACCGGCAAGACTTTATCTTAACACCCCTCTACACATCTCTACATTACGATGCATGGCAGGTAACTCTCTCTCTCTCTTTCTCTCTCTCGATGGCCAGCACACATCCATCAACAGGCAGCCTGGAATTACCTTCAATTCTAACTGTGACTGTTTATACAGTGTGTGGCAGAAATACTTCCCACATAGTAGTAACACATAGCTGAAGATGCCATTGTCACTAATGTCTTCCCATTATGTGGGAGGTATATGTGCTGCACTCTGTATAAGCCTGTGTAGGGAAATTTGTAAATTCCAACCAGGTATCACTTGATCTCAAAAGTTTTAATTTATTTCTCTTGTTTTATTCCTTTTTGGTCAATTGGGTGGCAGACTTAAGACTGAAATGAAATCATTTACCATTCTTTTCTATGCAAGAGATGACACCCAATGAGCATCTAATTCAGTACTAGTTGAAATGATTGTGTAGATCATTTCAAACAGTGTTGACTCAGTACAAGGCCCAAAAGCACAAGATTATTAAATGAGGTTGTTGTAAAGGTGTTCAGGGAGGGAGTCAAAGGTGCATATTATGAGGATATGTCGGACAGTTGACCCCTAGGCTTGAAGAGGTTAAGATCATAGTGATTGAGGAAACATCCTTTTAGGAGTCTGTTCTACAAAGTAAGAATTCTGGAGCAGAAGCTGTCAGAGTGGAACTTCTTCCTTACCACCTTATATGAGAATGAGGATGGATTTGATGCTGTGTATGTGGCATGCGGGGGGAGGGTGTTCCTATCTGTGAAGGTCTGAACTGACGAAACTAAAGAACACAGCCCGTTTGAACATTTGCCCTAATAATAACATATGAGTAGTGAGAGGCTAGCAATGTTTCATCTTTGCGGAAAAAGAGGTTGTAGGCTGGAAAATAATTCCTCGCCCAAAAAGCTGCATAGAAAGTGAGGATTTGTCAGCTGCAGCCCAGTTATATCAACACAATCTATTTTTGGTTTCATCTGTCTATGGTAAAGAAGAGTTGTCTGGTGCTTTCTGGAGCGGTTCAAAGAACCTATTATTTCTTGCAGCATGTTTAGCAATGTATCTTACGACTTGAGATCTGGAGTGAGCTTAAGTCCCAATAGACGTTCCTGGAGTTAGATATTCTTTCATTCAGTCTTGATGTCTAGCTAATGATCATCTCTGCCTTTTGTTCTTTGCTTTTCTTTGTTTGATGTTCTGACTTTGTCAAGATAAAGAAAGATGGTTTCAGGTTGTCTTTGTATTTATATGAATGTGGTATGTGGCCAGTTTGAAATTTGAATTTAAGAAGAAACAACCAAGTTGGACCAGTCATTCCTCCTCCTCCTGTCCAATCATTTATTCTTTGCTCTACTGTTGTTTCTCCATTCTATAGTTGTCATCTACTGAGGAGACACTTGGCAACTAACAGAGGACTTTACTCTGACTGATAATTTAGCCGATTCTTTCTTTCTTTCAGACATGATCTCTAGCCAGTGTTGCTAGCACGAGTGCTGAGTAAAGTGCCTCTGGCTTAGTCAACTCCCACCCAACCTGTTAGCCATAGATCTTATGATACTGCAATACAACACTCAAAACCTTCATTGGGTATACAAAAACAAACCTTGAGGTTGTCAGTATAAAAAGGAAATGTTTATAAATAGCACGATACAAAAAAAGAAAAAGAAAAAAAAAGTGTCATTTTACAAATGCACTTGTTAGAGATGAAAATATTTTCAGGTTCCACTGAGTAATATATGTGAAATTGTTGTTAAACTTTACCCAACAGCTTTCAATGATAGTAAAAAAAAAAAAAAAAACAAAAAAAAAAAAACTTCTCATACTATTCAGACTTGTATGTATTATTGATAATAAAATACCTGTTACCTATTTTTTTCTCTCTCTCAAATCAATCAATGGTTAATGACCATAGATAATGATTTTGGTTGAAAAGATGTGTTTTGTTCATTTGGTCTTAACTTGCCCAAGGAAATTAAAAGGAGTATCTTTTCTCTCTCTCTCTCTCTTTTTCTTCTTTTTTTTTGACCATTTGTCATCTGGAACATTAAAATTTCTATTTATTTGAGGTTAACAGATTTTTTTTTTTTTTTTTTCCTTTTTCATCCCAGTTTAGCTTAAATGTCAAATATCTTGTCAGTAAACTTGGTTTCAATACAGTTTGTCACTGTGCAAAGAAAAAGAAAAAAAAAAGAAAAAAAAAACCTCCCCTATTGATCTCTGATCTCATAGACACATTGAACTTGGTTATTTACCTTAGGCCCATTGGTAAAGTCAGTCATTTTTGTTTGTCTTCAAACAGATCATCCACTCTTTCTCGAACATTAAACAGGGAGAGATTCTTTCTCTCATATATATATATAATGTGTGTGAGAGAAAGTCATTTGCTACAGCACTTTCATTTTACTAAAATGCCAGTTTCTGGCTGTGTATAACTCTATAGTATTACACAATAAAATCCAAAATTACCTCATATGGGGGATAGATCTATTTCAACCGGCGAAAACTTTGTCAGTCTTATAAATTCAACTCTGGTGGGTGTATTAGACTGAGTTTATGTCTGAATTAGAAATATATATAATTGTGCATTTGGGCAGCAATCCCTCTTTTATACAAGTTTCTTTAAAAACAATTGACAAGACACTGCAGTTAAGTTGGGTTTGTTTTTTTGTTTTTTTTTGTTTTTTTTTTATTTAATTTTTCCTGTGTTCTTATAATTTTCTTTTTTGGATGTAAATTATGTAGAAATTTTCCAAATGTTTTGTTTTTGTACATCTGAGTGCTTTCAGCTGTACAGATGCTCTTTTTTTTTTTTTTTTTTTTTTTAAGCCATTATCAAGAATGATTTTAACTTTTAACTGAATGTATGGATTGTTTTATCATACAGCCAGAACAGAAAAGAAACTTAAGAACAGAAGGAAAATCAATTAAAAAAAACAAAAAAACCCTTTAACCATTGTACCTTTCTTTTAAATGAAACGTATTTTTAATCGACAGTAAAGGACAAAGGAAACGTTTGACTTTCACTTTTAAAAAAAAAATTCTTTTATTAATTTTTATGATGGAGCTTTAAAAACTGAAACATTGATTGATAAACGTTTCCTTTGTTTTTTTTTTTTTTGTTCCCCCCCCCCACTTAATATAAAATATCTGTAAAAATATTTTTCGTTCATTTTTTTTTTTTTTTTTTTTTTTTTTTACCTTTCTAAAAAGATCCTTGTTAATGGGTGCAGGCGGAACTCTAACTTCTGACAAATTTATTTTCCATTTTCCTCAATGGCTAGGCTAATAACATGGAGGTTTTCTTTCTGCTGAGACTTTGGTTAGCCAACTTGACCTTGCTTCAAATTTTTGTGACGGACTCTTGCTCACTGCGTAAAGACGCGTTTCTCTCACTTAACTTGGTTTACGTTCAAAACCTTGGAGTGGCTGTTTTTGCTTATAAATAACTATCTTCGTGTGTAAAGTAGCGAATTGTTAAGTAATTTGAAAATCTGCATTTGTATTTTCTGAAAATATAAATGCAGAAGTAAATTTAAATGCTGAGGAAAATAATTTTCATCAGCATTTTTACTTAAAAAAGAAAAAAAAATCTGTCTCTTTTATAGTGGCGATGGGAGAGTTAAAGTCTCTTTCATTAAAACGTAGACTGTTGAAAACCAACTTGCACTGCGTACACTACACTACAGTGATATTTTTTTGTTTTTGTTAAATGAGCAGGTGTGTAGGTATGATGAAGCAATTACACTACTTAATATTCGTTTTCAACACTTACAGCAAAAATAATCATCAATAATACAAAACAAACGATGGTAAATATAATTTCACATGATCAAGACTTTTCTCGCAATTCAAATTTAAAAAACTATCCATTTTTTAATGTCTGACCTTATGCATAAAACAGTAATATTTTATTACATAAAAAAAAAAAAATAGAATAAAAATACTTGTGAATTTATATTGATTAATATTTCAGTATGTTGCAATCATGTTTACGAAGAAGAAGACTATTGTTTTTGTCGTTATGCCACCTGCTTTTTTAAAGAGACTTCATTGGGAACCAAAAAAAAAAAAAGGGTTTTTTTTTTTTTTTTTTTTTTTTTTTTCGTCTAAATAAAATCCATTTCTCTTTGTTAGAAAAACAAACTAATCTTAAGTAAACACCGTCTTTAATTGTTTTGTTTGTGTAGTTTGTGTTGACAGTTTAAAAAACAAAACATTCCAAATATATACAGACATGAGCTTTGTTTTTAAGCACGTAACCTCTTTTTGAAATTACACACTTCGATATGAAGCCTTATTTTAAGTTGGCATACTCGTGGCTTTTGTATGAAGAAAGGAAAAGCACTAATACATTTCCTTTCCGCTTGTTCCGTCTTCTTTTTCCCCTCTATATTGAATGAAGCACTGGACTAAAAACCTTAGCCGAACAGCCACCATTGCTGGCTTCACTCGTTCTCTTCCTTCTCGTCGTGTCATCGACCTTCTCCTCCTCCTTCTCCTCCACCACTCCATTTCTCCACGCCAGCACCTTATTTTTCTTCAACGAAATAGTCCCGCTTCCAGGCCAAATGATAGACTGGCAGGGGAGTCAGCCACACTGGAAGTACAACAATGGTTGGCGGTCGGGTAGAGGAGGCGGGAGAAAAGAGACACTGACGGACAGACAGTACGCTTCTACTAACCCGTTGCCCACCCGACCTGCTACAGTCGTTGCCCTACGTTCACATCCTGATGACTGTGTGAGGTCGCCATCGAACGAGTATTTTATTTACCACGTTTTTCTTTCATTCAGTGCGTGAGATAGCCTGCCTTTGTGTATGTGTGTGTATATATCGGTGGGTGCTTCTTTCTTTCTTTCTTTTTTCTGGGCATCTGAAAACCTTTCTTATCACAAGCTCCTTGTCTAGCCTTGACTGCCGCTCTCTGAGGTGGCTAGCTATCATCAGAGTTGAGTCTTAAGACAGACCGTTCTTTTTTTTATTTTATTTTATTCGGTTCTCTCACCTTCTCTCTTACCATTTTGATTTAATTATCCTCTTTCTCACTCTCTCTCCTGTTGTTTTATGTTCTTTCTGTTTCCTTCCTTCAGTATTTTTTCTTTCCTTTTCCCAACCTTGGTCGTCAGTGAAACTGAGGAAGTGTTGATGGTAGCAAATGAAGAAGGAAGAAGTTGCCTCCTTGTACTGTTTACCTGTTAGCATGGGCACCAGTGCTTTGTGTCTGTGTGCTAGTTAGCATCACCACCGCTACTACAACGACGACTGGCGCTACGAGCACTTGTTCTAGCCGACTACTATTACTATAACACAGTTCATTCATTCATTCATTATTATTACTACTACTATGATGATCCTTGGTACTTGTTTCTCTTGGTCTTTTAGTTATTTTCTTCCATCTTTTGGTAGACAAATGACATTTTTGTGTGCGAGACAAATTGTACTGTAAAAACACTTGTTATTATCTTGCATAGCATACATTGTAAAACATTCTTCTGTCATGAAATGCGTGTGTGCAGGTTTTCAGATATAGTTAGAAGACATTTTTAAACACGGTACTCTGACTAACAAGGTTTATTGATTGTGTGTGTAGTCATATCTGTGTCGTGTGTAGTAGTAGTAGTAGTAGTAATCTGTGTGTCAGTGTTTTGGGGATGGAGATGTCTATACTTTGGGTGTATCCTGTGTTTGAAAATATCTTGATTTTATTTTAGTAATTATTATTGTGTAGATGTGTTTCAGTGGGCTGTAAATTTATATGTGTCTGTATATTTGCAGGAGATTGTGTATGTATAGATAAAGAAAGAGGAATAGAACCGCTTTCCGTTTAGAATTATTTATTTATTTATTTTTTTACCCAGTTTGGTTTTTGGGTCAATCAAATTCCGTCAAGTCGAATAGATAGGCTGTGTCAGAAGTGTAGCTCTAACACATTCATTTTCTCATATATTCGCGCCATTGCAAAAGATGCCGGAAGAATAGTTGGTCCTTTGTATCGCACCAGAAAATACCTGACGCTTGGTGCTGTGCTTTATCTTTGCAAGAGTCAGGTCAGACAAAGAATTGCTGCCATATCCGGTCTGGTGCTGCCCAGTCCACACTATCCAGCCTTGACACAATTCAAAAGCGATTATGTGGCCTTGGGGGTGATGATGTATTATTCTCCACATTGCAACCCTTATCCTACAGGTGAAATGTCACTAGCCTCTGACTACTCTATCACTATTACTATGGCAGATGTTCCAAGTTACATTCCTTAATCCCACCAGCTCAGACCTGCCATAAGTTCACAGCAGCAAATCATCTACATTCCCTTTGTGTTCTTTTCTTAAGGAGTAAGTTCCACTTAGACAACATTTTCCCCAGAACCATTTCTTTGTAGAACACTCCCGAGATGATACTTCCTTTATCACTACAATCTTAACCTCTACAAGTCCAGGGTCAACTATTATCTATCCTATATATCCTCATAATATACACTTCTTACAACCTCCCTCTTTTACAACAATATTACTCTGTAACCCTCTGCCTTGGCTCTTGGGCCTTGTATTGGCTAAACTAAAGTGTGGAGGAAAAAAATAGAATAATGATTATCAGTTTACTATGGTTTACCTTAGTCTGGCACAAGGCTACATGGGGGGGACTTTGTAAGATCAGATTCATTGCTTGCAGTTTGCAAATCATTAATCTATACCAGTTGTTCCTGAACCTTTTCTAGCTGTCACCCCCTACCCTTAATTTCTAGGCCACATCCATAGCACCTCCTCTCTTACTCCTATTTAAGGACTTTTTCTTGGCATGAAGTATATTACAAATTTAAAGCAATTACTAATCTAACACTGTAAACATGCATAGACATCTTGGCTTTTCTTAAATTCTATTAGATAAGATGTTGCCAAACGACCATCTGTGGTTATATCCCTGCACCTATAAACCTAGAGCAATGGTCCCTGTAGATGTTTTGTTGTCTGGTGGTGTGGGAAATTGTGTGTTTGTGCATAACTCTTATGTTAACTTTATTCTTTGTAAAGCATAAATGTTCCTTCAGTGTGACTAGGATTTTGTTTTGTAGATTTTGTAAAAAGAGAAAAATATCTTACTTTATTCAATGCCTTGAAAACCACACTAGTTACATTCCATCATTGCCAATCAGACACCGAACTACCAACAGTCAGGATGAACAGATGTCCCTGAGAGGAGGCACCATGCCTTGAAAGACTATTGGGCCTCAAACTCTCACCTGACCTCAAGTGGAACTTGTAAATACGATCTATTGCTCAGGATTCAGGTAAAATGGTTGGCTCCCTGTACTGCTCCAGTAAGTACCGGACTCCTCCTTCTGTCCTCTACCTTTACAAGATTCCTGTC
>OZ010614.1:7662318-7665782 GCA_963932145.1 Acanthosepion lycidas
GGTTAGGTGATAGTGTTATTAAGTGAAAACTAAATTTACAAATCAAAAATTGGAAAGCTCAATAAAAGACGTTTACCCCCAATATTTTTTAAAATTTAAATTATGTTTTAACAGATAAAGTCTCTATAGAACAACAGTAAAGGTATTGATAGATCTTATCACTTGTTAAATGATCTTAAAAAGCCATTTCTCTGTTATTTTAAACTTTAAGCAAATTTTATTTTTCAAATCAGATTAATTATACTTTAAATCAGATAATATTCCTCAAATGAAGTTTCAGAAAGATGTATTTTATTTTTGGAAGATTTTTAAAACCGAGAATTAACTTTTGTTTAAAATGTGTCAAAAGTGGTGGATATTTAATTGATTTTTCTGAAAGCGACTAAAAATTTGAGATTCCAATCAATATAATTTCTATTTGAAATACACCAGAGTATTTTGTTTACTGGAAATAGTAAATTTAATCATTTAGCTTTCAATTAAAGTTAAAATGAAAGTTTCAAGAATGCTTTTTCATTTTTAAAAAATTCCTTTTAAATCTTGGTATTGAAACTGAGTGGAGTTACCTACTATAAAGACACTGAAGGCGTTTTCCCATAGGTGCTGCCAATTTGGCTTTGTTAGAATTTCTTTATCTCTTTTTGTTTTAGTTTTTTTTTTTTTTTTATCTCTCAAGCAAGGTGATAAGGCTATTAAGATGCAATGGATTACTGGGAATAGAAGAGAATGAGAACCCTTTAGTGCAGATAACAAATGATAAAATAACAGAATTCAGGAAGGCAAAAGACGAAGATTGACATTGCATTTAAATTTTTGAAGATTGTATTTAACAGGAAGGGTGTTCACAGGCGAGAAGTGCAAGAATAGAAACCATTGGAACAGAATTTAAGTTACATCTAAGCAACATCCCAACATACAATTTAAGAAAATTGTCACTAAACCAGGCATATTGCATGCTATTATGTCTACACTGGTTGGGAAATAGAACCAAGTGCTAATTAATTTATAACACAAATGTTAGGGACTGACTTTTCATACCATATTGAAAGTCTGTTGACAACAGGTGATGTAAGTTTTGTAAAGACATACGAGTACATCTACAGCAGCAAAAGTGTTTAATATATTTTCAGTAGAGAGAAACCCAGACAAATCCACTTCTCTAAGTCTGGTCTAAAGTCACAGAATAATGTCTTGTTCTAGACATTTCTAACTGCAGACTTTAGGAAATGCCTTCATCTACTTTTTCTTGGACTAGTGTGCTAGATGTCTATTTTTTTATGTTAGTGCACTGACCTTTTGTCCCGAAAAGAAACTGGATTTGAAGATACATTAAGTGTTGAACAAAGTAAATCAAGAAAAATTTGCACATGAAAATATTGATTGGATACCTTCAGATTTTAAATTTAATGCTAATCTGTCAGACACAAAAGGGGGAAAAAAGTTTTTGGTTTCTTTTATTTTGCTTTTTGGTGGCTTTGTGTGAGTGTGTGGGTGTTTTTTTATTTTTTATTTTATTTTTTTTTTTTTTTTTGCTGGGGGGGGCTCTCTTCCCCCACCCCATTCCTCTAGTGTAGACCTTTTGCCTCTGTATTGAATATTAAATTCTGGTTCATATGCATGGTTTTTTGTCATTTTCTTTTGTGCCCATAGAGGATTTTTATTGTGTATTTCCTCACCAACAGAAGTGAGTTGGACTGGAAGGCCAGACTGCCATGTCTGTGTGTGCATCTGTTAGATGTTGGAAGCAGCTTTCCTTTGACTTAGTTTGTGATTTCCAGGTCACTGGATGCTGACTGATCTTGTCTGAATTCTTCGTTTCAAGCAGTTATAGCCATATTCTTTCCCAGTTGCTCTTAATATTGTGCTCACTTATCATATACCAATGTTTACTTAGCTTAATCTAACTAAAAGGAAGATTGTAGTGTGCCACTAATCCTCATAAAAAGAATCTGCCTTGAAAATCAGCATTCCAAATCCTCTGCTCGAACATCAATGGTTCTAGTAGGAAATATACTACTACCCCAGCTACCAATATCAAGTGAAACTTATGCATATGATCCATTGTTAAAGAGACTGGAAAAGGTGTCAGCTCCTTGTACCGCTCCTGAAAGTACTGGACTCTTCCTGTCATCTTTAGAGTCAGATTAAGCCAAGAATGGGAACATTGCTGCCATATCTGAGCTAGAACTGCCCAAAACTCACTTTGTGGGTTATTTTTAACCCAACCACCCCATTTCCATAGACAAAACATGCTGTTCTATTACAAATGTTCTGACAAGCTATGTTCCTTGGTTCTCCAGTTAATGCATTTACAACTAAAACCTGCCATGCCATGTATACAGGATCAAATCATCCTCATTTCCTTTGTATTCCATTGGTAAGGAGGAAGTTCCACAGCTTTTTCCTGAGAACTGCTACTCCCAAGAGGATGCTTCTTTGATAACTACAGTCTTAATCTCTTCAAGTGTTACCTATCTTATATATGCTCATGATCTACACATACTTATTCCTCATATGTCCATGCAATAACCTCACTCAGTAACCCTCTACCTGGAGTGGTTCTTGGGCCTTGTATTAGGTGGACATACAGTAAATATATACATGACAAAAGTAAATGCAAATCTAGAGCTTTTTTTTTTCAATCTAAACAATTTGCAAGTATTGAACAAATTAAAAATTTATCAAATTAACCATAATCAGATTTTAAACAGGCTGTATTGAAAATTCTACAACTCTATTGTATGTTTATCACAAACTGATAGGATTCATGTCATGGTACTGTCTTGATGATGGAGAATTGCTTAAAAACTTTATGAATCTGCCATTTTCTATGGCATTGTAATCCTTGTTTTTAACCAAATAATTATTAGTGAATATGTTTGATAGTTGGCTGCAGGTAGATCAAACCACTTGTCTGGGCAGTTTTCAGCTCAGTACTATCCCCTGTCTGCCATCCCAATTACCAATTATTTTTTTTCTCTCTACTCAATGTTGACTGCCTATATGTCTAGCATTTGTCCGTGCATTGAATGTTACTGCCACGTCTGGTCTAGTGCTTCTATAGCAGAAGCACTAGACCAGACTAGAAATTCTTCACAAAATCCAAAGAAGAATCTGTAATGTTATTGGTCCTGGCATATTGGCTTCAGTCACTTTCCCTCTGCTGTAACAAAACTTTCCTATGTATTTTTTTTTTTATAAATATTTTCATGATAATTGTTCCAGTGAGCTTTCATCTTTGTTTCTTTGACTTCACAAATTTAAACACAGTACTGGATTGGCAGCTAGGTCTATACGTAATTTCACTATTGAAATTGCTAGTTGTAACTATAAGTTTTATACTAATAGTTTCTTCTCTTTCACTTCTTGTGGAATTCTCTCAACTTCTAGCGCTCCTGACAACTACAATCTTTAAAAATTTTAATTCAACTCTGTTATCATCTCTCTCTCTCTCTCCTTAGAAC
>OZ010614.1:7670982-7710982 GCA_963932145.1 Acanthosepion lycidas
TAACAAGTTTGCAAAATCTAAAATAACTGTAAAAATGTCTATATTCACAATTCTCTTCTGTTGCATAATAAGGAAGTCTTAAACAAATTTCCTGATTATGAAGAAAGATATGAAAATCACTCCTGCAAATTAGTATCAGAAATTAGTTGTAAGTAAATGATCCATATAGATGCTTATGCACCCAAACTTGTAATTGCGAAATCTCCTATGTTGCAACAAAGATGTCATTTCACAATGATGTTATTAGCCTTATCGGTACAGGTGGGTGGGTGGTGTTAATCAATAAGAGTTCATGGCTGAACTTTTATATATTATTTTAGGAGGGATGGAAAAGAGCACTTGGAGACACTGTATCTAACTAAAATTTTTCCTCAAGAACAACTAATGAATATGTCTGTGTGTCATTGAATTGGTGTATGTGTGTCTTGTGGGTAAAAAGAATAGTTGCTAGCTACTAACTCTGAGCTATATCAAGTATTATTAGGTATCTACTTATGGGTATTAGAAAGAGAAAGTGTGTGTGTGTTACTTGAAACCAACGAAGGACCCCATGAGGATTGAACTGACAACTGGCTTTCTGAGCTATAGTTCTGTAAAGTGTTTTTGTGTAAAAATATAAATAAAAACAAAACAAAACTGGAAGGTTGCAGTTGTAGTTAAATAATCTTGCTGCGGGACATTAGCTAAGCCTAAAACCTCACAGGCTCTCCACACTTATGGTCTTATGCCAGACTATGTTTATCTCTCTAGTCTGAAGTAAAGCGTCTTTCAGTAATATGAAGAGATGCTGAGAAGTTTTCGGACTGTTTTAAAAATTTAAAACATTTGTGAATAATTGGACTGAGCTAAGTAAGAATTTTTTGGAACTAAGAAGCCCCTTAAAAAAATTTAGTACTAATTGCATAAGAATTTAATGTTCCTCATCATGATGAACAATCATCGTTGTTGACTAATCATTGAAGAAGAAGATGCTTTCAGGCTTTTACAAAAGCCGAGAACTCAATTTTTAATGCCCCCGCCCTTCTCTCCATCTGCGTATATGTAGAAAAAGAAATGTAATTGTGAAGGAACGAGTTCTCTAACTATTCCAGTACTCTGTGTGTGTGTGTATATACACATACACACTCGCCGCTTCTGGTAGCAGTTTTTCATCATTAACGCTCAAATAATTGCGTGTGTGCAAAAATGCTTGTGTACAGGATATTTTACGGGCTCTGTACGTGTATGATAAGACTAGTCATGCATAGAAATGCTTCGCTATGCTCTCTAAGAAGGAAAGGAGCTTACAGTTTAGTTTTTTTACCCCATACACCACCCCGAGTTCGTGAACCTACGACCCTCTGTGTGTGAAGTGTTTAAAAAAAAAAAATACATCGTCCACTCCCTTAATTTCTTCTCTCTCCCTATCACTCCACTTCCGTTCTTCAACATCATCATCATCATCATCATCATGTGTGTGTTTTGTTGCGTGTTGGAGAATAAGAGACAGGAGGCGGAGGAGGTTCTGCTACTGTCGTTGGCCAGTGTTCGAGTGGAACCAAGAGATGTTTACGGCTGATTTTTTTTCTTCTCCTGGAGAAGACAGTAGCAGAGAACGAAGGAAGAAAGAAGGCTGCCTGAAGGATGAAAATGCTGCAGCACTTTGAAACGGTCTGAGTACACCTGCTACTGCTACTACTACTACTACTACTTTACTCAACGGGGTGGGTGTGGGACCGAGGATTTGGAAAGAAGAAGAAAGCTGAGGTGAATTGCCTCAGGAAACCTGGCTGGCGCGCTATAAATCACACTCGGTCAGGAAGACACACACTCATACACACACGCACTAGAAATGAAGCCCGCTACATGTGATCTACACATACCTAATGAGGGCGAAGCATTCTCTTGAAATATATGTGGGTTTAAAATATATACGTTTACAAATTCAATAAAAATACAGCCAGTTTTTATTTTGCATTTGCTAGTTTAGAATAGATGCTTGCAATGTGCTTGCAAATATTTCTTTTAAAAGCTTTTATTGATTAAACGTGGTGTGTGTGTGTGTGTGTGTGTGTGCACACACACACACACGAAGGAATGGTGAAAACTTCTTGTTACAAAAGCAAAATGAATTAAACAAAATAAATAAAAAATCTAACTAAATGACCAAATATAATTTTTGTTTTTTAGTTGGGTCGGAATACTCAGCACCCCCTTATACGCATTTATTTGTATATTTCTTTAATCTCTCTACTTACGTACTCGTTAAAAAAAAAAGGCTTTTTAATACACATAAAGTAACATTTATTTACCCATTTATAGCTCCCTACATGGGTAAATTCAAATTGTAAATAAAATGGTGTGTGTGTGTGTGTGTAGCTATCTCTCTATCTCTAGCTATATTTCTGTCTCTCTAGCTATCTATGAGTGATTTTTGTGATGGAGCGACAAAAATGTTTGGCAGCAGTTTTAAATCCCACTTTCAATCCTCTATTAAAAAAAAATTAAAAAAAAAAAAATTTTAATTTACGCGTCGTGTAACGAAATGGTTTTCTTATTCATTGGGTTTTTACTGCTTGTCTTGCAATCAATCATTTCAGTGCTTGATCGATCGATTCTAGTTTTCCATACATTTTTTATGTGTTCTTCCCTTCCCTCTCCTATTTAGTAGTAAGTAGGTAGCTGGTAGACTATTTTTTAAGTTTTGGACTATATTCCAAGTTCTAATGTACTAGAAATAATTCAAGGAAAGACCTATATATGCATTTTTCTGATCTGGGATATATTTTTATTTTTTGTAATGTCCTTTAAAGCGCGCTCTGAGAGCGTGGAAACATTTTGCTCAAGGCCTAGATGCCTGAACCAAGTCAAGCAAACAAACATGTATGCCAATAAAATACATTTTCTCTTGTGTCAGACTAAAAAAACAAGCTTAAGCTTATCTGTTACAAGGGAAAACGATTCAGAAGACTGGTGCAACACAATCTTCCATAAGAGGGAGAAGGCATGAAAATTGGCTGTGTATTTTTTGGCCTTAAAAATAACCTCCTCGAAATTGTCCATAAAAATATCAAGCGTGACAGTTGCTCAACCAGTCTGGCTAGTTAGAGAACTCCTTAGTAGGTGATACGAAGCAGCCACCTGTCAAATATATTAGATATATGGAGTGTTAATTTCTTACTTGTCTGTGTAGGTGTGCACTGTAGGATTTTCAGTGTTGGGGGGAGACAGTTCAGAATAGTAGGTTGTGCCTGAGTGTGTGTGTGATATACGTTCGTGTGTGAGTGAGATTGTGCGTCTGATGTGTTTGTGTAATGGTTTGGCAACAGTATGATAGGTAGGATTTCCTTTCCTGGCTTGTGTGTGTGTGTGTGTTTTCTTTTCTTTAGGAGGAGGAGGTATTTTCTTTTTTTTCTTCTTCGTCACTTATGAATGTTGTTTTCATTTTCTCAGAATTTTTACGTGTACTCTCTTTGGAAAGAGCAGAAATCTCGTTCTCCTCCATATGCCAGGTCTCTTCAGGAGGTGGGCAATATTTCGTCCTCCGTTGCTTCCTTTTTGTTCTGTCGCTCTCATAGAAACGTCTATTTCCATAACTACCAAATATAAGCTACGTTTTCTTTCCTCTCAATCACGCACACAATCCCTCATACACTAAAGCATACAGTTGTATTGAGTGTGTGTATGTGTTGATCCTTTTTTTCTCTTAGTCTTAAATTTCAACTAAAAAGTATATGATTATAAGCGCGCATTTTCTCTGTAAAACGTTCTACATGATGAACCTGTGCCCCCCCCGTTTGTGGTCATTGAAGCCAACTCCTTTTTCTTTGGTTTCTTGATGTTACACTCATTAGTCTCTCTCTCTCTCTCTATCTATATATATATATATATAGAGAGAGAGAGAGAGAAAGACTAAAAAAAAGAGTGTACTAAGTCCACTCATTAAAACAAACAAAAATAAGTACGGAAAATTTGGGTAGAAATAATTTTGTAACTTTGTTGATTAGCATTCTAGACATTCCTTAGGCTGTGACACTTGTCAGAATCGACAAATATTGATTTGTTATCGATTTACAAGGGGGTCTTGTTTATAATATCAATACAATCTCAAATTGATCCCTGATTTTAAAGAGTTACTGGCCTTAGACTAAATCACTCAGTTCAGTTGTTATTTATTTACAAATGTCAATTTTGAAAATGTGATATCTTATAGTTTTATCCGAATTTTTATTCTTTTTCTAACTTTTTAAATTTTTTTAAAACTATTTTCTGTGTGGGATTTTTTTAATTTTATTTTATTTTTAGGAGTGGGGGGGGTTGCGGGAAAGCAGATCGTCAAGAAAATAACTCTTCTTGTAGGTAGTTTTTTTTTTCTTTCTTATCGCTGTCTTGCCTACTTTTATGTTTTAGTTTCTGTCCTCCTCTCGTTCAAGGCCAAGTTTTGCACACTCACACGAGGACTCACCACCCAATAATTGTCTCTCTTTGTGATGACAACTTTTCTTATTCCGACCCCCTCCTCCTCCTCCTCCTCCTCCTAGCCTAGGCACCACGTCTCCCTCTTTTGAATACCGCTATTTTCTCTTAATTCTCTACCAAAGCCTTCCTGAATAATTGTCCGTAGTCTTGTTTTTCTTATCAATTTTCCAGCGCCTCCACCGAGAAACATTAAGTTGTCTTCTGTTCCTTGTGGTTGTCTTGATAAATGATTGAAAATGTGATGGTAAGAAAGTCGTAAAACGAGGAGAAAGTCACCATTTCCGTTTTTGGTTGGTGGGGGTTGATCACAGTGAAAAAATATTTTCATTCATCATAAGTCATATTTTGATAACGTGATTTTATTACAAACATATTGCAAACTTACAAAACTGTATTGTCAGTGTGTAAAAATGACAGTAAAAATAAAAAAATGTATTTAAAAAAATATTTTAAATTTAAAATAAATGATTTCTTGTTTAAGAAATCATTTAATTTCTGCCATGAGACTGCTGTCGATATTTTTTATTAAAAGTAAAACATAAACTTTTTTTTTTTTTTTTTTAAGTAAAAAAAAAAAAAGCCACTGTGAAAAGAAATAATTTTTTTCATATTATTACTAAGAAAACACTCCAGATAGCGTGTGTGTATATATAATATTTAAAATTTTAAAAAAGGGGTGAAGTCCAGTTTATTGTAAAAAATTAATTTCCCTATGAAAGCCAAAACAAAAAAAAAAAATTTTTTTTTTTTTTGCTTTCCTTAATTCTGTAACCTGAACCAGAACCTGAATGGAGTGCATAATCGATATTTAGTGAAAGAAAGAAGAATTTAATATTTTTTTTATTTGGTTTTGGTTTTTGTAGTGGGAGGGTCAGTTTACAACTGCACCGGCCCACATCAACTTTTACAAAATTTAGTTTTTTTTTTTTTTATTTTTATTTTTTTGTTTTTATTTATTTTTATTTATTTAGATCATAATATGAAAAAAATATTCTGGTCTCCCTGCCTATTATTGTACAGTTGAACAGTTACAAATACAGATTTAAATGAAAATGTTTTTCTCTGCCCCCCCCCTCCCCCTTCACGATCTTTTATTTTTCTTACAGTCCTTTGCCTTGTATATATTCTTGTATCAGAAGGATGTTTTGAATATTTCATGTCATAACCATATGCTTCCCCACTTTTTATATTTTCAAGAATTTTATGAAGTATGTATTTGGGGCTGGTTACATGCTAAAAATGTAGATTGAAAAAAAAAAATGTTATTGTTATTGATTTATTGCTTTTCCTCTCCTTTCAGGCTGCAAATTGAGCAAGGTCCGGCATTTGGGTGCCACGTTACGTGTCCGTCCCATCCCCAGAAGAGTTGCACCAGCATCAGTGTTGGCTAGAGAATCAGACATCAAAATTTCTCACTGACCCAGTTTTGTTGTTTTTTTTTTTTTTTTTTTTTTTTTTTTTTTATTTCCTCCTTGTTGCTGCTGAGGTTCCCTCCTCATCTTCCTGTGTTAGCCCTTCCCTCTTAATGCAAGAATTTACTCTCTGAACAAAGTCTTTGAGAGGCTACCGTCAAAGAAAATCTACAAACTTGAAGAAAAACAAAAACAAAAAAAACAAAAAAAATAAATACCGATTTTCCAAAGTTAGTTCTGCTTTACCACTTGCGGAAGATTTTCTGGACGTAAAAGAGGAAAGAAGCAGCAAAAAAACAAAAAAACAAAAAAAAAAAAACAACTTTCCTCTTTTGTGAGATGTTCCCATTCCCTGAAAGAGAATCTCCTTAAATTAAATAAAACTATAGAAATAAATAACAATTGGCAAGACACGCATACACACACACATATATACACACGCAAAAAAAATATATATAAAACACTTGTTTATAATTACATTATAAATAAATAAAAAAAAATGTAACTAAAATAGTTTTAGCACCAGAGTTACCTCCCTTTTAAGACTAAAAAAAAAAAAAAAAAAAATCTGAAGATATAAAATATTTGGAAAGGTTAAAAAAAAAAAAACTAAATATATAAAACATTTCATTTAGTAATTTTATATTAGATAAAAATATACCTTTTGAAACATATCAATACATTTATTCTTGTAGATGTAAATTTGCCTGTATTTTTATTTTGTCTATACATTTAATCAATAGGTATCTTCTCCTTTCTACCTTCTCTCGACTTTATATACTTGAAATATCATTACATTTACTTGTCCAAATAGATACACAGAGAAACGCATCTACATTTAACTCACACACACACACACATATATATATATATATATATAGATATATATATATAAACATAAAATTAGAAATATATAAATATATGTATAAAAATACCCCAATGCAACCAGAGGAGACAGTTTGTGTTGAGCACATATCGGAACTTATTTTCAGTCACAGGTGTGTTTTTACGAGTGCAGTAAATACTTCAGTCGTAGGTGTGTTTATGAAATCTCATAGATGCAAAAAAAAAAAAGGAAAACAAGATCTTTTTCAAAGTTTTGATGTAAGTCTCTAAGTCAAAAAGAAAATTGGGGGGGTAAGTAAGAAGGTTAAAGGTTAACATTAAAAAAAAAAAAAAAAAAAATAGCATTGAATTTAGCCCAAACTATGTCTACAAATCGCAAACGAGGTGTTAGTGGCAAACCTGCCAAGCATGACCAGGTGCCAAAAGGCCCTGGAAAAGCTGTTAGTGATCAGGCTGATGGAGATTCCTTATCAGAGACTGGGAACAATGAACAGAAAGTGCGTAAGGTCGGGCGGCCAAGGAAATATCCGGTGGGCACTCCAGTTGCCTCTGGTGGAAATTCAGGTTCGACACCAGGGAAGGGATCAGCAGCATCATTATCATCGTCATCATCGGGGACTAGTGAAGTCAACAAAAAATCTATACTCAGCACAAATGATTCTCCAAAAAAAGTACCAAAGGTGAAGAAAATGGTGCAAGCTGACAGTAAGAAAAAAAATGTCAATAAACGTGCCATGGAACTTGAAGACACATCCAAAAAAGCCATCGATAAACTCCAGAAAGCAAAGACAAAGACAAAACTACTAGAACTGGACAAGAAAAAGCAGCTAGGGGTAGGGAAAGTGGTCAGTAAGAAGAAAACAGTGACCAAAGTAAAGAAGTCTGTTGGCAGCACCAAAAAAAATTCCAAAGATGCTCAGGCCAAACTGAAGAGCAAGAGTGGAACTGGCGGGGCCGCTTCTTCGTCATCGTCGTCTTCAACAAAAGATTCGAAGCCCTCAAAGGCGAAGAAGTTGGCCCAGAGCGTAGAAACAGAGAACAGTTCATCTAAAAAGGCTAAAAAATTAGCTGCTAAGAAAGTGAAACTGAAAAAATTAGCCAAGGTAAAAACGAAAGTGCTTCATGCTGACAAGAAGACAAAAAAAAAGAAAGTTCTTGTTGGAGGCAAAGTAGCCAAAGCAAAGAAACTTGCTCAAGGAACACAGGCCTCTATCCCTAAACAGAAACAGAGCAAGAAAGTCACATCAGTTTCAGCAAACTCTGGTGATGATCCGAAAAAGGTTGTGTTAGACTTGAAAAAAAAACCTGGACCAGTGAAAGGGAGTAAGCGTCTTGTGCAAAAGGTTTCAGTTTCTGGAGAAAACAGCAGCAAAATCCGCAAAGTCAGCAAATCCCTTGCCGAGAAGGTGCAAAAAATCAAGGGTAAAACTCTCATGAAGATTGAAAAGTCCAAGCAAAGAAAGGAGACTGAGGATTCTGATTTGGATGGGCCTGTGACATCTGGCAAGCGGAAAAAAGTGGATTCTGTTGATGCAAAACAGCCAGCCATCAAAAAGTCCAAAATCACTGGCCAGCGGTCAGAGACGTTGACCAAGACTGTCGCCAAAGTTTCAGCAGCTGAAATCTCCAACCTGAGTGCCCTTTCTGCTACAAGTGAGGAGAAACCAGATATTTCAGATAAGGTTTGTTTGCCACCCTCTGTCGCCCATGATGCAGAGGAAACTGACATTCCATTTGTACATAAAAAACGCTACTTGTCCAAGGGATCATCACAAGAGCATTCAGTTGAGTCTTCAGATATTGATCCAAATAATATGGCTGTCAGTGAGGACACTGAAAAAGGACAAAATCTCTCACATAAAGGGGGTTTGGACACTGTCTCATGTGCACTTGATGGTGCGCAGGTGACAAAATCTTGTGATGCTAGCACTGTGCTGGTGCCAGGTCCTAATGAGATTCGTGTTGTACAGCTGCAGGCTCCGAGCCCAATGAGCAATGTGCAGATACCAGCCCCCAGTGCTGTGGTGAAAGAACAAGTGTCAACAGCCAGTAGAGATTATTCTAAAGAGGTTGCAGCTGTAGACAATGTGAAAATAACTGTTCCTTGTACAGTAGATGGTGAGAAAGTGGAGGCCTCTGTTAAGGCTGGCAGTGGACAGTCGGAAGCCCCCGTTAAGTCTGTCATCGGACCGTCGGAAGCCCCCGTTAAGTCTGTCATCGGACCGTCGGAGGCCCCCGTTAAGTCTGTCATCGGACCGTCGGAGGCCCCCGTTAAGTCTGTCATCGGACCGTCGGAGGCCCCCGTTAAGTCTGTCATCGGACCGTCGGAGGCCCCCGTTAAGTCTGTCATCGGAATGTCGGAGGCCCCCGTTAAGTCTGTCATCGGAATGTCGGAGGCCCCCGTTAAGTCTGTCATTAGACCATTAGAGGTGCCAACTAAGTCCGTCATCGGGCTGTCTGGGGCACCAGCTGAGTCTGTCATCAAGACATCAATGGCGCCAGCTAAGCCTGCCATTGGAATATTGGAGGAGCCAGCTAAGTCTGCCATCGGGCCGCTAGCTAAGCCTGCCATCGGGCCGTCAGAATTGCCAGCTAAGCCTGCCATTGGGCCGCCAGCTAAGCCAGCCATCGGGTCGTCGGGGTTGCCAGCTAAGCCAGCCATCGGGTCGTCGGGGTTGCCAGCTAAGCCAGCCATCGGGTCGTCGGGGTTGCCAGCTAAGCCAGGCATCGGGTCGTCGGGGTTGCCAGCTAAGCCTGCCATCGAGCCGCCAGGGTCGCTACCTAAGTCTGCCATCGGGCCGCCTGGGTCACCACCTAAGCCTGCCATTGGGCCGCCTGGGTCACCACCTAAGCCTGCCATTGGGCCGCCTGGGTCACCACCTAAGCCTGCCATTGGGCCGCCGGTGTCACCACCTAAGCCTGCCATCGGGCTGTCGGGGTTGCCAGCTAAGCCTGCCATCGTGCCACTAGCTAAGCCTGCTGTCGTGCCGTTGGGGTCGCCAGCTAAGCCTGCTGTCGTGCCATCGGGGTCGCCAGCTAAGCTTGACGTGGTGCCGTCGGGGTCGCCAGCTAAGCTTGACGTGGTGCCGTCGGGGTCGCCAGCGAAGCTTGACGTGGTGCCGTCGGGGTCGGCAGCTAAGCTTGACGTGGGGTCGCCAGCTAAGCCTGCCATCGTGCCGTCGGGGTCGCCAGCTAAGCCTGCCATCGTGCCGTCGGGGTCGCCAGCTAAGCCTGCCATCGTGCCGTCGGGGTCGCCAGCTAAGCCTGCCATCGTGCCGTCGGGGTCGCCAGCTAAGCCTGCCATCGTGCCGTCGGGGTCGCCAGCTAAGCCTGCCGTTGGGCCATCAGTTAAGTCTGCTATTTGGCCATTGGGGTCGCCAGCCAGGCCTGCCTTCAGGCTGCCAGCTACACCTGCCATCGGGCCATCGGGGTCACCAGCTACGCCTGCCATCGGGCCGTCGGGGTCCCCAGCTACACCCGCCATCGTGCCGTCAGCTATGCCAGCCATCAGGTTGTCGGGGCCGCCAGCTACGCCAGCCATCGGGCCATCAGGGTCACCAGCTACGCCTGCTATCAGGTCGTCAGGGGCGCCAAGTCAGTCTGCCATTGGGATGTCCGGGGCGCCAGCTTTGTCTACCATCAGGCCATCGGAGTCACCAGCTACATCTGCAATCAAATCTTCAGAGTCACCTGCAAAGTCTGTCATCAGGCCGTCGGAGTTGCCTGCAAAGTCCGTCATCGGTGTGTCGGAGGCGTCAGCTAAGTCTTTCATCGGACTGATAGAGGCTCCTATTAAAACTGACAGTGGACAGACTGATAGTGAAGATATCAGTACCCAAAGTACCTTTGTCAATGAACAGAGTGCTAAATCTTGTACATTGACTAATAAAGACACTAGGCAAATACTTTCAGTTGAAATTGCTGAAAATATATCAAACACTTCTTGCTCAGTTGTCGACAAATATACTAAGAGCTCCTTGTGTGAGTCAGAGAGTATGGGTAATAGATCGTCCAGTTTTATGGACAGTGAAAAGGTTCCTAGTTCTAGCCAGATTGACCATGTAGGCGTAGGGGAAACAAGACTGAACTACATCCATAATGAAACAGTTGATGGCAAAGAGAAAATTGTAAATATTCCTAAAGCTGAAAATCAGAAATCTACCGTCTCTGTGCAAAGTGGTGAAGTTACAAGACCTTCGTTGCATGACCTGGCTGAGATTGAAGAAAAACCAGACAGATTGCCTTTAAATGTTGTTGACAGTAAACAAAAACTGCCTCTGGTTCTCAACAAATCATCGGTCTTAGAGAATTCAGATGCAAAGGTTTTTAATTCTTTGGACAAGTTAAACAGCAATGCTAATTTAGCAATTCAGAAGTCTACAGGCAGCATTACCACTATGCAATCCTCTGAGAAGTCAGTTCAAAATGCATTAACAGTGAAAAGCTTTGTTAGTGATATTGATTCTCAAGTGACATCTTCCAAGAGAGACAAAACCGATGACTCATGTGCTGAAGATAAAAAGGACGAGCGGCAACTTAAGGATGGAGATGAAGCTGCAAAATCTGAGATGTGTGTGCCCAGAGCTAACAGCTCGTCTTCAGAGTGTTCCTTGCAAACGCCTGTTGCCATTCCTGTGCATATCAAGGATGAAGTAGCAATGGAAAAGCAAAAAGAAAACCAAGCTGCTTCTGACTGTTCTGAAGTGAAGAATTCTTCAGCTGGACAAGATCTTTCAGTCACTATGACAGTGCAACTTTCAGAAACAGCCAAAGTGATTTTACATGAAGCAGATTCAGAACCAAACCGAGAGAAACAACAAACATTGTCAGACATTGATGCAGTATCGGCATTCTCGAAGACTTCGTCAACTCTGTTGCAGGCTGCTTGTAAATCACCAGAATTGTTGCCAACCAAAGATTCTAGGAGTCTCCTCAAAGACTTTAGAGAACACAATGCAGTTGATGTTGATTTTGAAAAACCCAGCCAGCATCATGATGACATTTCTGATTTAAAACCTAAAACATTCTCGTCAGCAGAAAATAAAAATAAAAAAGGTTTAGAATTAGTCACTGTCACTTGTTCCAAAACAGATTTCCCACCAAGATCTTTGCAGAAATTAGCCTCAGAGGAAGCCTCTTACCAAGCTGAAGCACCTACCATTTCAAAATCTGTGAACATTCCTGCAGCATCATCAGCTTGTTCTGAATTACCAGCGGTGCCATTACTCTCTACCAAACAGCAGGTTTCTAAAGTGTCTTGTGACAAGACCATTGTCTCAAACCAGCCACAGTCTGTTAGCAGCAAAGATAAGAACATATTTGCATCATTTTCAGATTTGGATACCTCTTTGTGCCAGAAGACAAGGTCAGTTATCAAAATGGCTCCCAAGGCTGAAACAACTGCAACTGAGGCATCCCTGGCTGACAGAAACATTGTTCCATTGCCTACAAACAGACAGTCTTCTTTTACACAGGTAGAATCATTGTCCATGGAGAAAAGTCTCCCATTAACAAGTAGCATAACAGTGACCCAGGGGGACAGTATCACTTCCTCCTCTGTTTCTTCTTCCTCATCACCATCATCCTCATCTCTAAAGTCTGCCGTCAATGCCTTAAAAGTCTCACCCAATGACCCATCTAAAAAAGACTCCTCCACAGCCTTCCACGAACTGGCACCATCATCTCTGACCCCTTCTGCATTTTCTCCTTTAAGTTTAAAAAATGACATTTCTAAAATTTCTCTAAATTTATCCAAAGACACAACCAGTTTTATAAGCCAAAATTTAGTATCAGATAGTCTTTTGTGTAAAACATCCGAGGTCACTTCCAAAAGTGACCAGTGTGATTCAAAGGCGGAAAGCTTAGTTTTGGGGTCCAAACGTCCCTTCATGGCCCAGAAGGGGGAGTACACTATGGGTCAGTTGGAAAATCAAGGCGATTCAGCAAAGAAGAGTTCTGCAGTTGCTCTTTCGACTGCAGTGAAAGATCCCTGTCCAAACATCTTCTCTAAACTGGACGATTTGATTACATCCAAAGTAGCTGGGAAGGGAAGCGATCTGAAAGAGTTGCCTTCTGCTGTTTCCAAGACAAAGGACAAGATATGTGATTCAAAAGCATTAAGTCAGATCATTTCTTCGGAAAATAAAGACACGCCCATTTCTGCTAAGTCAGCTGAACAAGATGTCGGTTCACTTGATGCTGCTTATTTTGAAACTCCTGTTCACCTGACAAAGGATTCTAATATTGATATCCAAACTGGATCAAAATCACAAGGGTTATCTCCAGAAAAAGAAATTTTGCCTGCCACAGAGAAAAATCCTAGTGATTCTCTAAATATTGCAGCCACTGAAATGATTGTGGAAGTTAATAAAATTGATCAGGTTTCTTGTAAACCTCCCACGAATGCTCAGTTAGAAACAGAAGCGAAAACAGTTTCTGTAACAACTGAGATTGGTTTGTCATCAGAGCCCAAATCAGAATGTGAAAATGATTTGTTCAAAGAGTCTAAAGCAGAAACATCTAAGAAATCTACTTTGACCAAGGAACGTAAACATTCTTCCTTCGTTCCCGAGACGGAAAGACAACAGTCACAGAAAGTTGAACAAGAAATTAAAGTTGAAACAGAGCCCTCAAAATCTTTAAGTGACTCCTCAGAAAAACCAAAGCAGTCATTATCTATTGAGAAAACCCCAGCAGAAATGGAAATTAATACACTCTTGCCTTCATGTAAGTGTGACCCTCAGGTTCAGAGTTTGACTGATGCACCATTGAGTCCTAAAACCCCAAGTCTTGCTGTTGTAAAAACAAGTGATCATTCAACAACTGAAATGGGAGTGGTCGAAAAACCCGAGAGTGTTAGTATAAATACTGTCACTTTACAGTCAACGTCTATCAAGGGAGATAACTCTCAGTTGGCACCTAAAAACAAAATCAATGAAGAACCTGTTTCAAAACATTCCCTGCATGACGCAGAAGAAACAAGTCTTGCAAAGAGTGATTCATCTCCAATGCAGGTTACGGAAAAAAAATTGACTGAAGATGTACAAGGATACACAGACAAGGACGCTAAAACATTGGACAAAAAAGAGGAAAAAACATCAATGGAATCTGATGATCATGTTTCGACCATTAATACAATGGCCAAAACACCCATTGTTCCCATTGCCCAAGAGGCCTCAGCAAAAGAGATGGCTGTAGACGCTCACTGCCCTCAAGTTGAAGACCATAAAGAGAAAAACAAAGAAGACTTAATGGAGACATCGCAGAATCTAGTAGGAAATGCTGATGAGGATCCCAAACCAGCACAACTGGTGTCACCCCAAACTACCTCAGACTCACAAAAGGTGTCGGTGGATGCTCTCAGCCCCAAACAAGATGAAGGAAATACTCAACAAGCAAACCTTGTTGCGAAATCTCCAAAGACATTTGATGAAGCAGCTGGAACGGACAAAGACACTGCTTTGGGGGAAGATGCTGACACAGCTGTTAAAAGTAAACCATTATCAAAAAGCCCTATATCCAATGTGGAATCAGAAGGGACCAGTACCCTGCAGGTTGTTGACTCCCCACAAATTCCTAACCCTGAACAAGATGACAAGGTCAACAGTAAGGACCAAACAGCTACAAATGACCTGAAACCACAATCCCATAAGAAAACCGACCCAGAGCTACCCAAACCCATTGTCACATCTTCTAACGCGGGAACTATCACTGCCGAATCTATTAAAACCCAGAATGAGAAAACGAGCGATAAAGTTCTCCAGTCAGAGAAGAAACTGAGCAACACAGCCATTCTCGAGCCTCCACCCACCCCTTATCCACCACCTTATCTCTCACCAAAGCATCTCCAAGATTCTGCAGATGAGACTTCAACCACACAGGGCAAGGTTGGGAACAGCTCCTCTCCATTGGCAGTTGCTCGATCCAAGGTTGTAACTCGGCCGTCATTTGTGGTCCTTGACAATTGCTTTGTATGCGTCATTTGTTATCAAACGTGTCAAAGCAAACGGACATTTCAAGCACACATTTGGTGGCATTTTCACGTGTGCAGCAAACTTTGTAACCACTGTCCTAACGTGCAGAAAAATGCAGATAGCACTGTTGGATTGCAGCAGCAGCCACACAAGTGTCCTTACGTTTTGGATGTGATGTTGAAAATCTGCCGTGCCCGGAAAAAAATGCACCGGTCAATCGTCCGGTCAGATGCTGACCAGAGTAACCGTGAGAAAACGTTTGCAGAGGATGAGACTGATACAGAAAGCGTGGACTTGGATTACGAACTGGGCAACGGTGGTAGTGGTGGCGGAGGTGACATTTTTGGTGGCAAACCCACTGATCAGTCGCTGCTCTCCACATCCCAAGGGCAAGACATAGCTCAGTCGGAAAAAGACGGCAAATCCTACACCAACCTCACAGATGACAACAACAGCATCTTTGCACCGGCAAATGTCGACTATCTCCGCTCGCTATACTCGAGTGGCAGCAAAAAGCGCACCAAGAAATCGTCGTCGGCCTCAAACGCCCAGAACCACCACCACCACCACCATCACCACCACCACCACCACCACAGTTCTTCCTCTTCGTCTTCCTCGTCCACTTCTTCCTCTATGGTTACTTCGTCGGCATCAGCTACTGCCCAGAAGAAAGGTAGCTTTTACGTGTGTGGCTTTCAGTATTGCACCTATTCTTGCATGAATTGCCTGCAGTTCCGTCTACACCTACAGCAGTGTCATAACTTTGAGACAGTCTTTCCATGCTACCACTGTGGTCAGATGAACTATTCAAAAGACGATCTCATCAAGCACATGTACAACCACTCCAATGCTCGAGATTTTCTCCTCTTCCGCTGCTCCTTTCCCCGTTGCCGATTTGGCTCTAACATGCTGCAGGAATTCCATGAACACAACAATATTTTTCATGTCGGCGAGCTGGTCTTTACTTGTTTCTACTGCAGTACAGAGTTCTCGGAGCTGTCCCAGCTCCTTGCCCATTTGCAGTCAAATCTTCTCAAATTTGTGCAGTGCCCTCACTGCACGGTGAAGGATCGCAACCGCCGAACGGTCCTCAACCATATCTCGACAGAACATCCACTGAAGCCCAAGCAAATTGTTGTCACCAGCCAAGTGGTGTGCAAGAAGAAACAGACTGTATCCCCTGACCAGAACTCGGAACTCTCACAGCACCAGCAACAGCTTAACCTTCACCGGAGCCTTTCTGAGGACCGGATCCTTGAGTGCATAAAATGCGGGTTGTTGTGTCGAAATATTGCAACCCTCCGAAGGCACTCTCGGGTCTGCCTGAAGGATGCCCTCTCACACAAGAAATCGTTTGCCTCGTCACCCAAAGAGAACCACTGGACTCTGGTCTATTCTTGTCAGTGGTGTAGCTTTCCGGCTTCGTCTGACACAATGCTTTTTCAACACACAGTCGACCAGCATCCAGGTAAAAATGCCAACTTTGAACAGATAGAGTTAAAGATATCAGGGTCAAGCGGCAACAGCGGCGAATCAAGGCTGTCTACGTCGTCTTGGCTTGAAGCAGCTAAAAGTGGCGCTTTCATCTGTCCGTATTGCAAAGTGGCATTTCACAACGAGAGAAATTGGAGCGAGCACATGGAACGAGAGCACAATGGAGACGAGCATGATATCAGCAACAAGAAGGGGCTTGATGGGGAGATGAAATACCCGTGTGACTTCTGTGAATTTAATGGTACCTCGGAGCAAGACCTTCACGAACACCAGCAGATCATGACAGCAACAGAAGGGCCCGATGGCATGCATCGGAAAGTCGTTGACTTGGCCAACATCACTCCGAAGGTGACCTTATTGACTGACACGAAACTGACTGTGAGTAATGTTCTTTCGTTTAAGCGTTTCAAACGCTCTCCAAGCAAAAAGATGAACAATGCTTATTTCAAATGTTCAGGTTGCCATTTCCGCAGCCTGAGCAAGTGGCAATCGCTCAGGCATGTCAAGCACTGCTCACTTGCCAAAAGGCGCCTCTCAGAGTATATCCGCAAACGCAGTGCCATGGGTAATGGTGGCACAGATGATGTAAAAATTGAACCCGTGGACCTGGACATTAAACCGTTGGAAATGGATGAAGAGCCCCTGTCGTCAGCATCGCCATCCTCAGACCGTCCAAAGACAGCCCTCGAGGATGCTGAAGTGCGTAATGAGTGGAGCACACGGATGATGTCGTACATGAGGGACAAGCAGATGAACCTGATGGCCAAGGAAGGGATCCTTGACTGCACAGATTCTGAAGGGTATCGTTGCTCAATATGCCGGCACACGGGCAAGACTATGATCAACATACGGCAACACTTGTGGAAGACACATCTGAAGTTGAAGCCCGTCCACTGCCCCTGCTGTCCGTTCACTTCGTGGAAGAACTACACCCTGGAGAAGCACAAGATCAGCAAGCATCACCATTCCCATCCGAATTTGTCCGACTATGAGATGAAGACTCTCGCCCAGAACCTGCAAGGCACATCTGACGGTCTCGTCGATTGCCAGCTCTGCTTCTACAAGAGCCCTAGTTCCTACAAAGTGCGTACGCATATCTGGCGGACACACATGCACCTGGAGATGAAACAATGTTCATTGTGTGCGTACAAATGTTGGTATTTGTACTTAATGAATATGCATCAGTTGTCACGGCACAAGTCCGACAAGCTGCGGGCTGTTGACGGGAAACCAAGCAAGGAAGAAATGGATGTCGATGACAATGACGATGACAATGGGGCCAAGCTGACCAAAACTGCAGCTGATAATATCTGTAACCTCCTGGGAAATAGTAGCACGATGTCGGATGAGGACATGAGCCTGTCTGCGAAAGGACTGATGGAGAAAAAATCGGGTAACAAGTATGAGTGCTGCGTGTGCCGATACGAGTGTACACGCATTATGATAATGAAGATCCACATTTGGAAACGACACCTGAACATCAAGCAAAGACGATGTCCACGTTGCCCATACATATGTTGGCTCCAAAGCCGCTTAGAGCAGCATGTCTGTCGATTTGCTACCTCAGGTTCCATCAAAAGCAGCATTGACGATGGTGGTGGCGGCGGCAGTGGCAGCAGCAACAGCGATGCGTCTACCATGTACACCAAAGAGAGCAAATCGCGATGGGTCATCTCCAAGGCTGACGAATTTGGTTGCAAATTGTACATAAACAAATCTAAATGTCCGCAGAAGCGGCTGTCGATGGATGAGTCAAGCCAGCCCACCCCAAAGAAATTCCGCTCCATGTCAGACAGCGGAACTGTCACTAACAGTGGTGGTGGTGGTGGTGGTGGTGGTAGGGGCGCCACGACGACGACAAATTTTTCAAAAGGCAGTAAGAACTTCTCTTGGATCCGACACACTTGGGAGAACTCTGTGACGCAATCGTTCTTTCGAGTTGGGTGTCGGAAGCTGTTTGCACGTACTACAGATCGTGTCAACCAGATGGAGATATTTACGTGTGTCTACTGCAGCTACAAGTCATGGAACATGGAGGCAATGTGCCACCATAGCTATAAACACAAACTGCAATGCGGCTACTGTTTGTTTAGAGCATATAGTAGGTAAGTAACCGCTTTTTACTTCTTTTTTTTTTTTTTTTTTTATTCTTCCTCCAAACCCTCAGCATCCTGGGAATGATGATAAACTTCATCCTGCAGCATGGCTTCTGATCAGGAGATTGGAGGCTTTGAGGAGCAGGGAGCCACCTCTTAATTGCTGCTGTTCTCAGGTCCACCCTGACCTGGAGTAGTACCTCCCGTTATGGTCCCAGCTATGGGCAAATAGTCCCCCCCCCAACACACACACACACACACACACACACAAATCAACAATAGATTTTTATAATAAAATGAGCAACAATAGATTTTTATAGTAAAATGACAATCAATACAACACTAAGAAAAAATGTAAAAATATCATTTTTATAATAAAATACCCCAAAAAATACATTTTATGATCGACAAAATATATCTAAAAAAAAAAAAAAAATAAAACAGAAATTTACCTAGCAAGTATAAAACTATGTACAAAATATATAGGTTTCAGCATAAATAACCCATAGAGGTGTTAATATGCAGCTAAACAAAATCAACCAATCCTTCAAACTCAAATGCCTTGTGGATTAAAGTGTTGGCTCACGAATTTTGTTACATAGTAATTATGAGTTCAATCCCTGGGCTGGGTAGTGCAAACTGATTCAATGGAAACAGGATGGTGATATTCTAAGTGTAGCTTAGATGTGGCACAAGGCCGAAAATATTCAGTTGTAATTGATTTAGCGAGACAAGCTTACAGCACGTCAAAGTGCTCACACTCAATGGAAATAGGCTGAACAATAACTGAGCAGTATTAAATAACAAACAAGAAGGGATATCCCTAGATATGAACAGTAGAACAATCTTTCCTTGCAGATTTAAATAAAGGCTTCAATTAGAAATTCTCTAAAGGTTACGTATATCTATAGACACCTTAAGAAGGCTAGAAGTCACAATGACCAAATGTGATAACATGATGAGGATGAGGGTCTGAATATAAATAATAATGCATATGTATATATATTTTTTATTACTTCAAATATTAATTTTAGTGGATCCCCATGTTTGAAATAGATATCCCTTTTTTTTTTTCGTTTGGTAGATGTAATATACATTTTTTAATCTGCACACTGGAAAGCGAGGTTAATAAAGAAACCTGTGTCCTCCTTTGCATCCACAGAGAGCATCACAGACCAATGATGTTGCATTTCATTTTTAAGGAAAGCACATTTCCATGTTCAGATTTTTCTTGAAAGCCCATATCTTTTTGTTTCAAATCCAAAACATAAACAATGCATTAATGGATTTATTTTTAATCTGACATTTTTTATTACATCAAATGTTATTTTTAGTGGATACCCTTATTTCAAATATACACCCCCTTTTTTATTTTAAATATGTATTATGTCTACTGGTCTGTGCATTTGAGAAAATTTAAACAAGAAAATAGAAAATGTGCTCTGTGACAAGGTTCTAACATGTGTACCCCCCCTTGTTTTAGGAACCACCATTTCATCTAGCATGCCTTAGACCCCTTGACCACAGAGAACCTAACAGACCAGCCAGGTTCTATTTCTTTTTTAAGGAAAACACATTTCCATCTTTAGATTTTTCTCAAAAATTTCTGCTCAATTGCTAGAAATTTTTGTTCAGTTTAATATCCAAAATATAAACAAAGCAATTTCTAAAGAATTAATGGAATTATTTTTAATCAATTTTTATTCAAGCATTATTTTTAACAGATACTTGTCTTGAAAAGATAGTGGGTACTAAGTTTTCTTGAGTGTGTAAGCCATAAGACAAAATGCATATAGCTTAAAATAAAATAAATATTGTGCATCTATTTCAAACCCGAGTATCCACCAAAAATAATGGATTCATATCTTTCCCAAGGTTTTTTGCATGTAAGTAAATGTAACAAGACCAGACAAGAATTGAACTCTGATTTCTCAATGCAAGCCAGTATAAATTACACCACCACCATATATATATATATATATATATATATACACACACACACACACACACACAAACCCCTGGCCAAAATCTTAAGACCAGATAGAAAAGGGTTAAAAAAAAAATAAAAATAAAACTGTTACTTTAATCAAAATATATTTGCGAAACATTTAATTAGAAAATGTAGTTTATCAACAAACAAGTGAAAATTTTAAGCTTTTAATTGATTAATTTAAACAAACAAAGGATTTTTAGGGGTTGGTCATAAAGATAAGACCATGTGTGAAAAAAAACAAAACAAATTTACTGGACAAAAATTTTCGAACTAGTCATTGTGCTGATAGCTTCAGGCGTGTAGACATCTACGTAACTCATTTCCAGTATTAAATTTCAGATTTTAAAATGGCTAAGGATAAAATTTTTAACAAAGTTCGAACAAGCCAGAATTGTTGAGCTTCAAAGATGTGGTCTTTTGCAACGAGCCATTACAAATGAAATTGGCTGTAGCAGAACTGTCATTGCTAACTTCATTAAAAATCTGGATGCGTATGCTTCTAAAAAAATCAAGCGGTCACCCCAATAAAATCTCACCATCTCTAGACACACATTAGGTGAGAAGATAAGAGAGATTCGAGCCTAACATCAAATCAGATAAAAGTGAATACAGATGCTGAATGCAGTTCTCGAACAATTCGACAGCATTTAAATGAGGGTTTAAGAACTTGAAATGGCTGCAGAAGCCTAACCTTCTTCTTTGCCATAAAATCTTCAATTATCTCTGATTATCAAACTTGGGATGTGGATAAATGGAAGAAAGTGTTGTTTTCAGATGAGAAGAAAATTCAATCTTGATGGCCCAGATGGTTTTCAGTATTACTGGCATGCAAAAGATATCTGAAAAGAAATTTTCTCAACACTACACAGTGGAGGTGCATCAATTATTGGCTGGGGGTTCATTTTCGTACAATAACTCTTGAGTTACAGGAGGTAAAAGGTCGTCAAACAGCTGCTAGTTATACTGACATGTTAAGAAAGGCATTGCTAATTACTGAAAGTCCTCATCTATGTGGAGAAAACTGGATTTTCCAGGAGGACAATGCTGCAATCCACAACGCTCTCCAGATCAGAACCCAATCTAGAATGTTTGGGGATGGATGGCAAAGGATATTTATAAACATGGATGGCAATTTGAAACTGTTGATGCTTTTCGTGCTGCAGTTTATTCATCCTGGGTGAGCATCCCAAGCACCCTCATGCAGAAGTTAATAATGTGTATGCCAAAGTGAATTTTCAAAGTAATTTGCAAAAATGGAGGATATATTGAGAATTAAATTGTCGTTGTGACTCATTTGTTCTGTATTTGTTATTTTTATTTATGTGGTCTTAACTTTATGACCAAACAAAAAATCCTTTTTTCAATGTTTTAAATTAATCAATTAAAAGCTTAAAATGTTCACTTGTTTATTGATAAGCTACATTTTCTAATTAAATGTAAAGGTTTCACAAATATATTTTGATTAAAGTAACAGTATTTTATTTATATATTTTTTCTTAACCATTTTGTAAATATAAAAGTGTCAATTGATATCAACACTCAGAGATGACAGGCTGTTTCATGCTAGACGCAATTGTCAGGCCATGAGCCTGATGATTGTATCTAGCATGAAACAGCCTGTCACCTCTGAGTTTTGACTTCAATGTTCACTTTATATATATATATATATATATATATATATATATATATATATATATATATATATATATATATATATATATATATATATATAATGAGAGAGAGAAATAGTTATTCAAAGAATAAATCAATAGACTTAAAGTAATTAATGGTGAACTCACTTTGCCAACAGGTTAAGAAGGCATTAACTCCTTGTTTTTATTAATTAAAGGTTCGATCTCCACTGAAAAATTTCTGAAGTCTTCTAAGACATTGCTCTAATTATTGGACTATAGTCCACAGCATGTCAATGGAAAAAACACTCACAATAATAGAAATTGTGAATTACTACAATTTTCAAGAAACTAGTGTCACATTACTTCATGTTCAAAACAATTCTTAACTGTCAATAAAAGCACACGCTTTAATAAAACATCTTTTGACAAGTATCACATTCATTTTTGTCTTGGAATTTTACCCAAAATTAAGGAAAAAATAACCTCTATGCCTGAGGATGGTAAATGTTTTTACTGAAAGTACTTGCAAGCAATTTGGACCAAACATTTAATGCACTGTATAATTAATAAAAACAAGGATTGTGTCATTCAGTGAGTTAATGCCTTCTTAATCAGTTAGTGAAGTGAATTTGCCATTAATTACATTAACTTTATTGATTTATTCCTTGAATGACTATTTTACAATATTAAGCTGCATTATTTTATATATATATATATTGGTTAATACACACACACACACACACATATATATATATATATATATATATATGCACACACACACACACACACACATTATATATATATATATATATATATATATATATATATATATATATATATATCACTGGCTACTTGTTTTCCAGAGCATGCCAGCTTACTAAAACAGGTAGCCAATCACTGTTGCAGATATCTTTATACTGCAACTATGCTGAATAGATTTTAGTTACAGTTTCCGGGAAAGGTCACATAATCAGTAGCATATTTTTTTAATTTTTTTTTTTTTTTTTTGATGACTTGTCACTTCTGCTAGCACATCCACAGACAGTTTCTGAATAGTTCTGTCTACCCAATTTCACTCACAAATCCTATGGTCAATCCATGATGCTGTTTTCCAACTCTTTCCAAAGGTGGCACATGCTGGTACCACCTTCCTGACAAATCGACCATGGCGAGATTTGAATCCATTCTAACCACTTGGCCATCAAACACACACACACACAATTTTATTATATGAATATTATTTTTATAGTGGATATCCATGTTTGTTTAGACACTCTATTTATTTATTAAACATCATAAATTATTATATTATTATTTTTCATTCCAGTTAAATATGATGTGTTTTTTTTTTTATTTTTGTTATCTAGCTTTTTGTGGTTTTTCTATCACTAGTCTGTAGGGTTTGATGAAGGATCGTTTTCTTTAAAACCTAAAGGATTTATTAGTTAGAAAGCATTTTAAATCATTGATCTGAGAAAATGGTTGTATGTTGATGGTTTAAACTAGTTATGGCAAACTGTTTTCTGCAGGCTACATGTGGCCAGTTTCATTTTCTAAATGGCATGCCGAATTTCATGAGGATAACAACGTTTATTAGTTTTGTTTGCTCAACTTTAGGTAAGGCTCACAATTGGATTCTTTATGTCATCATTACTGGACAATACTTTAGCCCAGACAGGGCTGTGCAAACTGTGCCTTGCAGGTCATATGCATTCTGCCTGAAAACTTTTTTTTTTTTTCTTTTTTTTTTTTTTTTTTTATGCAGCACAACAAATATTATTTCTAAAATGTCTATTTTAATTAAAAAAAAAATTTTTTTTATTTTTTTTTATTTTGTTACTTGTACAAAATAGTAAGAACGACAGAAACAACATTACCCCCCCCCCCTAAAAAAAAAAGGTTTACCCACACCTGCCTTAACCAGTTGAGCAATCAATGCTTCTTAAATGAAGCAAATTTCTAATTTCTACTTCAGTGGTTCTCAATTCTTTTTTTTTTTTTTCTGGCTGGTATCCCCCCACCTCCCTTGGTTCCCAGGCCACATTCTAGTCATCCCACCAACTCTTGCACCACAACAAAGACATTTCTTTCTCCACAGAAGTTAACAGTAATCAGCTAGGCTGTTCTCCTAGATTGAGGCCCTTCCATTGCACTCTGGTGGTTGAGTTGACTTTTGTGATCGCTCCAAATGTAGGGGACTCAGGTGTGCTATTTCTAAGTGTGGTGGTCTCTACTTGCACTTCATCTTGATAAACAAGACAAGGTATTTAGGTATACTGTAAATTCAAGACAATAACTAACCTATAACATTGTGAACACTCATATGCATTTAAAAAAAATGAACAAGTAAACCAATTTATTTAACTGGTTTAGCATCGTCAAAGGGTAAATTTACAGTTTTAATGGCATAGACGTACTCAATGTAGGGATATCAGTTTCTTAATATCAGGCTTGGAAGGCAGTGAAAAGAAGTTCAGTAATTTTCAGCCTTTTTGCTTGGAAAAAGGTGGATGATAGCACTGCAAAGCACTATAATAAATACAGGTGGGGGATAAAATACTTGGTTTATAATGGCTCCTGAGCTCTTTTTTTTTTTTTTTTTTTTTTTTTTTTTTTTATAACTACTGCCCTACCACACCCATTTGCTCTACTCTTTCTATCAGTATTTTTTCTTCAGTCTTTATTGAAATAGTCAATGCTGACATCTTAATAAGAATTCTTTGGGTTTTGAAGTTTTTTCTTTCTTTTTTTCTTTCTTTCTTTTTCTTTTTTTTTTCTTTCTCTCCTTTCTCTCTTCTCTCCTTTCTCTCTTCTCTCCTTTCTCTCTTCTCTCCTTTCTCTCTTCTCTCCTTTCTCTCTTCTCTCCTTTCTCTCTTCTCTCCTTTCTCTCTTCTCTCCTTTCTCTCTTCTCTCCTTTCTCTCTTCTCTCCTTTCTCTCTTCTCTCCTTTCTCTTTGTTTTATCCTCAGATGACTTTCATTATTCCTCATTTACATAAGTGACAAGTTCCTTAAGTTTTGGTTTTCTGCCTGATATCTTCCTAGATTGGAATTTATAACAATGCAGCAGCTTCTGATGAGACTTGAAACCCCATAGCTCATCATCAGGTGGCATTTTTTGTCTGTAACTTTTGTGCCATGATCTCTTTCTTCCTTTTTATTCCATTTTGTGTTATTGACTCTATCATCATCACCATCTGTTATTGCTATGGTCAGAGCTTTCAGAAATCAGACATGAATTATTTTATAGTGGATATTTCAAATAAGAGATTCTTTTTTTTTTTTTTTTTAAATTAAGAATGATTTATCTTAATCCCTTTTATAGCAATGAAGTTAAACTATCCTCAGCCATTCCCCCCCCCCTCCCCACTTAAATTCTGTAATAATAAAGTAAACCCTGACACTAATGATATATTGAGAAATATTTTGAAATAAAATATTAAATTCACTTTTTATTTTTTATAACATGAATTTCAAAACTTAAAATGATGGGACCCTGTTTGGATTTTTCAACAAAATAATTCTGAAAGATGTAAATTTTTGCAGATGTTTCATTAATTTAGATACAATTGAAGGTTTTTAATTTCTTTGAGGTCAGGGTGGGGAGGGGATAGTAAATGGAACTCTAATTCAGCAAAATTTGCATAATGAATTCAACTGTCTACAGTACTTACTAAGTTAAAATTAGTCCAAAATGTAATTACTATAATGATAGTTAAAGTAAATATCAAACATTCAGTTGCTTAATATGAATCCTGTTTTGTTTCACTGATGTAGATTTTGTTTTTATGAAGTAAGACGCTTTTTGTGATGATGCAAGTTCATTGGTAAAACATGTTTTGGGAAAGAAAAAAATTTTTTATTTTTTTTTTAATTACATGTTTCTACCACCACCCCAACCTCTCACATACACACACACACACACACCGGGGTGTAGTTGAGAGATTAGAATGTTTGTGTTCTGACCATGAGACCTAGATACAAATCTCACTGAAGTTGTTTTTTTTTTTTTTTTTGTTTTTTGGGTGGTGGTGGGATTTATGATAATATTGGCCCAGGAAAGTGTTTGGATGCAAGCCTTGTGAGTGAAATTGGGTAGATGAAACTATTCAGAAGTTATTGATGATTGTACTAGCATAAAGTCACAAGTCATCGTGACTGAGCATTTCAAGGTACAGCCTTTACTCACTGTTCATTTAGGATAGATGTAGTATAAACCACACGTTGGCTCTGTGGGACATAAAAAGAAATCACGAATGGGTTAGTGTGGATGTCTACAACAAGGATTAGGTATACATCCTAGCAGACCAGTGTACTCATCCAGCCATTTACTTGTACATACAAACACTCGCACACATTATGCTTATGGGTAAAAGTGCTCAATATCAAGGAGAGAATGTATGTAAATATAAACATGACCTGAAGTTTGCATTCAAGCTTGAAATAGTCTTTTGCTCAGTGTTGACCTCACTGTTCACTTATATTTCTTTAAATTATGCCCTGCTTTTTTTGTGTTTATGTGTAAAAAATTTCAGATAGAGTATCTCTTTGAAAAAGCAATATGAATAAAGAGCAAAGGGTAACTTATCTTAGATGTTGCGTTTCATCTTCTGAGAGACATTATCAAGGACTATTTGCCTTGATAAAGTCTCTCGGAGGACAAAATGCATCAGTTAAATAAGTTTACCTTTTGTCTTCTTATATATATATATATATATATATATATATATGCACACACACACACACACTGTTTAAAAAGTATACGCATTTTGAAGCTTTCTTAACTAGCTAGACCAACTCTATCTAATTTAAATAATGCATAAAAAGATAGTATTTATGAATGTATGCGATACACTGTAAACATGTGTACACATTTTTGTAAGACACCCTGTATGTGTGTATATATATATATATATATATATATATATATACACACACACACAATTCTACATCTTTTATATATGTGGATTATTATAGAACTCTTAACTTGATTATCACAGGTTATATTTGGTTTTATTTAATGCCAAGCAATTCAGATTTACCTCCCTTGACTTGGCTACAGTTCTGCATTTTGATAATCATGAAAGAATTTTGCTTTTTCTAAATCCATAAAAGTAAAAATATCTAAAGAAAGTTAAGAGAAAATCTGTCAGAAATGTAATATATTAAGTAACCTGGTCTCGCTACTTATAAGCTATTCTCTTTATTGCATCATGCAGTAGGTTCACTTTAGTGTTGTTGTGTAAACCTTGTGATCGTAAGAATGGGAGATCACATTACTGAATCATGTGACCAGTTTATGTGATAAATAAAGTTGCTTTTTTTTTTCTTTTTTTTTCTTTTTTTTTTCTTTCTATTTTCTTCTAAACTTTGACTGCATATCCTAAATCAATTGAATACAATGTTCATTTTGTTTTCTATTTCCAAAAGTGGTATATGGTTTTATTAATTTTTTTTGTTGTTGGGGGGGGGGGTGTCTTTTTTTTTTCTTTTTTTTTTTTTCTTTTTTTTTTTTTGGTGAGGAGAGAGGATTTCATTTGTTTAGCACTCTCAGCAAAAAATAATGACATGCAATTTCATTAAAAAAAAAAAAAAAAATTTCTTCAAGTTGCCCCCACATTTCAAATCTTATCCCCTGTCTCTCTCCCCTTCTTTGCCTTTCTCTTTCTTTCATCACAACTGCTCCTTACAATACATTGGGGAAACTTGCAGAAATTTCAAAAATAAGTATCTATGAACATAAAAAGGACTTCATACACGGTAATTTATCAAATGCATTAGTCATAAATAGAAATAAATTCAACCACGACACTGATCTAAAGAATATCACAATTATTAAAAGAGAAAATAACTTAGATGGAAAATTCTGTGAATTCTACCAAAATATAAATGTACCCAGATTTTTTTCAAATATCTCTTTCAGAAAGAATTCCTTCTCTCTCACACCAATGTACATGACTATAAAAATGTTAAAAAATTAAAAGAAAACTGTTGAAAATTCATAATCTCCTTTTATTTAAAATATGTAATTCATTTATTCAGTTAGTATATTTTAAGCTGACACTCTGGTCACCATTCACCTTATTTCTGTTGTAATTGTGGTTGATAGTGACAATCAAGGCAAAATAGTGCAATGACTTGCCAGTTCTTTTTGCACTGGGGATGTTGAAATTTAACCTTTCCCTCCTCTCAGAAATCCCTCTGCCCACTGGTAAAGCCATTGACCTCTGAGGCATAGCTCCTACACCCAGGCTGGCAACTGGATAAATTAATCCCAAATTAAAATAATATTAATTATATTATTTAAAAAAAAACAAAAAAAAAACTACTTGCTTTTTTAAAATAATATTAATTATATTATTTAAAAAAAAACAAAAAAAAAACTACTTGCTTTTTATTAGTTGTGAAATTACATCACTTATTATCCTCCATAACTTATGTTGACTTTTCAGTTAGCCTGCAGTATATTTGAGCATCTCTTAAATTTAAAAATTTTGTAAAACTAACATTAGATTGTCTATATTTCTGAGATGAGGTATTATGTACACTATTTACATTATTTGGACTTTTGTCCTCATCTTTGTCGCCATGTTTATTACAACGTTTCAGCTATTGTACGCCGAAACATTGTGATAAATATGGCGACAAAGATGAGGACAATAGTCCAAATAATGTAAATAGTGTAACATTACATTGGCTAAGATAAGTTTGTCTTTATTCATTCATTCATATATATATATATATATATATATATATATATATATATACACACACATACAAATGTAATGAGAACAAAAAGAACATTAATTTAAAAGAGGGCTTAATACCAAATGTAGAGCAATAGTTATTTATTATAAGTTGTTACATACGAACAAACAAGTAATCACAACAAAAATGCATATTTGTTTAGATGCTTAAACCTAAGCATCTCATCAGGTAAGCGAACCCATCTTTATTCACCACCTGATGAAATGCTTGGGTTGAAGCATCAAAAATAAATATGCATCTTTGTTCATATGTAATAACTTCTGGGTCATCTTAACCTGAGAACAGGCAAGAATATGGCAGTTTTGTTTCTTATTAAAATTTTCTTTTGCCTCAAACAAAACATTGCAAACCTCTCGCTCTATTATTTCTATGGAAAGTCCTTGGAAGAACTACATTCCTTAGTTCCCTCAGTTCTAACCTTCATGGATAAGAACTGCCAGGCCACGCCCATTGTAGTGAACCACCCTCATTCCATTGGTGAGATGTAAGTTCCAATCAAGCAGCTTCTTCCCATCAACTGTTGCTGCATCCCATGAACAGACTCTCATGAAGATGCTTTCTTAATCCTTACTATCTTGGCTTGTTTATGTCTCGGTCAACAGTTATCGTCCTCGACATATCGCCATAAACTGTTCCTCTGTGACGCTCTACCTTGAGTATCTCTTGGGACTTGTACAGGGTGAACAGCGTTGTTAAAAATAAAAAAAAAAAAGTTTACATTATTTTTGTAATAGCTTCGTTGACCCACTAAGAAAAATTTTTTTTTCTGCCCATTGTGTTTTAAAAGTTGCTTTATGAAAACAAGTTTAAAAGCTAGTGTAAGGTAGATTACTCTATCAAAATTAGTTTTACTGTAGTTATTTCCCTTGCGTAAGTCACACAATTTTTTTTTTTTTTGTTTTTTTTTTTTTTAATTCTTAAATGAGTATTTTTTTTAATTTTCTTTTAAGCTGTTGCCCGCGAATCAGTGAACAAACTAAAACCCACTCATAATAAGATGCATTACGCTTCAAGCAAGTCACTCATTTAAACAGTTATGGGTTTGCTTTATTTAACTCTTTACTAAAGAAATTAACATCAACTAAATGCTATTCCCCTTTTTCTCCCCTTTTCTTTTTTCCACCTTTTCTTCCCCCCCCCTTTCTTCCCCCCTTTTCTCCCCCCAACTCTGAAAACACAATTGTTTTTCTACAATGATGACACAATTAATTTCCGTTTTTTTTTTTTTTTTTTTTTTTTTTTTTTCAAAGAGGCAATTGTAATTAAATAAAAACTTTGAAGCCTTTATCTCCCAACAAGTGCTGTGAAACCTTGCAAGTATTAATTTCAACTCTTTCTCATTTAGCATCACTGCTTCATAGTCAGTCCACCTTCATAAATGCAAATTTACTGTTTAGTTTCCATCACAGGTTTTTTTTTTTTTTTTTTTTTTTTTTTTGTTTTGATAAATCTTATTTAAAAAGGAAGAAAAAATAGTTGTTTCTTCCCAGGTAAACTGACATCTGACTGTTCAAAGAAGACTTCAAAAGTAACTAGTAGCAATTTCTTTTGAAAATGGACAAAATTAGGCATTGTTATCAAGTAGCTGTAGAAAAAAAAGGGATTTAGCCGCTAAGGACAGTCATGCTGACATTCAGTGAGAATCTGGAAAATGACCCAAGGTCTGGACCTCTTACAACTGCCACTACTGACCTTGATCATGTTTAACCATATGACGATGGATGATAGGTGATTGGCTATAATTCAAATAGTCAATGCTATTGGCATATCCCTTGAGATATTTGAAAATATTCTGCACAATGGTCTTGGTGGGTGCCACGTTTTCTGACACCTGATCAAAAGTGTATCTGACATTATTTGAGGCAGACTCAGCTGATTTCCTTGAATGTTTCCTAACCCAGGATAAGTGTGGAGTTCATCACAGAAGCAAAGAGATAATCCATGCATTGGAAACACCACTCCTCACCTGCTCTAAAGACCAGAGTTGTTTTATCTGCAGGGAGGGAGATGGCCTCAGTTGTGTGGGATACAAAAGGCATTTTGTTTATTGACTATCTTCAAAAGGGCCACACCATCAATGGAGAGTACTCTGCCAACTTATTGAGGCAGTTACAAAAGTTTATCAAGACCAAATGCCCAGGAAAAGGGAGTAGTCTCATCTGGACAATGCTCCAGCACACACATCCTTGGTTTCACTGGCTGCTGTGTGTGACTGTCTTTGAATTGGTTGATCACTCTCTGTATTCTCCTGATTTGATTATCATCTGTTCCCCAACATAAAAAATTCTGATCAACACATTGAACAGTCAGATGTCAGTTTACCTGGAAAGAAATGATTCATTGATTAATAAGAAGAGTTGAAATTAATGCATGCAAGATTTCACAGCTGTAGCATCACTCTTTCATAGTCGTTCGACCTTCATAAATGCAGAATGTTGCTGACCTCGTGTGTCTTGAAATTATGGCAATTTTGATATTTTTTTGCCATAAATTATTTTCATTTTTAATCAAAGCTGCATTCTCTAAGTTAAAATTATAGTTGGAGTCATAACAATGAATAATGTATTGCATGTAATTGTTTTTTTAAAAGATCTCTCTTTGTGCTCATATAATCTTTTATTTAAGTTTCTCAGTGTCTCACAGGTGTATTTCTTGGGATATCCATTTCTTGCAGTCTATTTTGTAAATTCCAGCTTTGAGTTGAACATAATTTTTTTTTTTTTTTTTTTGTTAATTAAATCTCTTATTGTTTTAGAAGTATCTTTTATCTGAAATTTCCAAATCCTCCAAAATCCAAAAGTTTTTCAGGTGCTGACATGACTTGCCACAAATGGAAAATTTCAGAAAGCACTGGGAAGGTTTCTAGGTGATGTACGACTGTTGTAAGTGACCCTCATCTGCCCTGGGTGGGAGGTTCCCTAGCCTATGTTGACACAATTTTTTCTTCTGTTATTGATCATCAAACCAACACCTTCGTTTGGGGAATTGCTATGTTTTATGCTCAGTAAAGATATTATTTAAAATGCCTGTTTTGCATTTATATATTTTTCATAAGTAGCTATCTTTTTTTGTAAATGTACATACAGAATGTACAAAACACTTTTATGTGAAATTTTGATTTCACCACCTAAAAATCTTTGTTAGCATTACATGACTAGTGTATGTACACAAGTATTCATTTTTTTTTTTTTTAATTCCTATAAACAATGAATGAAAAATGGAAGAAAAAACTGCAAAACAAAAATATAATTTTCTTGTCTAAACTTCAGTGTTTTTTTTTTTTGTTTTTTTTCTGCAATTTTTTTTTTGTCTTGCATCTCCTGCCCCACCAACCCCAGTTACTGCTTCATAACTGAAGTTTTTTTTTTAAATTTTAATACAAATACATTGGGGGCCTCCAAGTGTCCCTATATTTATGGGAACCCTTTTTTGTTTCTTTTTATTTTTCCTCTTTTTTTTTTCCTCTTTTTTTTCCCTCCTTTTGCTTCTCTTTTTTTTTCTTTCTTTTGCTTCTCTTTTTTTTTCTTTCTTTTGCTTCTCTTTTTTTTTCTTTCTTTTGCTTCTCTTTTTTTTTCTTTCTTTTGCTTCTCTTTTTTTTTTCTTTCTTTTGCTTCTCTTTTTTTTTCTGTTCTTTTGCTTCTCTTTTTTTTTCTGTTCTTTTGCTTCTCTTTTTTTTTCTGTTCTTTTGCTTCTCTTTTTTTTTCTGTTCTTTTGCTTCTCTTTTTTTTCTGTTCTTTTGCTTCTCTTTTTTTTTCTGTTCTTTTGCTTCTCTTTTTTTTTCTGTTCTTTTGCTTCTCTTTTTTTTTCTGTTCTTTTGCTTCTCTTTTTTTTTCTGTTCTTTTGCTTCTCTTTTTTTTTCTGTTCTTTTGCTTCTCTTTTTTTTTCTGTTCTTTTGCTTCTCTTTTTTTTTCTGTTCTTTTGCTTCTCTTTTTTTTTCCCCCGTTCTTTTGCTTCTCTTTTTTTTTCCCCCGTTCTTTTGCTTCTCTTTTTTTTTCTGTTCTTTTGCTTCTCTTTTTTTTTCTGTTCTTTTGCTTCTCTTTTTTTTTCTGTTCTTTTGCTTCTCTTTTTTTTTCCCCCGTTCTTTTGCTTCTCTTTTTTTTTCCCCCGTTCTTTTGCTTCTCTTTTTTTTTCCCCCCGTTCTTTTGCTTCTCTTTTTTTTTCCCCCGTTCTTTTGCTTCTCTTTTTTTTTCCCCCGTTCTTTTGCTTCTCTTTTTTTTTCCCCCCGTTCTTTTGCTTCTCTTTTTTTTTCCCCCGTTCTTTTGCTTCTCTTTTTTTTTCCCCCGTTCTTTTGCTTCTCTTTTTTTTTCCCCCGTTCTTTTGCTTCTCTTTTTTTTTCCCCCGTTCTTTTGCTTCTCTTTTTTTTTCCCCCGTTCTTTTGCTTCTCTTTTTTTTTCCCCCGTTCTTTTGCTTCTCTTTTTTTTTCCCCCGTTCTTTTGCTTCTCTTTTTTTTTCCCCCGTTCTTTTGCTTCTCTTTTTTTTTCCCCCGTTCTTTTGCTTCTCTTTTTTTTTCCCCCGTTCTTTTGCTTCTCTTTTTTTTTCCCCCGTTCTTTTGCTTCTCTCTCTTTTTTTTTTTTTTTTTTTTTTTTTTTTTTTCCCCGTTACTCCTTCCTTTTGCTTTTGCACATGTGCCTGGTAGTGGATGGTGTAATGGGTAGCAGCTTGAAATGTGAATTCAGAAGGCTAAGTTCAAATTCCATTTTCTCAATATTTTCATTTCAGTAAATTGCTTTCTCTTTTAATTAAAATAATTACATACACAAATATATAGAAATATGTAAACAATGGATGCAGTCATTAAATTTACTCTATTCCTAAAGCAGTATGACACTTAATGCAATTTTATTTATATGCCCACATCCTTTTTATCATGTTTCGACCATAGCATCCCCCGGCTTTCGTCAGGTGTCTCTCAATTTGGCTGACCATCAGGTAAAAGTGAGCTTAGGTATGTTTTGCACTAGCCTCTGCAAGTAACCACTAGTAAGGTAGTTATTTTTTTTTGTGTGTGTGCAGCAGGGTCTTTTCCCGACAAGAGAACGCAGTCTGTATAATTTAAGTTGATAGGGCATACTAAGCAGCTTACTCAGTTACTGACAAGAATTCATCAGTCATTACTAACTTATTTCACAAACGATAACTGTTGTAAGATACTAGAGTATCCCAAAATATTGGCCTTGCACCAGACTGATTAAATGTCTCTTGTAACTATTCAATTTATATTCTTTTAAAGCTTGTTTTCAAAGCAAGTTAGCCCTTTCTATTTTGGAAATTAGCACAGCACACTATTTCAATTCCCCTACTTAGACTTTCATGGTCTTTTTTATTTTTTATTTTTTTATTTTACAGAAAGAAGATAATGGAACACATCGAAGAATTCCACCAGGCCCCAACCAAGATTCTTGGAGATGAGAACTATAAGAAGTATCGCATAGTATTCCCTTCTCTTGGGGCAAGCCGGGATAAAATGCGTAGTAAGGGGTCAAATGAGCGTCAACGTCGACGGCGACGGACCAGCGGCAGTACCCGCAGCAGCAGTGTGATCAACTTAGACGATTCGGAAGAATCCGATTTAGATTCTGAGTCGACGTCGGACTGGCGGCCGTCGTCAGACAGTGAAGATGATCAGGAGGAAGAGCGTGTTACTAGATACTGCTGTTGCCACTGTTCAATGAGGACTCATGATTTTGATCGATTCCGAAAGCATGTTGCCAAACATTCCAGAAGCACTGAGGACCTGCAGTGCCCGACCTGTGTCTACCGAACGCGGGATGCCTACAAGTTTCACCAGCACATACGGCGTCACCCGAGCGAACACTTTTGCGGATACTGCAATTTCTCTTCGATGCAGGAGTCGTTTGTACAGCTCCATGTGCGACGAGTGCACCCAAAGAAGCCAGTTCAAATTCATATCCGCAGCCAGACAATGGCTGCTGCTGCTGCTGCCAACAGTGGCCGGACTTTGGCCTCATCCTCAGTGGCTTCGGCCAATTTTAATGTCAGGGTCATTTTACAGGATTTTCTGGCAATGGACACTGTAGAGTTTGAGACAATACTAAAGACAAATGTCATTCACAGTTTGGATTTGGAAAATATCATTTTGGAGGAAGATAAGCTCCTCTCTGTTTTATGAGTCAAGGTAAAAAAAAAAAAAAAAAAAAAATTCAATTTTTTTTTTTTTTTTTTTTTTAATTCCTATAAACAATGAATGAAAAATGGAAGAAAAAACTGCAAAACAAAAATATAATTTTCTTGTCTAAACTTCAGTGTTTTTTTTTTTTTATTTGTTTTTTTTGTTTTTTTTTCTGCAATTTTTTTTTTTGTCTTGCATCTCCTGCCCCCACCAACCCCAGTTACTACTTCATAATTGAAGTTTTTACAACTGTAGGATTTTTTTTTTATTATTATTTTAATACAAATACATTGGATTTCTTTTGTTTGTTTTTTTTTTTTTCATTTTTACAGCCAATTTTAAACTATCTTTTTAGTTCATTTTTTATTTTATTTTCATTTATTTATTAATTTTTTTTTTTCTTTCATTTTTAGTATAAATGCCGGAATGAACTTCTACAAGAATGTATTTATCTCTTAGTTTTTCTTACCCCACAACTCCTTGGCCCGCCAAAATAAAGAAAAAAAAATAAAAATAATGCAGAGAAAAAAAAAGAAAAAAACACTTATTTTCTACTTAAGAACAAAAACTAAACGTATTTTCTGCGAAATGTTGAAAGTACATTGTGACTTTTTGAGAAAATTTCTCATTTTTTGTGTTTTTAAAATCAAAAATGAATAATTTTTTTTTCTATACCCGAAAGGAAAAAAAAACTTTAAACTTCTAAAACATGTCAGAAACATTGTACTTGAAAGATTTTTTTTTTTTTTAGTTTTTAAGTTCTGACATTTTTGTCTCTAAAAAAAAAAAAAAATATTTAGTTTTAAATTTTCATTTTTGTTTTTCATCTTTTTCTTTAGTTCTTTTTTGTTTGTTTATTTGTTTTTGTTTCTACATAATCTAGAACAAAACAACAACAAAAAAAAAAAACCCAAAAAAAAAACCAAGGTAATATCCAACTTCTGTGCTCTGTCTTGTGTGTGGTTTCGTGTAAGACCCCAAATTGTTTCAGCTATAAATAATTATATTAGACTTTGGAAATGATTTTGATGATTTCTTCCAGGTTGAGTTATTTTATCAACTTTGTAAAAAAAAAAAAAAAAAAAAAAAAAAAAATTTTTCTTTTTTCCTTTTTTCCTTTCAGCTCAACATTTTTCCCCCTCTCATTCATCCATTAAAAAAAAGAGAGAGAGAGAAAATTTAGCCTGATCTTTGAATAGACACCATTTCAAAACCTGGATGAGAAAACCAACAATTCCTTGAATAAATTACCAGTTACATCCCAAAATAGCATCCTGTGTTCATATTCATGACAGCAACACACTGTGCTTTTCATATGGATCTCTTAGTAGGACTGCAAGTTTAACTCCAGTGCAGGGAATCAAACCCTGTACCTTTTTGTGAATTTTTTTTTTTTTTTTTTTTTTTTTCAGAATTCAGTTAAGTGAAGATTTTCAATCATTGCATATGAGATGTGATTGGTACAGTTTTTTTTTTTTTTTTTTTTTTTTTTAGGTGGGTAGTCCAAGAGAATTTTAGAATCTTGTCTGCTCCCTTCTGCTGAAAGGGTGCAAATCGACCCCACCAAGCTCATTTTTATGCAGGATAATGCTCCCTGTCACAAATCAAAATTGATGAAGGAATACTTTGATGAGAAGCAGGTGAGTGTTATGACATGGCCGCCCCCAATCTCCTGATCTGAACCCCATAGAAAACTTATGGAGCATGTTGCTCAACTGCTTCCTTGAGAGCCTGTACTTTATAATGCTCCATAAGTTTTCTATGAGGTTGAGGTCAGGAGATTGGGGCGGCTATGTCATAACACTCAAGTGCTAAAATTCTCTTGTACTGCTCGCTCCTGAGGGCCTTTTCAATAGGTTTTAAGAAACCAGTTCCATGAAAAGAAAAGCATCCCCAGAAGATTATACTGAATGGATGCTTGACAGTACTTACTGCTAAATTCAAAGAGCTTTCAAAGCTTCTTCGGATTTTAGATCGCTTATCCTTTGAATTTAGATCGCTTATCCTTTGAATTTAGCTCAACTTCGTTTCATCGGAGAAGAGAACATTTAGTAAAAAAATCAGGTGAGTCACTTTTATTGAACAGCACTGTATATTTAGTATTCATATTTTCATTTTTGATCACAAAAAAGGTGTGGTGGAAAGCAACCATTAAACTTGTTAAAATGATTTCTGTACTAGTACTAATTCAACTACATCAAGCAAAGAGAGGTAAAATTCTAAGGGAAACTTTATGCAGTAATGAGTCAATTAAATTTTATTATTATTGAATATCTGGCAAGACGCTTCAGGAAGAGAATGTCCCTTGGACCCAACATGAGCGAGTGTAATTGGTTTTAAAAAAGACATCCAACTATCAGTTTTTAGGTGAATCTTCAAAATCCAGAGGCTTGCACAAAACTTTTGGACTATTGTTTGTGTGTGTGTGTAATATCTGTAAAAACAAATCTCTAACCTAACTGTAACCCAGAGGCTGGAAAAATACTGTACCGGACATATATCAAAAAGCGCTCGATGCAGCTGCTTTGAAAAAGGGCATGCAGAGCAAGTAGATGTAATAAGGGAACAAAAAGTGGAGTATCTTAAAAAAAGAAAAAAAAAAGTTAAACTGAGCAGAACAACTGGTAAAAGTTGTAGGCTGTGCCAGGAAGAGAAACTGGCTATAACAAAAACAGCAATATCTTGTTAAATAGCAGAACTGAAATGTCTAGGTGTATAAGTAAAAATATTTTCAGTCTCTATGACCCCAGATAAAGAATTTTTTTTTTTTTTTTTTTTTTTTTATAACACCTCCTCCACTTTTCTACTTCCAGTACCATAGCCTGGTTTGTTGCTACTTTAAGGTTTGAAGCTGACCACTCACCATGCAGTGTGGATATATCACATATATCATAAAACAGCCAAAATGTCATGAATATGAGAACAACAGTCTGAATGACTTAAATCTTGTAAATAGTTACAATACCTCATTTCTGAAATATAGACAAATGCTAAAACTATTAGTGAATAACATCCAATTACTTAGGAAGTTATGTAAAATTTAAGATCCTCCAGATTATCTATTAGACAGCATAAAAGATGAGCTAAAAAAAAGTGCTAAAATTCTAAGGGTAATTTTATACAGTAAGAGGTTAATTTTGTTATTAATACTGATTCTGTAACAAAACCCTTCAGGAACAGAAAGTCCCTTGGATCCAACATTAGTTAGTATAATTAATTTAAAAAAAAAAGAAAATATTCAGCTATCAATTTTTTATGTTTTTCTTAAAAAAAAAAAAAATGTTCAGAATTTGGGCCATTGTGTGTGTGTGTATATATATATATATATATATATATATATATATATATATATCCGTGGCTGTCCTCTCGGTTTCAAGTGTGACCACCTCCTTTATTTCATGTTCTCACCCTCCTCCCATTCCCCTCAAATTCTATGTATTCACAGGTGACTCTTCAGGCCAACCAAACTGCGACAAATTTTTCCACAGAATTGGCATACCCGATCATTTTGGTTTACAGTGAAATTATTCGGGTGCCCACTAGGTTTATAGTGTGTGTGTGTGTATATATATATATATATATATATATATATATATATATATATATATATATATAAAAGAGCGAAAGAAATTCATAGTCATTGATATGTTTCAGATGTGTACACAGAATATATTTTTCTTGCGTTTCCATGAATTATGCATAGCAAAATAATAAAGTTGTTTTTAATCAGTTTTCTGGTGGGTTAACAGGTAATAAATTTAACTTCCTGAAGTCCCAAGCAAAATGTGATGTTTCTGGTCCTTTTCTCCAAGGACACAGCAAGCCATTAAGCCTTGTATTGTGACCAACATGAATTTCTATCAATTTAAGGGCTGAACTGCAAAGCATAGAAATTATTGACAACATTTGAGTCAGGAAGAGCAAAATACTGTAAAAGTAGTTTCTATGCCTCAAAAAACTGCTTGAATAAAATGGGGCGGGAAAATATAAAATATGGCATTTGAAGAAAATTTTTCTCTAAATATTCTTACAAAAATAAAATACATTGCTTTGGTTTTGTGGGGGCAACTTGTATTGAATGTAATAAATATTTTTTATTGATTTCTTTTTTCTTCTCTCTCTCTCTCTCTCTCTCTTTTTCTCTTTTCTCTCTCTCTCTCTCTTTTCTCTTTTCTCTCTCTTTTTCTCTTTTCTCTCTCTCTCTCTTTTTCTCTTTTCTCTCTCTCTTTTTCTCTTTTCTCTCTTTTTCTCTTTTCTCTCTCTCTCTCTTTTCTCTCTCTCTCTCTTTTTCTCTTTTCTCTCTCTCTCTTTTTCTCTTTTCTCTCTCTCTCTTTTTCTCTTTTCTCTCTCTCTCTTTTTCTCTTTTCTCTCTCTCTCTCTTTTTCTCTTTTCTCTCTCTCTCTCTTTTTCTCTTTTCTCTCTCTCTCTCTCTCTTTTTCTCTTTTCTCTCTCTCTCTCTCTCTCTCTTTTTCTCTTTTCTCTCTCTCTCTCTCTCTTTTTCTCTTTTCTCTCTCTCTCTCTCTCTTTTTCTCTTTTCTCTCTCTCTCTCTTTTTCTCTTTTCTCTCTCTCTCTCTCTCTTTTTCTCTTTTCTCTCTCTCTCTTTTTCTCTTTTCTCTCTCTCTCTCTTTTTCTCTTCTCTCTCTCTCTCTCTTTCTCTTTTCTCTCTCTCTCTTTCTCTTTTCTCTCTCTCTTTCTCTTTTCTCTCTCTCTTTCTCTTTTCTCTCTCTTTCTCTTTCTCTTTTCTCTCTCTTTCTCTTTCTCTTTTCTCTTTTCTCTTTTTTCTCTTTTCTCTCTCTCTCCATTCTTTTTACTATACATAATTAGTCTTGTATTCTTTTTGCAAGACAATTTTCAGACCAATATTAGGATGTCTGATTCCATTGACTTAAACTGTTTTGCTAAAAATTTTAAAGAGTCCTCAGTAATTTCCGAAGAAACAGTTTTCACCTATTGAAAGCTGCTTAATATGTATCGTTGAAATATTGATGAAAATAACAACAAAGATGATGATAGTCATGGATGACATAAGAAGTTGTTATAACCACATACATAAATGAAAGCTAACAAAATCAGCAGTTATTATGTTCAATATAAAATTCAGTCAACTGAATTATTTAATCATATATAAGACTATAATCCCACCCATTTAATATGGCAATATGATGTGATGTTGCTCATAGATTATAGCACTTTTTTT